>JAUJYZ010001170.1:0-295000 GCA_033675265.1 Actinostola sp. cb2023
TTTTTCCCTAAACTGAATGACGGTATTTGGTTCGAGGGTGCGCATAATAGGGAAGGTGCGTCTTATACGCGAGGAAATGTGTGACAATCACGCAAGATCGTAATGGTTTATTTTATGAACATTGTAACTTACGATATAATGAAATAACATCTCGTGTATGTCCGAACAAGTCGCTATTTACAATATTTTTTCTATCTTCAAATATTATTCGACAGAAATGCAGCCAACCATACATTTAAATACCTGTGTACAAAAACAATCAGAGTTATAGTTATAAACTCTATCCACTCGGTTAATACCTGCATATTATATCATCCATCTACCCATCCATTCATCCACACATCTATCCCATTTATTTTTACCCTTCCTTTTCTCACATCCTTTCCATAATTCATTTATCCGTTCTATCTATCTATCTAAGCCCTCCTTCTCCCTCAATCAACTCGTGCATCCATATCTACCCACCATTCCGTCCTTCCATCCGTTTATCCATCTCATCTTTCCATTCATTCATTCATCCATTTATTTGTCGATCTCTAGTATTAAACACTTTATAATAACGAGGTACTTTACTCACTAGTCTGACTTCCGGTTCGATAGTAAGTCAACACAGCATTTTGTCCTCAGCAAGTAATACTGTTGTGTGGCTCCAATCTACTTGTCGATATTACTATAACGGCTAAGCGGTTAAGAATTTTTTTTTTTAATTGTCCTTTTAATCTCGTCATTTTGCAACGAAAGAAAAGACAAGAAAGAAAAAACGGTAAAATAAAGAAACGCTAAAAAAGAAAGTGTTGGTATCCACGGAGAGTCGATCGGCCGGTCACTGGCGTCGAGGTACAGCGTATTTCCAGAGGACTACGTTAGTTGATAAGGATGAGGCCGAAATCTTTGTCCTATACGTAACATACGGTGACTCAGCATTTAAGTCTGGGTGTATGGTAGTTTTGTAGTGTTCTGCATATTAATAGAATTTAATAATAAGTAGCGCGCGGGTTCGAGTCACAGTCCGGCTTTGTTCGAGTCAATGTCAAGCTTTGTGGTCTCTTACGAGAGGCGGTCGCTTACGAGAGGTTCCAACTACCGTATATTGATTTGACTTGTAACTGAACTTTCGGTATTTTGAAAACTGGTCGCTTAGGAGATGTGGTCACTTACGAGAGTGGTCGCTTGTTTCTATTGTTAATTAGTGTTATTTGGTACTTTAGTCGAACCTCCCGTAAGCGACTACCAAAATGTCAAGCTTTGTGGTCGCTTACGAGAGGTTCCAACTATTAGTGATTTGACTTGGAACTGAACTTTTGGTATTTTGAAAAAATGGTCGCTAGTGCAAAACGTTGCACGCGGTTTTACAAGTAATGTCGTTTATATACACATGTAGATATTTAAAAAAATTAAATAAGCTGAATTATTTTTCTTATAAAAAGTGATCTTTATTTACAGTGGATAACATACTTATAATATTATCGCGTGTATACATTGGTGCTATCTTTAGTATAAAACTGAGCTTCTCGTAGCCACACTAGCTTACAGCATGTACATGTAATTATCCATGGATATAAGTCCCTTTTGGTCAAACAGCATGACCACAGGTATCCCGATCCAGAAATAGTCACATATAATCGCTGTGATCGCCCAAAACCATGTTCAGCAAATCGCAGAGATCCTACTATCTTTGGCAAAGAGAGGATCGCTGCGATTTGCTGAACATGGTTTTGGTAGCCTACGTTTTTGGGATTTGGATCAGCTGTATTGGGCGATCGCAGCAATCATATGGAAACCATACTGAACTAACACTAACAGCAGATGGAAGCGATATATAGGATAGGAGAAACTTTACATAGGCCATGTTTACACTTGAAGGGGGTGTAAGAACAATGTAAGTGATCTCTGATCAAAATCTATCTTCTCCTTGGGATTCTTTGATTTTCAAAGGAGAATTTGGGTTTTGATCACAAGTGACTTACTCTGTTCTTGCAGGAAGCCCTTCACTTGGTGGTTTACTGAAGTAAACAAGTTACTGAACCTTGGTAGAAATTAGAAAACGATTGTTTCTCGAGTGCTTAACCGTAGTTTTCTGAAAAGCGTTCAAATGTAAACAAGGCCACAGTGAGCAAACTTACATAGTTTACGTAAGCAAACAGCATTGTCTGCAGTGTCTGTGGTATCCATGTATGTAGTGTATGGTATAGAGTCATTTTCGTATGAGTGGGAAGTAGTTACGGTACGGTTCGTGCCGTACCGTGACCGTATCGCGCCATCATCATGCCGTATCCAAGCATTCTGATTGGTTGAGAAATGATTTCGCGTGCTGTGATTGGTTGAATACAATATCTTCGATTCCGTACCGTGACCGTAACTCCGTACCGTAGGTTTCCCACTCATACGAAAACGACTCTATGATAATATTTATTAATACAATGTCGAATGGATAATTATTATTGATTGATGGCTATAGAATTATTATTTAATTTTGGTTTTTTACAAAAGCTTGATATCATATACGCGGTATGTACATGTAACCTTGAAAAATGTGGAAATTATTGTTGGTCTTCAGTTCTGATTCTGTTCAAAAAACATGAAATCCTGTAGAGGAAAACAAAACATCATTTTACTTCATGGGATTGTGAAGTGGAATTAGAGATATGAGAGAAGCCAATGACTTACAATCAAGAAACAGGCACCCAATAATGTGGCTTTGGCTTTGACATTCAAATCCATAGGAACTGTAACAACACAAATATACATGTAGTATTTACTTCCATGTGAACAACAGCAAGTTCTACAAAGAGTGAAAAAGCAGAACTCCCAGTCTTCTCATCCCATTTCTATTTCTCCCCTTGCACTTTCTCGTCCCTTCTAGTAAATCAGTTACATGTATCTCTTCCCTATCCCACTTTCATTACTTTCCTTCCATTTGTTCTTTCATCAAGCTATATTTCCCATTCAAACTTTTCTCCTTTCACTCCCATTACTCATCTCATTCTCCCCTGCTATTTGCACTTTTGAATACTGAAATCTGTTCTATATACTGACTTACATGATATGCCAAAGTTGTCAGTATCAGTGAACATTTCCTTGATCATACCACTCCATTGCTTGGTGATTTGTCCCACATTTGTAGATCTATCAGCAGACTTTACCTAAAAAATGGTAAAGGTATGATATTTACATCTGTGCCCCTTCACTCGAAACTGGTCTCCTAGGGCGCGGACCTCTAGCCCCTCCCTCCTTCAGTGCTCAAAAAAGGAAGTGAGGCGGTGCAAAATGGAACCAAGCACATCTTACTTAGACGGCCATGCATGCGCACTAACCAATTAAGCTATCCTCGCTCGTGGGTAGTGGTGCAGGGGTTAGCCCGGGAGGGGAGAGATTGGAAAGGGAGAAGGGTAAAACTATATGGACCTCTAATCTTGCCCCAGGAATGACTTTACCTTCATTGTACCTATATACTTAACACTAATAAGGTCTAAGACTGTGTAGAACTTCATTTAGCAGCCTTCAATGGGTACTGAGTTTAAGCAGTTTGTTCGTCTAAGTGTCATCCTTGCACTCACACACATATACATAGGTGTATGCAGCAATCAAATTATTTGAATGAATTTACCTCGAACATTACATCACTACAGCAAGCACAAGGACAGCAAGGACCATCGATAGTCAATAATGTTTCTCCATTGGCATCTTTGATGGCAAAATTAGGCTTCCACAAAGTCCATCTAGATTTGGAAAAACAGGGAAAACAAATAAACTTTGGAAAGCTGCAAAGCGCAGACTGAAATAATATTGATGATATCTTATGGTCCCAAAAAGGGGAGGGTCATTGTTTTGTTTTTGCATTTAAAATGAGGAAAAACAGGGATTTCAATAAAATTGAAGAAGATGGTCCTACTGGAGTACATTGTATTTAAAGTATCTGTGACCATTAAAAGGCTTTGTCAGATAGATAGTAGGCAACACCATCTTTGAAAGTAGGTGCTGGCTTTTGCTTTGCCTGTTGCTATGCAATCTTCTAATTGAAATTGAAGGGAAATGTGCAACATACATTACAACCTAAGAGATTCTTGATCAAATAGTACAGACTATAATATACATGTAACTTTCTTCCCATGCAACTTACTGCTGTTCAATAGTTCCAATTACAGTTCCAAGAGGTGCCTGAACTTCAAGCATTTGTAAACAACAAGGAAAACAACAGCTTTGACATCTTAACGGCCTGGATAAGTGGATCACTTCTCTTTGGTAGTTATCGACTATAGACATATCAAATGGTCTTGCTGGACCACAGCACTGTCTTGTACAGCAATCGGTTTCTATCGATGATGATACAAACACAAGTCGCTAAGTCAAGGAAAAGGGGACCTTATGACAATATTTTCCATGTTTCTCTCTTGTGTTCACATTCTCTCTTGCATTCGCATCTGCTACAAGTCAATGCAATTAACTCAGAGATTATTGGCATTGCATGTCTATTGGTCCACAAACTATATGGGGCCTGGGGTTTGTATTTTTTCTTGTCATAATAATGTCATATTAAATTCCCCATTAATTGCGCCTGATGTGGTCCGGATGTTAAATGCGGGAGAAGTGAAATATAATAATGAAATGTATAAATATATTAGGTCGGAGAGATGGAACATACATTTATGGAAGCAAAACGAGATGACCCTTTCCCAATATATTTACACAATATTGGGTGGCACTTCTTTCAGCAGGATATTTTTAAATGGATGGCCCTCATGTCATTACCTCCCCATCCACCTATAACCAAAATGACAACCACTTTTTCCTCCAAAAACAAAACCTTACCTTCAGTAGCAAAGTATACTTGTTGGTTGAGCGAGTTACAGACTCTGTATTTGTTTTTCATCTCACAACCTGTGAAGACTACACAACAACATACATGTACATGCTTATTAAACTAAACTTGGCTGATGTGATGGAGTGATTACCGTTCGCCAGGAGAACGTCTGATCAGACACCTTTAGGGGTTTCATTAATTTCTAAAGTAGTTGTACGAGGTGTTCAAAGTAACCATATACTCCAGTTTGTTTTTTTAGATCTAGACAATAATTGGTTAAAAAAGTACGATCATACACTGACAAAAGTAGCCACCGGAGAAACGGCAAGTAACCGCTGGAGCTCCGGTGGTAACTGGCTTCTATTGAAACCCCTGTAATTTAGTAACCATGATAAAGTAGACTGCATGATTTCACACTGGTTAAAGAAATAATAAATGATTTTCTTTACAAACTGTTTCATGTGCCCAGTGTAATAGTTTGCGGCACAAATGAAATACATGCATGCATATTCCCACACTTCTGCCTTGAGCTAATATTATAGTCAAATGATAAACTGGTCAATATAAATGGCTAGCCAGGGCCAATCAACCAACAACAGGTGGCAGAAGTACATGTATTACATGTATGACAATACAGTCAACCTCAGGACCAGCTTGTGCTACCTATATCTACATGTACCTGGCTTAGCGAGGTGTCCATCTTAAAGAGAGTGAATTATTATAGTCAAACAGTGCAGCAGGGACCAGAGAAAGGTGTCTGTCTTATAAAGGTATTGTGTCTGCCTAGAGAGTTGACTTACTTTCAATAAGCTCCACTTGTTGATGTACAAGTATTTGATCAATCTGTGTAAGGTACTCAAGACCAGGAGGACATCCAGCAGGCGCTACAGGTGCTGCCATCCATGTTTGTTGGGACTGTTGATCATGACCTGTATAGTTGACGTGATAAGAAATTAGAATACATGAATCTTTGACTTTAAAAATGTTGAACTTGCAACTTCAGGTTTCATGTTTAAATTGGAAATATACTTTTGTCTCTGACATTTAGTTGTTTTTTTATTTAGATGTTTTGAATGCAAATCAACAGTCTTCATCTGACAGTATAAGCCTCCTTTGCAGATGTTTGCGAACCAACTAAAATGTCTGCAAAGGAAATTAAACTCTGCGCTCGGATATATTAAAAAAAATACTATTTCATGCCAGTGTTCAGTTCTATTGCATGGTAAACATCTGAATCTTTGATATCAAGAATTACTCAGCTTATTACCAGCTACAGTAGGAGTCACACTCAGAAACAAATCTGAGTCCCTGCATCATTGATAGTGTGAATCAAACCCAAAAACTTCGGACACTGGTTGGATGCTCTACCACTGAGCTTATACATTAAGGAACTCGTCTGGTGGTGAACTGTCATTTTCAACTGGGTTCATATGACGTAATGGTTTCCTGGATCCTTGAGGGCAGTTTACACGGGCAATTTTATCGGCGATTTTGTTGGCAATTCAGTATCAGTGATTTACATTTAGCAGTGATTAAATTGCAGCCAAATCGCTGCAATTTTGAACATGTTCGAAATTTTGGGCAACTTCGCAGCAATAAAATCGCTGACAAAATCGCCGATAAAATTGCCCATGTAAATGGCCCTTTATAGATCTATACATTGTAGATCTACCCATGCACTGATATTATTGGCTATATAGTTTGTAAGTGTATAATAGCAGGGGCGGATCCAGGGGGAGGGTTCTGGGGGTTGCAACCCCCCTATGGATATTTTTTTAATACCGCTTGTATAGATATGTTTGTCCGTCAGGTCTCTCTTGCACTTTCAGCTCTCTCCCTCGTAAGAATAATATAATTCATTCATACTGTTTACACGACCGTTCGACTTCGAGGCCGGTTTGACTGATAGCAGAAAGAACCTGCCGTTTTTAGCGTCAAACGTATGTGAAGCCTTCATACTTGTAAGCTCACTCAAGAAGACTTCCAAGCATCTTTGTTGGATGTCGGCCAATAAACTCAAAATTATACTGAAAATTGAGTTTTGTTGTGTTAATAAAACAACTCCAGATCTCTAAAAATTGCATTTTAGAGCTTGTAGATTTCAAAATTTTCTGGGGGAGCATGCCCCCACACCCCCCTAGTACTTCGCGGCTTTGCCGCTCACACAACACAACACAACGCCCACAACACAACCCCCTGTTTCACAAAAACCTGGATCCGCCCCTGAATAGGGAGCTTAAGCAACAGCAACAGCTTATTAAGCAAGATCCTGTGGGACAAGATCCTCGTCAACTTTGGTTTCCCTCAGCATTTACACTTGGATCAAGGCAGAGACTTTGAATCAAACCTCATCAAAGATCTATGCAATTTAGCGAACATCACCAAGTCAAGAACCACTCCTCACCATCCTCAAGGAAACGGACAGACTGAGAGGTTCAACAGAACTCTGCTTGACATGCTTGGCACCCTTGATGCAGATAAGAAACAAAACTGGCCTGAGTATGTGGACACGCTCGTCCATGCATACAACTCTACCAAGCATTCCTCTACTGGAATGTTTGGACGACAGCCGCGCCTTCCTATTGATGTGTCCCTTGGACTGGGACAACGAAGTGAACAACAACCGTATTCAAGTTACGTAGAAGGTCTTCGTGATAGAATGCGACACGCCTATGAAGTAGCATCCAAGGGAATGGAGGAACACAGCAGTGCAAACAAGCGTCTGTACGACATACATGTACAAGAAGGATCGCTTCAACCAGGAGACCGAGTGTTAGTGAGAAATCTGAGCACTAGAGGAAAGGAGAAATTGAAAGATCGGTGGGAGGACAAGCCGTACATTGTCCTCAAGACCTCCAGCAATCTCCCTATCTACACTGTGCAACAGGAAGGCAGTGGAACGAAGAGAGTATTACATCGTAACCTGCTCCTCCCTTACAAGACACCTTACATACAGGGAGATGATCCACCAAAGGCGGACCAAGATGACACTCCAAAAGCCATCAAGGTCGCAAAGAAGTCAGAGAAGAAAGAGGAAAAGGAGACGGACGAAGGGACAAGTGAATTGGAGGATAATTGGAATTCATTAGTACCAGTATCAAGCCGTGAAAGCACCGAAAATTCACAAGAAGTCACTGAAGAACAGCATCCAGGAGAGGATGCGACATCACAAGACAGTCGTAATGCTGTAGAAGTAACTGAAGATAACCCAAACGCTGTAGATGTAGCTACTGAGGCAACATCAGCAAATAATACAAGCGTTGTAAAAACAATTGCTACAACACCAGAGAGGGACACACCCGACATCCAGGATCAAGAGGACCAAGTCACCGAACCGAGACGTTCAAATCGGGTCGTAAAAAAGCCAGAGAGACTGGTCGAAACAGTTTGGACTCAGAAAGCACAAGTGTTGTTGTCGCTGGCAACAAATGAAAACAAAGATGTTATTCAAAACATCTTCCAGCAATGGCTGAAATAAACTGACATTCTTACAGAAAAGAAGAAAAGACACACTAATATAATTGTACTAACATTCGATTATTTGATAGAACTTCTGACGAAGTTCCTCCTGAGGGGGAAAAGTGTAGTATTGGACAAGATTTAGTACTATAGTAAATCTTTGACAGTTGGACATTTTAAACGGTAACGCGTAAGTCTCGCGCTATATGGCGCGTGTGATGTTGTTATATCTTATTGAGAGTCGTTAGTTATGTGAACCATTTTGTGGCATATTGATTAAAAGCTTTGGACATTTGGTTGAAGTCGGACACTCAGTCGACTAATAATAAGTTTTATTTTTATAGCGCTAATTCCGTAAAGTCCATTAGCGCTTTACAAGTAATTATAATAGCGCGAACTGTTGAAAGCTTCTTTGTACATTGGCTTTTCGATATCAGAAAGACGCGGGAAAGAGCAACTAATCAATTTATTTGCTATATTTTATTGATATTTGGTGCACTTTTATAATGACAGCGCTGTAATTATAATAACTACTAGCCTATATAGTAACGCGTTGACTACACATACATGTATGTGCATGTACTATTGAAGTATAGTAGTTGAATGTGAATGGTCATGTTTAGTGCTGAGGCAAACAAGAAAACAATGTTGCGTAAACATTGTTTAGAACGTTTGTCTACATTGTTGCCTGCTCACGGAAACTGGAAACATTATTTTGTTTGCCAAAAACAATATCCATGTGAAACAAATGCTACACGTATGTGAGCAAACATCACGAGAAACACAAACATTTCCACAAATGTTCCCTCAGTTGCTTAAGCCCAGTATTGTCATACACCTGTTTTCAAAAACGTTGTCCATTTACAAAATACAAAATAGTAACTAGTAGAAAGGAATTAATTAGAGAAACAAAATAAATGCACTCAACCTGAACTCTGGCTCACTGTTTCTCTCATTAATTCCTTTCTACTATTTACTATTTTGTATTTTGTAAATGGACAACGTTTTTGAAAACAGGTGTATATCCTAGCTGTTAGAACATTATCCAATCATGACAATCAAAAACAGACATCCAATATTATCAATTGATTGGCAGCACTTGACATTATGCAAAAGTGGTCACAGTACTGCACTGCTGTGCATAACAAACTCAGAGCAAAATTTAACTTTCATTCAGACATATTAAACAATTATTGGATGAGGTGTTGATGATATCCGGAATTATCAATGTAGAGGAAAGTGCCAATAACACTTACCGAGACATTGATACACAAGTAATTCCGGATTTCATCAAAACCGAATTCAATAATTCTTTTATTATACATTGTCTATGTGGATTGAACGCAATCCAACAACAACAACAAATGAATGAGGATTGAAATGACAGCACTGTAATAACCTACAGAAACAATCAACCCAACTACCTACAGATATAACCACCAGACCGCTGAAATATCGCTGACGCGCACTGATAGTTAGAATTATCTGTAGGCTCTCGACCAATGAGAATTCAGATACTGAGTACAATGTATAATAACA
The DNA here is from genome assembly GCA_033675265.1 of Actinostola sp. cb2023. Lineage (NCBI taxonomy): Eukaryota > Metazoa > Cnidaria > Anthozoa > Actiniaria > Actinostolidae > Actinostola > Actinostola sp. cb2023. The sequence goes on from JAUJYZ010001170.1 coordinate 9,800, forward strand.
TGACATATGTGTAGGACAGATATGTCATTATGCAAATACAACAATTTATTATCTTTCCAATGCAATTATGCATGCCCATTAGTCTTGGGATATGACAAACATTAGAATACTACATTTATCTTTACTATCAACTTCCATGTAAATGTACGTACACATATATGTGTTGTGGAAATCATTTTACTAAGAACAATCGGATTTCATATAAGCTTATACAAGCTGCAGGACACACTATAAACAACGAATCACTGAATCAAGAACGGATTTTTTAAACTTTTAAATTGATTTGAGATTGTAAGAATTTTAGAGAGCATATTCCAACCTACTAAGTGTGTGTGTATGAGTTCTGAAAAACAATAAGCTTATTTGTCGATCGAGCAGAAGATAAAATAGAATGACAACCAACAGTCAACACAGAGTATTAAGCTTAAGTAACTTAAAACTGTGAAACATTTCGTAAATTGGTCACCCATGACGTTCTCCTTATTAATCAAACACGTTCGCTATAAAAATAAATAATTTCAAGACATTAAGTATCTCTCCCTACTAATCTAACTTATTAAAACCACGTCTTTACGAATGATCAACTCTCACAAGTTAAGTGCACTACTTTCGAGTTCCAACTCAGCTGATGAGTTTGTAAACAAACTGTTGTTCATCAATCGCGAGTGCCCTACCGAAAGCACAGCATTCAAAACATACACCAAACATAGAAGAACACTGAACAGTCTTACCTGGTTGTTGTGTGACGGCATTGCCGTCAAAACCGTACTGTGTTCCTTGTCCTGTCGCCATGTTTCGTTGCCGCCTTCGCTCCCTTGCTTTCTTGTTGGATCCTGGTTCGTTACGTCAGTAACACAGGAACCCCAATTTGTTGAGAGCTCAAACAAACATTTTCCTTTATACTAGCCAAAGGAGGATATTCATGGTATCCCATGATGCTTTGCGCGATACACATATTATCGTATAAATACCCCAGAATCCTTTGCGCGGCTTGCGGGAAATTCAAAATGGATGCCAAACTGTCAGATGTGGGAACTCAACTCTTGTACTTTATACTGCGTGAATTTCGAATTTCTACATGATTTTAGCGTCAAGTCTTTGCCATTCATGTCTTTAAAACTAATTGGCAGCCATGTAAGCTTTCCTGATATAAGCTACGTGAAAGATCGCCCTGCATTATCAGCTATTAGTAATCGCTTGGTCGTAATATTGAGGTAAGCTTTATAAAGTAAGTTAATGTGTGGATATTTTATCATATTCCAATATGTTTAAAGTAATATTAGTTCTTTTATGTAAACCTTGATACTTTACTGGTTTAGAATGCATCAATCAGTCGTCTGAATGATCATGTACTTAATGATGAATCTGCGTACATCACTACATGCAGATACATGCATGTGTTTTTCCGACTTCAAAACTTGTTTAAGATTCGGTTTCTGTTTAATTGTGCTCTAAATGACCTATCTTTTTGTTTATTGCATTTCAGATCCTCTCTAATCCACAAAAGCAAATCAGTGTTCTGATTTTGTTGTCGAAGAATAACTTTTAATACAATAATTAATATATTATATTGTACAACTATTATGAAATTAATTTATTATCTAAATCTTTACTTATAATCACCATGAAGGACAGAATACAAACACATATTTTTCATCATCTTAATAATAATAATAATACATTTTAAATAGTGCCACTATCCATAGCAATGATCAGAGCACTTAGAATGCTAATTAAAGCCTATGAGTACTACTTGAAAAAAATATATATATTTATATATAATAATATGTACAATGTTAACCACTGACAATTTTTTTAATGGCCTATATGTCTTGTTTAATACAATACAATATTTCGATAATAGGTGTACAGCAGACATGTAATAATACTGAATTATAAATACAAATGTCATTTATATCACCAGTAATCCCCATGTTATTCTGATATTGGGGGGGGGGGGGAGGGACTCCGATACCAAAGTGGCGGGGATGCTCGTCGTCCCTTTTAGTGTTTTTTTTTCGTGTTTTGGTCCCACTTAGGGTGTCAGAAATAAAAATGGCCACCAATAGAGTTTTCCGGTCCCTTTTAGGGTATTCAATCAACAGGGGGGGGGGGGGGGGGGGGGGGGGGGGGGAGGTGTTGCCTTATGGTTGCAGGATGGAAGGAATACTCTTCCAGGAGCAAAATAATATTGAAGTATCTTCCCTTCTATTGAGTCTGAGATGATGTATTAAGCGAAGGTGATGTATGTCATCATCTTGGTCATCTATGTCAGGCTTGGCATCAAATGATGGTAGAGTGATTATGGCAGACTATGTAAACATGGGAAAACATTTTTCTATTTGTTTTGTAAAATAACGAGGCACAAAATTATATTGAAGATGAATTTATGCAACTTTAGTAGCCAAATCAAATGCTAACTTCTCCTTACATCAAAAATGGTTTGAACAGCCAATCAGCGTTCGTTTTATCTGAACCAAACTTGTGCCTGTGGTGATCAAGTAAAATACGACAAAGCATCAGTGTACTGGGTTTGTTTTCTCAGTAGCTAACCAATCAGAGAGCGCATTAGAATTGTGTTATTTTGTGAATGGCAATACAAAAGTATATTAATTATTGTCCATCCGTTGTTTGGAAAATTCCCTGTTGAGGTTTAATAACATCAATAATATGTTATTATTATTTGTTGTACATGTACATTTGTATAAATTATTATTATTACTGATTTTCTATCTACAGTACAGTACTGTAGGATAAAATAACATTCTATTCATTCGCTGGTTCAAAATAAAATATGAATCAAGTTGAAAAAGTCTTATTTAGTGCTTCATGGACAAACATGCAGGACTACAAATATCAAAAATCATTTACTGGGGAGAAATTTAATTGTTTTGGGGAGGAATGTAATTTTAAAAGGCGTTTCACCTGATAGAAAATGAAAATAGTTTATACAATTCGGTAAGATTTAACATGTATAAAATGGAGTCATTGAAAAATATGAATAATCATTAATATTGATTGAACTACTTACCCTATGAGCTGGCGAATTTTGGTTGCTACATTATGTAGCAACCAAATCAGCAACTCTGATAGAAACAAACTTTGGATTAGTTTTTCAAAGACAAAATTCAACAAATCAGGTCATTGAAATATTAATAACAGATCATGTATACCTCACTTATCGTACATGTATGTCAGAACGACTAGCTAGAGAGATTGGAGATTCAAAACGAAATTCAGAAATGATTCAGGAGATTAACCCAAAGGTAAATAAATATTACCAGAAGCAGCACATTTTATGTAATACGATACTTCTCGTATATGAATGTTTATAAAATATCGTCTTTTTGCTGTGTTCAAAACTGGATAAATCGTGGGTCTCTTAGGGTCTTATCGACATTAGTGTAACATCTGGGATCTCAACTTTAATTTTAGGTACTGTGTTATGAAAAAGCTCCACAAATAGCCTCTTAAGAAACTATTTTATTCATGGTATGTTGACGTAGCCGAAGGCGAAAAGCAACTTGACCCGGATTAACCTTTTCGTTATTTCACTCATAAAACCCTTTTACTTTCGTATTTTTCCCCAAAAGAAACTAAAATTGATCAATTCAATATACAGATAACACATGTGCATGCATGTACTTACCATTAGTAGTCTATAAGTCCATGAAATTTCGTCCTGAAATGTTTCTAAAAACGTACAATTCCTTCCGCCATTTTTGTTTTCGTTACGCGCGAAGCGTGACAAAACAAAGCAGAGCATCACGGGATACCATGAATATCCTCCTTTATACTAGCCTTACCCCGTAGCCCAGAGGAGGTTGAGCGAGGCCCGCAAGGGATTGTGGACCAAAAAGTGTATTTGTGCTCACTTGAGCTTGGTCGCGGTAGAGTGAGGATGTCTCAGTTCGTGTATAATCGGCTCTCCCTTCTTCGCGTACCGTAAACCTTTATTGTAATCTGTGCTAGTTTCGTTCTATCGTATAGCTTCGTTTTAACGTATAGCTAGGAGTTATTTCTATTGAATTACTGTGTCCGGTACGATCCGTATCGCGGTCCTTTGGCTTTGCATAATATTAATGGCTGCCATAACTGTGGAAACGTTTTGTGTTGATTTTCTTGAAACTTCTCAACTATTGTACCTACACTGCGTAGATTTTCAGTTTGTACATAATTGCACTATCAAATATTTGCCATTCATGACTTTGAAAGTAGTAGGCGGCCATGTCAGTTTTCCCCTCGAGCTTCGTGAACGACGAATTGTTCAGTTTGTTTCCAGACGGAGAGAAAGTCAGAGAACTGACTGAGAAAAGCTCTCCCTGTATTATTCAAGTAATCACTTGTTATAATATCGAGGTAAGCAATGATATTTTATCATATTATCTGATTTGTTTTTTTTTGGTCGAACATGTTAGCAAAGCTTAAAACCATTAAAGCTTGAATACTCAATCAATCCTCTCGTTTTTAAAAAGTTATTAAAAGGTGCATAACTTCTCTAAATAGATCTGTCGTTTTGTCATTGATTTCATTCACTGTGTTTGCAGTAAGCTTTTTTTCCCCTTAGATGACGTATATATTTTTTGTTTATTGCATTCTAGGTTTTCTGGAATTCTACAGGGAGGGGGGGGGGGGGGGGGGGTACTTGGTCTGTAAACCCTGACCCTGTTCAAGACAGTCGGTAAAAAGTTGTCCCTATCTAAGACTCGAGAGAAATTCTCTACCCTATTTTAGACAGTTATTGACAACTTAGTGTCTAGTTGGTAGTAATCCTGTATATAGTAAGGCACTTTTTTTTTCAAAAAACTGAAAATTACGATCCATCTCAGAATTACAGACCCTATTCAAGACAATTTAGGGTGAAATGCATACCCTATCTAACTAAGACCAAAAGCTCAAAAACCATACCCTATCCAGCAGCACATACCTGTACTCCCTCCCCCCCCGGGGGTGTTGGCACCACTAACATACTATGAGAACATTGATCCACATCCTACCATGCCATGGCTGGATGTCATTTTGACACGTATTGCTGCTTGATTTAAGGACTGAGGTCCTTAGATAACCATTGTATTGTATTTCTACTGATGATTTTACCGTGTTTATAAATAAACTTTATGTATGAGCATATGGCCTATTGTACAGTCATGCTAGAGTGATTTTACCAAACTTATTATGGAATTAGTATCTACTATTTATGCTCACTACTTTTTTGGCATTTACTAATTGTGTACCAGACATTGTCTATGCAATTCAATGGAAACAACAAAAAGTAGTCCAAGTTATACAATAGAACGAAGCTAACACAGAATACAAAGGTTTGCGGTACCCGAAGGAGCCAGTTTTTAATAGGTCAGTACAATGTAGTTAATTGGTACCAGTATATTTATATACTTGAAACTACTACAGTGCAGTATATGAAGATACTGGCATGTTTATGTACTGTTTAATAAACGAACAGGAGTGTTTTATCAGGTTTAAAACCACGAGGCAAAGCATGTGACCGATTTGACAACCCTGATTGGACCAATAATTGCTCATGAATTATTAATGAGTTTTAGAAAATGCAATTGAAACTGGATGATAAGTTCTTGTACATGCACTTCTATATACAAGATAACATTAAAATCACATTTGATGAAAATGAAACTCATGTTTATTTTCTTCATCTATTCAGACTGTTGTATTCTGTAAAGGTATATAAATTATATTTACATATATAAAATAAATAATATTTAATTATATATATTATATACAGTTTATATAATTATAACAATAGGCTGCCAGTATATAGATTGAAAATTGGAACACCAACAACCATGCCACGAGCGAGCAGGATCAATATGATACAAGACGCGACGTCAATCAATGAATGATCTAGGTTATGGAATATAAAATGACATTGGAGAATCACTTGCTGGTCAAAGACTGTTATGAAACATTTATAATAAAGTCTTTGGCCAGCAAGTGGTTTGCTGATGTCATTTTATATTAATAATATTCCATTTAACCTATAATAAAAATTATAATAATATTTACATATTTCTTTTGTTATGTTCATTACATGAGGCTTGTACTGCATTATGTACAATTGTGATGGACAATTTGTAGAGATTGTTATGCATAATTTTATGTACAGTAAACATCCAAGGTGAATGGTTTGGTGGCTGGCCCTTACCAACTTTGACATCTTCATCATTCACAGTCAATTCTCTACTTTCTCATAGCACATAACAGGGGCGTAGGCAGGGGGAGGTCACAGGGTGCCTGTGACCCCCCTTCCTCTGGGTCTACTCTTTCAATTTATAAGTTTGAGGAGGGGAGGGGGGGGGGGTGGATTTGGTGGTGAACGATATGGAGTGTGACCCCCTGCATAATGCTTTGCGCCTTGGGGGGTAATACAAAAGAAAATGGTGAACATTGCATAATTACATGGTTGACAGAAAGCTCCCATTTTCTTTTGTATTACCCCCCAAGGCGCAAAGCATTATGTGCTATGAGAAAATAGAGAATGCCATATTCTTCCTCTGCATATTCCAAAGTTGGGAATTTTGGTTTAAGAACTCTGATTACCTTGTCACAACAGGCAGCCCCTTAAATCAAAACCAGATAAATTATTTTAATTTCATGGATCAATAAATATATTGCCATACACTGGCTGCAGGTTATAATAATTACCGGATCGATTATATATTCCCTCCAGTTTGAGACACAGCTTTTGAGCATTGCTCCCAAAAGTATTCATTCTTGTGTGAATTGGCCACACATTGTTTTCAGAGTAGAGTTCCACATATTTGACAAGATCTTTCAATTCTTATAGTTGACCAAGGGCAAAACAATGCATAAAATACCATATATTGTTTCATTGAATTCTTGGATACATTATACCTCACTGCTACGTAAATGTAACACACGACAGTGATATAAAAACAGGACATATTATTAAGTTTTTACACTTTTTATATCGGAGTATCGTAAAACTTCACATCGCCACGAATTCAAAATGGCGAGTAAAAATGGCGCTGTTTGGCTAAGTTGTTGTCAAACTTCAACGGCGTATAACTTGCAAACGGTAAGAGGTGGGATGGGGTGGGATGGACTTTTCTGCATCACTGATTACTCATCTTTATATTGCAAATGTTTTTGTGTCTATAACTATGTTGGTTTAGCGATGATAAGAGGTCTTTTGTCTTCAGTCATTTCTACAAGTGTTGTGGCGACATTTTCATATCAATGAGTTCAATCAAGCATAAAACATGAAATACTTCCTTACCTGGTTTGAGATTCCATGGGTTCATGGCTTCGAGTCATTTCTCCTTGTTTACATCTTTTCTAAGCTTTAGATTGCGTTTTTCGTCCTATTTTACTGAAAAATACTTTGTATGTTTTTCCTTGCAATGAAAATTAAATTGCCGTGAACGCAGAAATACGGCAAATGTGATTGGTCGATTAAGTCACGTGATGAATGCTCAACCTCCTCTGCCCGTAGCCATAGGTATAATAGTGGTACCCGACTACTCATTTCAAAATAAAATATTTTATTTTATCATTTTTTATCCTGAGAGTTCCTTCTCGTACAATTTCCTTTGCTACTACCAAACAACAATCTTGAATAAAAAGGACGAAAAGCGAAAGGAAAGAGTATCGAACCACAGGCAGCCCAACCATTCCTTTTGAGGCTTCTAATTCAATAAAAATGTTTTTCATGTTGTTGTGCTTAAGGCATGCTCGCCGCTATGCGGCGTGTCCCCCATGGGACCAATATTAGTCTTATATACCACTCTCCTTCAAGTGTATTCGTCACTTGACGCTTCCAGTGCATTTCAGTCAGTAGTCCTGTTGTTACGTTCAGTTTCTGCCAGCTAGTCCCTTAGTTTGCTTGCTTGATGGGAGACAGCGTGATGAAGGCTGATCTGGATAATTTTCGCCCGTTTTTACTCGAGCAATTAGACGACCACAAATCTCAATTAGCTGGTCAGTTCATGGTTACAACTCGTACTGCCGAAAGTGCTTTGTGTATCTCTAAACAACTGAAAGCAGATTCAGATATAAAGTTCACTCGTGATCCCGGTAACGAAAGAAACTTCAAGTTCAACGTCTCAGTCAAAGACATGTTGGAGAAGGCTAATTGCTACTATTAATTCTGAAGATAACAATACCACCAAGGAGTTGTCAAACGAGGTCCCTTCTCTGATCGACGAACGTAATCGCAAGATTAGAATCGCAGACTCCTCTGAGGCCGGTTGGCTTACCGTCAAGGGATTCCCGTCAAGCACTACGAGGCTTCTGCCGTGGCCCTTGATCCTGACGACGACAAGAAGATTCGTCAGGCTGAAAAGGAAGCATTGAGACAGAAATCCAAAGCCGCTCTGCACCTGCCGTGGTTTTCAAAACCCCTCTGGAGGAGTTCGACTGTTTGCTCGAAGTTAAGTGTACTTCTGACATTGCTAGTACAGATTTAGTTAGCTTTTACCTCGATAATTTACATGATTACGAATTAGGTAAATCTTTCTTTACCTATTGTTTTAAAAAGGCCGATTGAAAGCTCACATTGATTTTTGGGTTAGTATTTCTGCTCCCCAGTGGGTCTTGAGTACCATTAGATCTGGTTATGTTATTCCGTTTTCTGTTTTGCCCACCGGCATTTTACTGCCTAATAATAAGTCCGTTAGGGACAATAGTTCCTTTGTTTCCCAGGCCATTTCAGATTTACTCCATTTAGGCTTAATTGTTGAAGTTTTTGTTTCCCCCACGGTAATCAACCCTTTATCTGTGTCGTTTAACTCTCAAGGATTACCTAGGCTTATCTTAGATTCCCCAAACCTAAGTTTCGTATGGAAGATTGGAAAACTTTCCTTAATTTTGTTGTGCCCGATGGCCTTTCATGTTTTTAAGTTTGACATGAAATCCGGATACCATCATGTTGATATCTGCAACACTCATCAACAATATTTAGGTTTTCAATGGCCTTTCCATTCCAATTTGAATAGGTATTTTTGCTTCATGGTCTCCTCCCTTTCGGTCTTTCTTCGGCGCCGTATTTATTTACTAAGTTTTTCAGACCTTTGGTCAGTCATTGGCGTTCGCAAGGTTTTCATCTTGTAATATATTTAGACGATGGCATATCTTGTGAAAGCGATTTTCAGATAGCTCGCTCGGTTTCTTCAGCTGTCCGCAATGATCTTATCAACTTGTTCCGAATTTACTCAAGTCTTCCTGGGATCCTGTACAGACCATCGAGTGGCTTGGTCTCTCATGGAATCTTGCCGAATGTTCGATTTCCATTCCCCAGTCTAGGCTCGATAATCTTCTGGCCGCACTTGATAATTTCAAATCCAGTTTACGGTTCGTCTCACCCCGTTGTATCGCTTCGATTGTCGGTAAAATCATATCGCTTTCTCTTGTGGTTGGCAATGTTGCTTTGCTGATGTCTAGATTCCTTCAGTCTGCTGTTATTTTTAGAGATCATTAATTGGGATACCGTTTTAGATCTTAACAATTTCTGTTATTTTCAACAGTGCTTAACTGAGACCGATTTTTGGAGCAATAATGTGACTAGTCTCAATAATAGGTTTCTTTTTCGCTATAATACTCCTGTGGTTATTATTCACTCCGATGCCAGTGCTCACGCATGTGGTGGACACGCGTTATTTGTAGATCAGACGGAGTTTGAATTATATTTTATAGCTTTTTCTCGTGACCACGGAGGTACAGATGGATAGTAACGGTCGCGAGTTGCTAGGAATTCTATACGGTCTTAAATCATTCAGTTCTGATATAAAGGGAAAGGTAGTGAAGTTCTTCACCGATAATCGTAATGTCGCCATCATTTGTCGTAAAGGTAGCACCTCTCTCCGTTTACTTTGTTTAGCTCTGGACATTTTTCGGTCTTGTTTGACCCACAATGTAACTCTTGAAGTAGAATGGATCCCTAGAAGTCTTAACGAGTACGCAGATTCTCTTAGTCGTGTTATTGATTACGATGATTGGAGTGTTTCGGTTGAATTTTACAACCACATTAATGCATCGTTTGGACCGTTCACTCTTGATTGTTTTGCTTCGCATGTAACGGCTAAGTGTACTAGATTTTATTCTAAGTTTTGGTGTCCTGGTACACAAGGTGTCGATGATCTCAGTTTTAATTGGTCCAATGACAACAATTGGCTAGTTCCTCCATTGTACTTAGTGCCACGAACAGTTTTACACTTAGAGTGCAGTGTCGTGCTCGCGGTACCCTGATCGTTCCTTTGTGGAAGTCAGCTGTTTTCTGGCCCTTCTTGTTTCCCAGTAATGGACCCAGATTTTCGGTCATGCGTGTTTTGGAGTTTTGTGATCCGGCCCACATATTTGGTCCTTCACCTCATGGTGTAAATACCATTTTCTCTGATGGTCTTTTCAAATCCCCAGTTTTGGTGGTTATTTTAGATGCTTCATATAATAGTTAGATGCATTCAGTGTTAATGGCTTCATAGCCATGCAGGATGTCATATACCCCATTACGCTTTATAGCCTCCTATTTGGGATAGCATTTGGTATTGGTCAGGACTTCATAGTCAGAGCTTCATAGCCAGGGTTTCATAACCGTTCATGTCTCATAGCCTCCGATTTGGCTATTATTTAGCTACATTGATAAAGGTTCTCATAGCTATAGCCTCCCATTTGGGTTAACATTTGGTATTGGTCAGGACTTCATAGTCAGAGCTTCATCAAGCCAGGGTTTCATAGCCGTTCATGTCTCATAGTCTCCGATTTGGCTATTATTTAGCTACATTGATAAAGGTTCTCATAGCCAGAGCTTTATAGCCATGAGTTTTTCATAACTCTCAATGCTTTGTAGTTTTCCGATGTTTCTCATCAGTGTAGATGGTAATTTGGTTCTTATTTGTGTTTGTTTCCTTTACAAGGCGTTTTTCGCAGGTTTCAAGTCCTCAAGTCCCTGGCGCCTGGCGTGGCTACCGCTCTTGTAAGCTCCATTGCACCCTCTACTGCTAAATCCTATTTCTCTCTCTTCAAGAAATGGAAGCTGTGGTGTACCCAGTTCAGCGAGGTTAATTATTTTCCCACCGATGACACTTACATTGCTCTTTATTTGGTTAATTTACTTCAATCTGGTTTTTGTTTTAGCACGATCCAGTCAGCTTACTATGCTATTGCCTTTTTTCATAGATCCTGTGGTTTGTCTAAACCCTGTGATAGTAGTTTCCTTAAAGCAGTACTCTTAGGTTGTAAACGTCCGGATGCGCGTAAATCGCATGTTTCCCGACAAAGATTGCTCATTTTACCTGAGCATCTTGATCGTTTAGTCTCGCCCTTCGCAGGTTCGTCGGCTTCCCTTTCTGATATTCGTGATGTTACTTTGTGTTTAGTAGGTTTTGCGGGGTTCTTGAGATTCAATGAGATTTGTAATATTAAGTGGTGCTACATTAGTTTCGAGGATGCCTATTTTTCCATTTTCCTACCCAGAAGTAAGACGGATCAGTTTCATGACGGTTCCACGGTTATCGCCAAGACTGGCAATTCGACTTGCCCTTATAACATGTTCTGTCGATATGCGTCGTCAGCGTGCGCAGACATGTCATCTAGTAGTTTTGTTTTCGCTAGTCTCGTTTTTCACAGTACCACCCATTCATATTCCCTGCGTGCAGGTTCGCAGTTATCATATTCTAGGTACTATTGTGTAAGTTTAACGCTCTTGGTATTGATACCTCTCGTATTGGTTTACATTCTCTGAGAATAGGGGGTGCCACAGCAGCAGCCAACAGTGACGTTTCCGATAGAATAATCAAGAAACATGGCCGATGGAAGTCAGATAGAAGCAAAGATCTATATTGTCGCGATAATCTCCAACATCAATTGTCGTTGTCACTTAGTCTCGGCACCTAAGTTTGTTCGTTTTCTTTAACCGCGCTTGCTTTTTTCCTTGACATTTGCTGGATGGCATACCCTCCAACTTGTATTGTCGTTATCACTTAAATATGAAACGTTTTCTATTCGGCTGAGCGAAGCGAAAGAGAATAGAAATGTTTTTCATGTTGTTGTGCTTAAGGCATGCTCGCCGCTATGCGGCGTGTCCCCCATGGGACCAATATTAGTCTTATATACCACTCTCCTTCAAGTGTATTCGTCACTTGACGCTTCCAGTGCATTTCAGTCAGTAGTCCTGTTGTTACGTTTCTGCCAGCTAGTCCCTTAGTTTGCTTTTCCCGCAATTACACTCATTTAGTTCTAGTTGTACCGTGTCACTTACACATTTAAACATCCCTAGTTTATTCATATACTCGTTAGCTTGTAACTAGTTATCGGTTTATCAATTCTCTACATTGTACACTATTACCTTATACTTTGAACACCAATAAACACTGATTTGCTGGATGGCTACCCTCCAACTTGTATTGTCGTTATCACTTAAATATGAAACGTTTTCTATTCGGCTGAGCGAAGCGAAAGAGAATAGAATGATATTTGCGTCTTTTTTTTGATGGCTTTCCTGTGGTAGAGCGCGCGCGCGCTCAATATTCCCTAGCCCTGTGTATAGAAATATATAATGTTGGGCTTCCTGTGTGCGTCCTGCGGGATGCGCCCGCAGCAATGTGTATATTGTAACTTATATTGTAAAACTTGTGAGTGTAAATGTAAATATACACATGTAGTGCGGGACGCGCGGGATGTGCACAGGAAGCCCAATATAGGATATTACTCAGCACAGGGAACCCAACATATCTACGTGGGTCGCGATAAAAGGCTGAAACTGAAACGGCGGAAAGCGGAAACGGAAACGGCTGAAAGAGCGGAAAGTGCGGAAAGTGCGGAAAGTGGAAAAAAGCTGAAACGGCGGAAAGTGGAAAAAAGCTGAAACGGCGGAAACGGCGGAAAAGTGGTAAAAAGCTGAAACGGCGGAAAAGTGGTAAAAAGCTGAAACCTTTCCATAATTAACTTTCCAGTGGTGTCACAGACCTCCGCTCTTCGATACTCAGATGCTGAATTTAATTTCCTTAAAATTTTGCATGTATATGAATTAAACATTTGATTTTTGCAGACTTTGAGCAGAAAATAACGATTAATAACGAATATAAACGAATAGGGCCGAATAGTCGCGAATACTGATTACCGTATAGTTCCGAAAATTCCAGGAAAATTCTCAAATTACAATGACACTCGTGCCAGCTCGTGTCAGTTGTCTTTTGTAAGTGCTACGATCCACGATGGACCAAAAGAGCCCTTTACCCCCAGAGGTAATTTGGATAGACGACGAGCAAAGTACCTGTAGTTCAAGCAGTGATAATGAGTATTCACCATTCTCGAGGTAAGTACGTGCTAACATGCATCCAGTGTTATTCCACGATATCAAGCGTGTAGATAAGATAGCTTAGCATGAATATAAACTGTATCCACTCGTCGTATTTAAATGACGTTCCCCAATTGCAGCTCGGTGACTCAATTGGAAATAACATGACTTACTAGAGAAGGCAGTCCCTACTATCGACCATGAAAAGATAGCCAAAGTAGTAGGACATCACACGTTCGAGCAGTTTAATTTATTAATTTACAAACATATACAAACGTTAAGGAAATTAAATGAAGAGGTCTGTGATTATGGAAAGGTTTCAGCTTTTTACCACTTTTCCGCCATTTCAGCTTTTTACCACTTTTCCGCCGTTTCCGCCGTTTCAGCTTTTTTCCACTTTCCGCCGTTTCAGCTTTTTACCACTTTCCGCACTTTCCGCACTTTCCGCTCTTTCAGCCGTTTCCGTTTCCGCTTTCCGCCGTTTCAGTTTCAGCCTTTTATCGCGACCCATATCTACGTAGTATTGAGCGCGCGCGCGCTCTACCACAGGAAACCCATCAAAAAAAAGACGCAAATATCATTTTATTGAATTAGAAGCCTCAAAAGGAATGGTTGGGCTGCCTGTGATCGAACCCACTGATTTATCGGCACGCGCCACGGTACTAAGTAAATGTGTTCACGATATACATATAGCTTGGGGCTGGCTTTCCTGACTTTCTTTGACAGCTGCGAAGCTGATTGTGTAATGTTGGATAGCGCGGATGGGACCGACCGAAATCTACAGCGATTTGTCTGGATGCATGGTCCTTTTTCTGAAAAAATCCCGGCATACATTTTTTCAGTCTTTTTTTTTTCTTTTTTCTTTCCTTTCTCTTTTCATTTTTTGTGTGATTGCATCAATTTCGCAGGATTTCTGCCCGACTTTTGCTTCTCTCTGAAGTACTTTATATAATTTATTTCGCTAGTTATCATCCTCTGACATACACTCAACAACTGAGAGTTCAACGTCTTCTTTAACTTGAAGCCTCGCACACTTTTCGATTGATTTTCGTAAACTTTTCCAACATGCTCTCCAGGCTCAAGACATTCTTTTTCCAGAGCTTTATTGTGCACTTTCAGCAAATTCACTTGCGTCCAAAAGTTGCTATTTTGTTGCCGAATCTTCCTCCAAAATGTCTTGTTGAAATGATTGTACAACATGAAATCCGCCTTGTTCCATTCTCTTAGGTTCGATACAGCTTTTGGCGACATTTTTGAAGTACTATCTGTAAAGCGGCGCTGGTTTTGCTTGAAGTACAACACATCGTCCAAACTCCAGCACAATTCCTTGGCCAAAAGTACCAAAGACTCATCAAAATACTCCATTATAAGAACTAAATGGAAAGTATTTCCCAATTCTCCAATGGCTTTTTGAATGTGACTTTCGTCTTCATTGTCAAGGCCTAAGTCAAAGAACTGTCCATTTTTGAGAAGATTGATATGTGGGTATTTTATAGTAATATCTGGAGCATCTTTACTCAAGTTTGCCATGTATTTCAAAGGGTTTCCCATGAAGGTATCCATAGGATTCCGAAAATCGTTCAAAAGAAGAAGGCTCTGAAACCCCATGTAAGTAAACAATGATTCAAACTGAGAAACAGGATGTCTTAGTATTGTTATAAACTTTGTGTCTCTCGGCATCGACGCTGTCATGATTTTACTGTACCGCGCGTGGTTACATAGGATGTTGATCGTTCTTCTCGTTGGAGCCACAAAACTCGCTTCAAACGGTAAAGGCCAGAAGAAGTTGAACATTGCTTCTTGAGGTAGCGCCATTGTAAGGCCATTTTTGTCGCAATATCGATTTAAAATGTTAGTAATTGTGCTGCTTCCAGTCTTGTGTGATTTTAAGAACACAACGTTATTCTGAGGCCGGCACATTTCTGTTTTTCGAGTCAACGCAGAAATAGTCTTTTGGTCCTCAAATGACGTCAGAAAGCTTCTCAAGGAAATAATTAAAATCACAGCGAAAAGCAATACTCCCAAAAGTCTCGTTGGAAATCTTGACAATCGATTAGCAAACATTTTAACCAGATCTGCCCGGTCGATTCACGTGGTCACGTGGTAGCAGCAGGTTGTTACCGGTAAATAACAGCACTCGTAAACACACACTCTGAAGTACATGTTTGGGCTTCCTGTGTTGGAACTTGCAATTGTTGCGTGACATCACACGAGGTACCCATGATTCCAAGAATATTATAGAGAGCTGAATCAATCGTTTCATTTCAATAACAACGTGTATGCAGAAATGATCTCTGAAATCGTAGTGCTTGTGGTGTTTTTGATTGAAAATTGCACAGGAGTCGCAATAGTAGAAAACATCCCCTTCAGGAGGCGAAGAGCCGACGAGGATGAGCAACTCGACGAAGAAACACATTTGATTCAAGTTGCTATTGAAGAAAAGCTACAAGACTTCACCAAATTTGACCCAAATGATACTATTTTCAGAGAGTACGATCCACCACCCGATGAAGAACAAGATCCAAAAGCTTGGAAGAAAAGCCTGCCTAAGCTGACAACATCGATCTGGGAATGCTTCAAGTATGTGTTCCTGATCCAAACTGTGTCTGGAACTGCGCTTGGACTGCTTGCCATCTTTCTGGCTTTTCTGGACTTTAATTCAGCGGACTTGTGCTACGATCAGACCGAAAACTGGAACCAAATGCCGCATGTAGTAAGAGCAGTTCGTGTTACAGGACTAGCCGTTGAAGGTTTTATCATAGAGATATGGGATTATCTTCTGTTGTCGACTGTCTTTCCTTGGTCAGTGATGAAAGAATTAAACTTGTTGACCCTCAATCTTCTAGCAGCATTCACCGACATTGTCATATCGGTTGTATTTTCAACTGTACGGCATCTACAAGATTTGGTGGATGTCATTTCCGCTCAACACTCTCTTTACATCCATGACGATTATCAACAGCCTCATTCTTGCTCGCCATTTTATGCCCTCGCCTCATCAATGGAAAAAGGTCCTCAAACTCGCCTTCAGCTTCTCGGCGCAGTTCATCCTTGGTATGTCAGCCAATATTTTTCTTGTCTATAAGCTTTTGCCTTGGTACAACAAGCAAGATGAAAACACTAAAGTGGTGGTGGCAGCGTTTTGCCCCCTGTTGACAGCCTTCCCCAAAGTCGTCTCTCGTCTTGCAGCGCAGAAGCTGAAAGACATTCATCCAGGAACTGCCCATGTTTTTGTAGGCGTACTCTACGGTTCAACGGCCATCGTTTTTCGAATCATGCAGGCGGAGCTGACCAGCTTCGGACTCTTCGCAGCTCTGGGGGTAGGTCATGCATTCGTGGACTTGTTTGAGAGACTCACAATCACAATGAGAGATCATATCTGGGAATACTTTTACAGATTTGTCATGAGATGTCGGAGAAGGCCCTCGTCAAAGTACCGCTCGCCAAGAAGTCGACGCTTCATGGCAGACGTGAGCATCCAGATCATGCTTGAAGAAGCGACTGCTTTAGTATCAGCCCTCGGTTTTGTACAACTGTACCACTTTACGTATAGCGATGTGAAGCCATCTTACAACGACTATCAAGTTATTGGTGACTTCTTCATGCGTGCAGTCACGGGTTTGATGATCGATCTTGTATTCAACACACTCTCCGTCGTCATTCAAACCCACTACATGAACTTTGCAGTGATGAGGGTGTGGAGGAAGAAATGGCGCTACCATTTGCTCGTCAACACTATCATCTCGTCATTGACAATGATTTATTTTACAGAATACTTATTCGGAGTTGTGAGGAACAAGTACAACTACCGCACGCACACATTGGTTCGATATGCGTGGAATTGTACACTCCCCTTTACAAAGTAGGTGAACGTTTATATCCCGGCCCGAACTCAAAACAATGGCTCATGGTATAGTTTAACTAGACTTCCATATATCTCGGGGGCCGGGGTGCAGTCAGTTAGCTGAAGAAAACAATGAAGTAACAGCTGCGTCGACATTTAAAGTGGCAACACGAGGTTTCATTTTCCTCACCTGGAAACACCATGCACCTATTTTGAGGGTCGCCAAAGTTGCGCATGCGCAAGCGTGTCACAACGCAAGTTTTTCTTATGAGTGGGAACCATGTGACACCGTGACATTCAAATGGCTTCCTTTCTGAACCAATCGAAAAGCGTGCAGATGCATCTCATCCAATCAATACAATAAATTTATTAGCATTTCCCAACAGGGATTTTCAATACTAATTTACAAATATAGGATTAAATAAGTAAATTATTAACCTAATTACAAGACAAAGTTTATATAATACTAATTACAAGGAAATACACCTAATTGCAGAAAGGTTGTCCACCTCGGAAAAGCACATTTACACATTTACACATTTACACATTTGCACTTTTACAATCGCTGAAATACAACTATCCACCTGAAATCTTCTGTATAAGGCCGCAGCATTCTTATGGCATTATACTTCTACTGAATCTATTGACTCTGGGTTCCACTTGCGCAAAACAAATATACACGTGATGTTGCGAATGTGCAAATGTGTAAATGTGCAAATGTGTAAATGTGCTTTTCCGGGACAACCTTTCTGCAATTAGGTGTATATATATAATATATAATAGTACTAATATAATGATTAATGATTTTACTTACAGATCAAACCACAGGCAGCCCAACCATTGCTTCCTATTGATTTATTGATATGCACTCTTACGGAGGCAGACAGGAAGCCCAACATAGGACGTTACTCAGCACAGGGAGCCCGACATAATACGCATTGCGCGCGTGCTCTACCACAGAAAACCCATAAAAAGACGCAAATATCATTTTATTGAATTATTTAGTAGCCTCAGAAGCAGTGGTTGGGCTAGTCCAGAACTGGCCCCACCTTTCTCAATAACTGATATAAATACTGGGCGCGAAAGAAATATAAAGACTACGAGAAGCGCGCGCGCAATCTATAAGGAAATTGAGAAATGTCGGCTCTAGTCTCTCTCTCTCTAGCCCAGCTCTTCTCTTCTGCTCTATGCCGCGCGCGTAGATAAAATTGGGTCCAGTTCTGGACTATGGTTGGGCTGCCTGTGATCAAACTCTTTCAATACGGCAAGGTACTGTAAATTTCCCACTCATATGAAAACGTAATTCTAGCTAGTAACGCCTCATTTCTATCTATCTACTTTGTCAAAAATACTAAAAGGAAACGCAAAAACATAAGCATAGGTAAATGGTTGGATTTGCCACTGGAGTGTAAAGTCGAGTAATCGGTTGTAGTTCAAATTTGAAACTGGTAATTTAATAGAATAAGAAATATTAAAAAGGAAAATAATAAGAAATAAATAATAAATAAACCATAAGAGGGATATTGGCAATTAAGTTAAAAATAATAAAAATAACGAATTAACAAAAACTGAAAACTGAAATATTGCCCAAGCCGCATCCAGATTTATCCAGACTCTAAAGGAGCTCAATCATCGCACCTTACAGTGTACACGCTAAATATTTCGGCCCCCTACCCCCCCCCCCCCCCCCCCCCCCCATCAATGGTGACATTGCGTCCTACGGAATGACGTAGCAATCAAATTTTGGTACAGTAGTCCATTCTGAACAATGGTCATTGTTGTGGACATTTATGTGAAACTATACACTCGATCGGTCGATCATTGCGGCACGGACCCATAAATTGGCGCTAACGAACCAATGGAGTACGATTTGTGTGATTTGAGTGAAGATATATTTTTGTCAAGCGATATTTAATTGTCTTTGGTCGCAGGGGCGTAGCCAGGATTTTCCATTGGGGGGTCACACTCCATATCGTTCACCACCAATTCCCCCCTCCCCTCCTCAAACATATAAATTTAAAAAAGAGTAGACCCAGAGGAAGGGGGGGGGGGGGGTCTCAGGCACCCTGGGACCCCCCTCTGCCTACGCCCCTGGGTCGGTATACTTAGTACACGCAGAATGGGAATCGCGCGCGCGTCTGTGATACCCGTTTTCATTCAATCATTATTAATTATTCATTCATTTATTTATTCATTCATTCATTTATTCATCCATTTAGTTATTCATTCATTCATTTATTCATCCATTTAGTTATTATTTTAGCCATTCATTCGTTCATTCATTCTTTTATATATACATTCATTTCAGTAAGTCATTCAGTCATTCATCCCGCATTCATTCATTCGTTCATACTTTCATCATATCTCAGAAAGTCATTCATTCATCCATTTACAGTCTAGCCTGACACGTAAGGAGGCGGGCCTTGGGGATCAGAGAGAGAGGCTTTTTTCCTTTCACCTCCCGTCAGTGCATCGATTAGTTGTTTTTCACGTGACATTATGGCGGCCATGTTGGTTCTCGATAACGAAGAATCATCACCGACGGTTTAAACTGGCCATCGAAATATAATATTTCCGTTTTTCTTGAACTAAAAAATATAGTCGAAAATCTGGAAGCCTTTCTCGGTCAAAACTGAATAATCTCCTTTAATAAATGACGTCATTTTTCTGCAATTTCATTGGATCAGAATATCGTGATTGACAGCATCTATCACGTGATCCATGCATGGTATTCACGGGGTTGTGCGCTGCTGTCATTCCAAGAGTGCCGTCAGAAAGGTGAGTTTGTTGTTGAACTTTCTCTTAGAAAATTGCTTAATTTAGCGCAAATATGCCTCTTTCGTAGAATATTTGAGCCTAGTTTTCTGAAGTATAAAGTTTCCCAGCTGAAAGCAATAGATATTTGTACAAAAGCTTTAATTTTTGTGCAAAAGTTGGCTTCAACTTTGCACTTCTGCCTCTGCACGTGCGAAAAGTTCCGCTCAAAGTTTCTCGCTTCACAAACAGCTGAAATCTTCAGAATTTGAAACATTTACAGCTAGAAAGGCATAGAAAATAATTTATATTCTAGTTTTGGAGAATATTTCGTTCAAAACTGTAAAATTTTAGCGAAGTTCATTTGCAACAGCGTTCAAGATGAAGTGCATGAACAACGCCATTTTGAGTATGGCTGATTTTCAATAACATTCCTTTAAAAGTTTTCGTTTTCTTGAATGAACTTCATCTTGGAATATGATTCTTTCTTGTTGTTTGTTTGCATTTTCTTTCATAAAAGTAGCATTTTATCGCAAGTTCGCGCCATGACTGAAGTTATGAAACGTGGGTCTCATTAGCAAAGAAACTAATGGCGCGAATATTTCAGCAAGGAATGTTTCTTCTTTGAAAAGTTGTTAATAATTATTATTCAAAAGCTGAATAAGTCTAGTTTATTGTGGAACGGTATATGTATTTCATTTTGAAACTCCTGTTTTTGTTATCCCTCTAATTTTTCTCAAATATTGCTAAATGTCAAGAGAAATTGTAAATTGTAAATATCTAATCTATTATTTTTCTTTCCATTTCAGCAAACGACTTTCTTCTCATACAACGTATAATAAGGTTAGTGGACGCTCAACGGATCTCAAACAAACCAAAACCTGTCCAGTTTTCAATATAGATTTGGCTATGCTTGTTAAATTGTTTGAGACGACCGCTGAGAGATTTTTATGGGGGTTACAGGTTCCTAATAATGGAACATACAACGAATTATGTACGAGTCAATTCCAAAGGTACACATCCCCCCTCACCGGGCAACCACCGGGCATTTGAATTTTTGGAAAACTTTTTGTTCAAATGCCCTACCCTTAATTTCGGGGCAATTACGTGATCAAATGCCTCACTGTTCGGGCTCCACTGAGCAGTAAATCTCGAAATTTCCTGACTCCAAAGTACTAAACTGAACCGGCACAAGTCGACATAGCCTGAGAAGTACCTTTATCGAAAATACAACGAAACAGCAACACATATTTATATGTATTATTTATTATTCATTGGGCACCTTTGGAAGTGACTCGTACATTAGTTTAAATTGAGTTATTTTTCCTTGTGATGAATCAAATTGTCAACGTCGCTATCTCGTTTCGTGTTAGTGTTATGTTTGTAGTATAAATGTCGTTTGTGCCTGTGAAAACAGACGCCCCTCGTGGCGTGCTTGCTTCTCTTCCTTTCTCCACTAGGGAGGGGGGAGGGGAAATGAGCCCGTCATGTGGGGCGCCTGTTGGCTACAGGCTGTGTTGGAGGTGTTTTGTACCGTGTTTGTGACTGTTGACGCTGATGAACCGAAATTCCATCGGTTCGTTGTTTTGGATTTGTAGTCGCAAGGAAAAGGCATTCATTCTAGATTGTAGATATCAAAACAATAAACAAACAAAGTCTAGCTAGGACTAGGAGGGTAACCGTACATCAAGTATGGACCCAGGGGGTATATTAGTAGAGGCTACCACTTTAAAGTAGTTGTGTTTGTTAGCTTTGACTGGTCAATCGGCCAGGGTCAATCGGCCAATCAGTTAGATTAGCTTTCCAATATCTTAGCCTACGAGATGGCAACGCTGGACCAATTACGATGCATACAATGGACCTGGATGCAATACATTACTTTCATGACACCATAGTCTGAGTCTTGATAGTATAGCTAGAGTGCGGTCATTAATTTTACTCGGTACTGGTCAGTCTACACACAACGCATACACCTAAACTACGCGGCGCCTAGGGTTAGTTTTTTTCCGATCTTCGGTACTTAGGTTAACGCTGGCCAGACCGTACCATATAACTGAGACACAGTCAGGGTTTGGGCTTCCTTTGTCGGGACCCTTTGGAATGCTCGCAAGATTGTAGGAATTATAAGATTTCATTTTTTCATTTTCCATTCATTCATTTGTTTTCATTTCTTCAAACCCTGACTACCCAAGTGTCTCCGCGACAATGACTGCTACTCTAGACTGGAATGCTGAAAGATCTTAGCGATGCCTTGCCCATTCATTCAGACATCCTTTCCCTCCCACAATGCATCAGTTGCTTTGGCTCGTATTGGAATTTAACGGCCGTCGCTCAGAATCTTTCAGAATTCCAGTGTCCATTCGTCCATTCCGATCAATCCGTTGTCCATTCGATTCCATTCCAGTCGTTCGAGCCGGTCAGTTCGGTCCAGAAATTGTAACAAAATGTTGTACGTGCTTTGAAAATCATTAAAATCGTGTTAAAAGTCATCGAGTTTTCTGGTGGTTTTTATCCGATTTTTCTTTCAAAACATTTGATTCTTTTGCAGCCAAGTCTACCAAGAACAACCAATCTCGGTTGCGACGACGAGTACAGTCTTCAATAGATTATTGATTCAGTGGTAGCCTCTTAGCTTTAGCTTTTGATTTTTTTTGTTTCTATTTTTTTAAATAACAATGATAATTAGTTAATTATATGAAAGCTCAATATTTTTATTAATAATTTTAATGTTATTAATATAAATATTGAAAGAGTAAAAAAAAGTTGTCACGTGATTTGTCATTGTTCCTCAATGACAAAAATGTGACAATTCAGCATTGAAAAAACTTCTGTGTTTTATGTATATTAAATATTTCATATGTTCGATTCTCGTAGGTAGTATGCCTTTCTGTACTGTGTTTACTGCTGATCGAGCAAAGTTATTTCAATGTTAATTCATAGTAACAATGAATTAGTTTCTTCGTACTTCTTGCCGGGAGACCTCCATGTTCGAGAGTCCAGCGCGGTGCTCTTCGGCGTGGGCTCGGATGAAAAGGAGTCTTCCGAGCCCGCGCCGAAGAGCACCGCTGGACTCTCGAGCAAGACCGAGACCTCATATGACTTTACTTAGTTACGTCGTACCACGTACTCTGTCTTAACTTCTTGGTGGCCTGATATGACCGTTAATACCACTGAGGTTTATAGCTACGTATACGTACTCTGTCGTACTTCTTGGGGCCTCGTGTGGCTTAATGCCAGGTTTATAGCTACGTACTCTGTCGTATTTCTTGGGGCCTCATGTGGCTTAATGCCAGGTTTATAGCTAGTACGTACTCTGTCGTATTTCTTGGGGCCTCATGTGGCTTATGCCAGGTTTATAGCTATGTACTCTGTCGTACTGACTTCTTGGGGCCTCATGTGGCTTAATTCCAGGTTTATAGCTACGTACTCTGTCGTACTTCTTGGGGCCTCATGTGGCTTAATTCCAGGTTTATAGCTACGTACTCTGTCGTACTTCTTGGGGCCTCATGTGGCTTAATTCCAGGTTTATAGCTACGTACTCTGTCGTACTTCTTGGGGCCTCATGTGGCTTAATTCCAGGGGGGCTCATGTGGCTTAATGTCAGGTTTATAGCTACGTACTCTGTCGTACTTCTTGGGGCCTCATGTGGCTTAATGCCAGGTTTATAGCTACGTACTCTGTCGTACTTCTTGGGGCCTCATGTGGCTTAATGCCAGGTTTATAGCTACGTACTCTGTCGTACTTCTTGGGGCCTCATGTGGCTTAATGTCAGGTTTATAGCTACGTACTCTGTCGTACTTCTTGGGACCTCATGTGGCTTAATGCCAGGTTTATAGCTACGTACTCTGTCGTACTTCTTGGGGCCTCATGTGGCTTAATGCCAGGTTTATAGCTAAGTACTCTGTCGTACTTCTTGGGACCTCATGTGGCTTAATGCCAGGTTTATATATAGCTACGTACTCTGTCGTACTTCTAGCTACGTACTCTGTGTCGTACTTCTTGGTGGCCTGATATGACTTAATCAGTGCCAGGTTTAGTTATTGCTACGTACTCTGTGTCGCACGGCTTCTTGGGGCTCATGTGGCTTAATGCCAGGTTTATATAGCTACGTACTCTGTCGTACTTCTAGTGGGGCTTCTTGTGGCTTAATGCCATGCAGGTTTCATGATAGCTACGTATACTCTGTCGTACTTCTTGTAGACTAGCTCCCATATGTATGCTAGGTTTATACTGGGTTTATTATACTAGTTCCGCCGGTGACTACGTATACTCTGTCGTATTTCTCGAGTCAGTGGAGACCTCGTAACTTTGATAGGATTATAGCGGTTTATTAGTTTTAGTTTTTATAAGACTACGTCGTCTCTCCATTTTCCCAAACGACTTTTTTCGACTTACTACTAAAACTCTTTTCAGCCGAGATTTTGGTTGGGTTTTCAACACTGATCGCAGTGGTTCTCGACGACGTTTTTTTCGCCATCAATATCTTCGGTTTTCAACGACTTTTTAAATTTGAACGACACTGCGACATTTTTCCGCCAACAACGTTTTATAATTTGGATTTCCAACGACTTTTTGGGTTTTCAACATTTTTGGTTTTCAACGCCTTTCTTGGGTTTTCAACGCCTTTTTTTGCGCCAACAATATTTTGGGTTTTCAACGATTTTTTGAGTTTTCAACGATTTTATTCCGCCAACAACATTTTGGATTTTCAAGATCGATTTTTCCGCCAACAACATTTTGGGTTTTCAACGATTTTTTCCGCCAACAACATTTTGGGTTTTCAACGATTTTTTGGGTTTTCAACGATTTTATTCCGCCAACAACATTTTGGATTTTCAAGATCGATTTTTCTGCCAACAACATTTTGGGTTTTCAACGATTTTTTTCCGCCAACAACATTTTGGGTTTTCAACGATTTTTTCCGCCAACAACGTTTTATAATTTGGATTTCCAACGACTTTTTGGGTTTTCAACATTTTTGGTTTTCAACGCCTTTCTTGGGTTTTCAACGCCTTTTTTTGCGCCAACAATATTTTGGGTTTTCAACGATTTTTTGGGTTTTCAACGATTTTATTCCGCCAACAACATTTTGGATTTTCAAGATCGATTTTTCTGCCAACAACATTTTGGGTTTTCAACGATTTTTTCCGCCAACAACATTTTGGGTTTTCAACGACTTTTTGGGTTTTCAATGATTTTATTCCGCCAACAACATTTTGGATTTTCAACGATTTTTTCCGCCAACAACATTTTGGGTTTTCAACGACTTTTTGGATTTTCAACGATTTTATTCCGCCAACAACATTTTGGATTTTCAACGATTTTACCGCCAACAACATTTTGGGTTTTCAACGACTTTTTGGGTTTTCAACGACTTTTGGTTCGCCAACAACATTTTGGATTTTCAACGCCTTTCTTGGGTTTTCAACGCCTTTTTTTGCGCCAACAATATTTTGGGTTTTCAACGATTTTTTGGGTTTTCAACGATTTTATTCCGCCAACAACATTTTGGATTTTCAAGATCGATTTTTCTGCCAACAACATTTTGGGTTTTCAACGATTTTTTCCGCCAACAACATTTTGGGTTTTCAACGACTTTTTGGGTTTTCAACGATTTTATTCCGCCAACAACATTTTGGATTTTCAACGATTTTTTCCGCCAACAACATTTTGGGTTTTCAACGACTTTTTGGATTTTCAACGATTTTATTCCGCCAACAACATTTTGGATTTTCAACGATTTTTTCCGCCAACAACATTTTGGGTTTTCAACGACTTTTTGGATTTTCAACGATTTTATTCCGCCAACAACATTTTGGATTTTCAACGATTTTACCGCCAACAACATTTTGGGTTTTCAACGACTTTTTGGGTTTTCAACGACTTTTGGTTCGCCAACAACATTTTGGATTTTCAACGAATTTCAGTTGGGTTTTCAACGAATCAGTATTGGATTTTCAACGACCACTACTTTCATACCGTGAAGTCTTAACCCTCCAAGGCTGTGCGTCTGCATGGGTGGAGGACTACGTTTCCAGAGACCTAATTTTGGCTTTCATTTTCGGGCAGTCTCTGGTTTTTCGTAACTGGCAGCGCACAATTGCTTCAGCGTTTTCGAGTGTTTTGTTTCTAATGTAGCTTTAAAACCGTTTTCGTTGTGTCGACGACTTTCAGGTTTTCATTATGTACTAAAGACGGATTTTTTGATTTTGGATTTTTCTGCCTCCAACACCAACACAAACTCTGTAGTGTACTAGAGCACGCTTGGTATCGTCCAAGAGGACTGGGTGCGACTCCCAGTGGGGTTCATGGAGTTGAGGCAAATTATACCAATATAATCAAACGGCTTTTCTCATCGTAAACGCATTTTTATTGTAGGAAAATAAACATGTTTCCAACCAGTATTTTACAACTATTACAAGCATAGTTTGGCACGATATTACAGCTAACATGAATAAGAAATAGAAACGACTAGAGATCATCTGCTTTGTCGCCAATAGCGGTTTACTCGGGCTTACATTTTGACAATGTTATCTCTAATTTCAAAACTGTATATCTTATCCAATCAGCTGATGAAAGAACGTTGAATCCATTCAAGTGATATTTCCACCATAAAATATTTCCACCATAAATGTATAGACTGCAAACACCTCAAAAACCTTGTCAATCATTCAGCCAATCAAAGCACTATATACTACCAGTCTGATTTCTCAGTCATAATTTCAAAACTGCTAGATATAATTTGTTGAAATTCACTCAACGGCAAGGCCTTGACTCAAAAAACAACATCCCTAGAGTGAGATTTTCTGAGACCGGCTCCAAAAACTGTTTATCGGTATTTCCCCCTAACATGAGTATACTATGGTGCTTGCCATGCCACACACACTATTTCAAACTTCAATCATTTGGTCAACACAGATGTAAAAATCGATTCACTGCAAAGAGAGCAAGATAGCCACCTTACCACGGGCTATTATTATATTAACCCACCAAAAATGACCATTTTGGACGATTTTTGACTATTTTGCATGATTGTATAACCCACCAAAAATGACCATTATGGAGGAATTCAGTTGACCATTTTTCATGGGCTATAACCCACCAAAAGTGATCATTTTGGACGATTTTTGACTATTTTGCATGGGCGATGATAACCCACTAAAAGTGATCATTTTTGACGATTTTTGACGATTTTGTATGGACTATAACCCGCCAAAAATGATCATTATATTTTGGACGATTTTTGACCATTTCACATGGTATATAATCCAACTAAATGACCATTTGGACGATTTTTCGGACCATTTTTCATGGGCAACCAACCAAAAATGACCATTTTTCATGGGCTATAACCAACCAAAAATGACCATTTTGGACCATTTTTCATGGGCTATAACCAACCAAAAATGACCATTTTGGACCATTTTTCATGGGCTATAACCAACTAAAAATGACCATTTTGGACCATTTTGCATGGGCTATGACGAACCAAAAATGATCATTTTTGACCATTTTTCATGGGCTATAACCCACCAAAAATGACCATCTTGGACGATTTTTTGACCATTTTGCATGGGGTATATTATATAACCCACCAAAAATGACCATTTTGGAAGATTTTTCGGACCATTTTGCATGGGCTATTTATTACCCACCAAAAATGACCATTTTGGACGATTTTTTACCATTTTGCATGGGCTATTATCAGGGTCCACGCGGCATCATACAACACAGGAACTCTGTCAAGATTAGTGTGCCCCAAGAAAGGAAGGCCATCAAATGGACGTCCGTCGAATGGATATGGTGCCCATTAGAAATAGTTAGTCTGGATGAGATTACTTGTAACTAAAACGTGTTTCGTGGTACGTCGTCAGTAATGTCTCATTCTCGTATCCAGGGCCCACTCGTCATTTGGTTGGTCGTGACCAAATGACGAGTGGGCTCTGGGTACGAGAATGAGTAATGTCTGTGAAAAATAAATACTGATCAGAATAAAACGCACCGGCTTAAAAGTGAAGATCAGTTGTGATGATTTATTGAATTTAGAAATTAAATTACTTTTTTTTGAAATTAAGATCTTAAAGTAATGTTCACGTCTTGGTTCCAGTGTCTTACACCCAGCAAACAGCAAAGCACCTGATACAAGATCAGCGTGTTTGCTTCGTTTTGTAATTATTTCTAAACTGAACTATACAAATCGTCTATTTTGTTTCAAACATTTGTCACTAAAACGTTGCTACTGATATTTTGTTAAACAAGACGCTCAATGAGCGTACACTCAGGCTTATGACAAGGACAATGTCAGTTGCGTGAGGAGGGACCTGACAATGACTGACAGTTGCGTGACGAGGAAGACTATGTATATATGTGTCGGTGAGCATAGATAAAAATCTCCGAATCGTACTTTCGTAGCACGTACTTAGAACGTCCAGTTGAGGTTCATATTCATGGTCAGACGGTTCTGATAACGTCTTTGGTTTCTTCGTTATCGCAGAGGAAAGTCGGTCAAATGAAAGGACTTAAGAATTCCTCCCGAACTTCGTATCTTTTAAACATCCAGTTGATTCAGACTACGGTATGATGTGACAAAGCTCGACCAATCTGCTGGCTCTGCCTATACATTGAAAGATCTTGTTCGATTTATCTCGAAATCAGAAAGGAATTATCGATTAAAAATCAAAAGCTGCTTCTGTTAGATTTAAGATGTGACCTCAAGTGACCTCAAGTACGTTTAAAGACGTACCAAGATCAGAGTCGGAGATCTTTATCGATGCTCACCGACATAAATAGTCTCCCTCGTCACGCAACTGTCATTGTCATATGCCCGACTACGCTCATTGAGCGTCTTCTTCTGTAATAGATCCCTAAAATCTAAGGACGTTTTGATTTCGATTGTATTTTTGCCGTTTACTGACCTGTTTTGAGCGTGGAAATTCTGTTTTAAATAGCGCTACGCGGCGGTTCTAAAATTAGGTCGCGTAATAGATCAGTATGACTCAGACAAGGATCATACAACTGTAATCGTACTGAAAAGAACACGGAGAAACCTACATTTTATCATGCAAACACTGTTTATTTTCAAAACAATTGACCTTGCTCGCCTTTGCTTTGATGTAGTTTTGAAGTACGATTTTTACGATTCCTTTTCCTTCTGAATTTTTCAAACGTGGAATAAAATAAACATCCATCATGAGTTACTGAAAATAAAACACGGGCTTTAAACACGCTCATTTCACCGACAAAAGCATACGCCGATTCGTGTGGGCCCACTCTGAAAGATGTCGTTTCATTTATAACAAAAACAAACGCGCCTTAGCTTCATCGTCGAACGATCAACTAGAATCCTGACCTCAGTAATAGCTTGAAGATCTACAGCTGCTTTCAAAACTAAGATTCAAATCTACTTGAGTCCTGTGTGTCGTTTGTTTTCCCTTATCTGCAGAGTAATCTTGAAACTCGATACGATCAAATACGTCGCATTCTTTCTTCATTCTTTGACCAAACAAAACTAAAAAAAAACTAACAAGAAAGCCCATTTTATAACTCGGGCTTCCTTCGGAAGGGCCCGAGTAATTAATGTTTACCACAGGCTTACCAAACTCGAGTTGGTTGGTTGGGGTTCCTGTGGTGAGTTCTGTTCGCTAAACCAGTGAATTTGCCGTTTTTAGGTTGAAATGTTAAAGAGTTTTCAGGAGGTTTTAGTTTCCAATATAGTGTCAAACAGCTGAAAAGAAGGATGACTAAAGTCCCATACTAAACTCTATAAATGTCATTTACGATATCTTCGCGGGATTTTATCCAATACTTTTGAAATTTTCCAAAAACATTGATGAATAATTGCTTTTTCAGATGGCAGTAGTTATTTTTATGTCAAAAGATTCTAGTAATCAGCACTCGTGCATAAGGCGTGTATTGTTGACCAGTTTCCTTTCCAAAGTTTTGGAGAGGAAATTCTGAATTCAATCGGCGATAATTCTGACCCAAGCATTATAGATTTCGCAAAGAAATGGATGAAAGCGAAAAAGTATCGGGAATGTTTAATTTTCACTCTGATGACTTCGGATAATATGACCTTGAATCTTCAACGGCAGCCGGTCTGATTGATTTCGATATCGAGACGGCTTCCTGGCTCTTAGGTTTCTCCGTTCGACTAAAGAAAGCAGCGATAACTAAAAACTTGAACAAATATATTGTATTTATGAGAGAAAAGGGAGCTTACTTTGTGGAAACGGGAGTTATCACAGGTAGCCCAGGCTGTGTATCAGTACATTATTATAAATTGGGAAATTATTATACGGGTCAGAGAAGGGCTAATTTTAAAATGGCTATAACTCGCTCAATTCTCGTCCAAATCGCTTCAAATCTTCACAGGTAATAAAGGAATACTTGAAGAAGATACTGAGGACTTTATAGAGGATTTCATTTTCATTTTATTATTTTATTGATTTTATTGCCATTATCCACATACATTCTCTTATAGCCACAGGTAGCCCAAACGTAGAATCAGTGGACCGTGACGTCATTGAATATTCGTTGGCCGTTGGATTTTCGAATGGTCTCAGGAATGAGCTCTTAGAAAGACTTCAAAGGATATGAGATTCTCAAACATGTCTTCATAACGGTAGTGTGATAATTATAGAACACTTTGGTGTAGAAATCTGAGCAACTCTAAAAATGAGAAGCGTTCGTCGTCGTCGACGTCGTTGACCTCAGAAAGCATACTGGGTTCTACAGCGCATGCGTCCTGTGCCGGCCGCTAAGATAATCACCGAAGGCTCTAACAACATGATTTATCAATACGAGACTGGTCGAGTCTGAATTCACAAACCTTGTTGGAGGAAGTTTATGTCGTCTTGTTTTCAAAATAACCACAATAATTCATAGAGATATGGATTTATCAATCCAGTACTAGTACTGCAAAGGGTTTAGAGATCTTCAGAACTTAAAACGAATCGAAGTGAGTTGATACACGCAGCCGGCGGTGAAGAGAACAGTTGTAAGGTTTTCAACGGCTGTACGTAGGCTAGGTTTTCAGCCGACCGATAACCGTCGAGGTATTAAAACCCATATTTACACTTCATCCAAACATTGTTTAATCACTCTGCGATGTCTAGTTTATGTATACGGTATTTGTATTTGTATGGATATATTTATGATAACAAATAAACTATGTCATTGTCATTCATGATTCGCTGAGTTTGTGAAATCGCAGTACTGAAATTGCAAGGAAAGCAAGTTCTATCGAGCTCGAGTCATGCAACGACGAGCAACCAAACACTGTTTTAATCGCACTATAAGATATCTATATTTAGTTCAAATAGGTTACATTTCATTTAGAAGCCCGACTTCACGCTAGAAGAGCGTCTAGTTAGGAAAGGTTTGCAACTCCGGCCACCAAATTTGCACGACCACTGTCGCTAAAAAAATTATATCTCCAAAACTACGCAAGCAAAAAATATCGCTTTCCCACCAGACATTCTCAAATAAATGATCTTTATAATGAGCTTTTGTGCAAATTTTTGGGTCCACCATATGCCGAGAAATAATTTTTTGAAGTTGGGGAAGTCGACGAAATGTTCGCCGTGGCCATCCGCAGTCATCAGCTGTGTTCCTAAACCTTACTGAGGGAGGGAGGGACCGATAGATTGTTTTACAAATATGTCCTCAAACAGATATTAAATGCTATATAATTTGAATTTACTACGGTATATGTTTTAATCAGTATTACCCTGGATATATTTCATCTTTCTGATTTTCGATGAGTCTTTTGCTTTTAACTTTTGGTAACAAATCTATCGGTCCCTCCCTCCCTCAGTACAGCTCTCCTATAATCTTTTTATTTTGTTCCTATCTAATGACTTGTTCAAGATCAGAAGCAAAAGTCTCAAAGAGAACTCAACGGCTACTATATATATAATTTCAAAAATTAAGTTTTCATTTTCATTTCTAGAAGCATTCGCGACCGGTTGGGAGAAGGAGAAGAAAGTGGTTATCAGCTTTATTCAAAGCATTTCAAAGAGAATGGGTATCAAAGAGAATGGGTATCGCTGCTTCGCAGCTCGCAGGACGCCGTACATCGTATTATAGAGTTAGCTGTGATTGGTTGGTTCCATGCGCGCGTTCCGATTGGTCGGGTTTAGGTAATTTTTTCATCTCGATGTACGATATTGACAATGGTGTAAAATCAAGAGAATAAAGATGAAAATAGGCTGTGAGGCTAATTCCTGTCATTTAGAGGACGAAATCCATTACAAATTGAAACCCTGCCCGGTACTTCTGATTACGCTAGGTAAAACTAGGAATAACCGCCAAAAAAATATAGAAAAATCAAAAGCCGAGAAAGAAAGCGAGCTGGGGTTTTTACAAGAGAAAAAAACGATCCACTCAAAGAAATTATCAAGCAACTTATCAAGCTCATCAGATCCAACTACTCACAAGATCATGTATGTGCTTTGTCCTGGCACAATTATGTAATAAAACACAAATCTATGGCAAGCAAAACTGCTTCAAGTCCCAACACGACTCGTCGGTTTTTATTGCAAATGTTTTGAGAAACGACTACAGTAGTATAGTAGGGACAGGCTGATCCGAGTGAGGATCGAAAAATGAGGATCTGAGTGAGGATCGAAAAATGAGGATCTGAGTGAGGATCGAAAAATGAGGATCTGAGTGAGGATCTGAGTGAGGATCTGAGTGAGGATCATTCTCGTACCCAGAGCACCTCGGTCGGTCGTTCCTTCTCCCGTCAGTGGCTCTGGTAACAGCCATTTCTAGGCCGATGCTGATTGGTCCAAATGTCCGCGCATGCGCGACTTTCATTTGAAACTGCTCAATCGTGATTGGTCAATCTATAACGATGCTCGGAGCTTTTTAGAAGAGAATCCTCTGCGCATAGGTATAACACACAAAGCTGACTCTTTTTCTAACGGGCTCAGATGGATTTTCAAAATGGAGGACGGTCTGAATGGTGGTCATTGCTACTATTTTCTGCTAAGCAACTGTAATGATTTTACTGGTCACAAAGAGAAAGACGCAAGTTTGGTTCTGTACTTGTTTTCGCTTCTCTTCTGTCGAGGCAAGTGATTAATTTACGCTATAAATTACCTCCTTCAACAACGGACTACGATACCGTTGAGACAGAACAAAATCAGTTGGCTTCGTTTCGGGTTCCTTTGCAAAAAAATAAGCATCCATATAAAATGTCGTGTTTTTGTGAATGTTAAAAGAGTACAGAACAAGATTGGTGGGGTGTATTTTCTTCCCTTCTCAGTAAATGTGCAGATAAAAGTACAATCTTGTATTAAAAGACTAATAAATTACTTGCCATATCATGTTGTTGTATTTGAGTAATACCCTGTGTATCATTTGCCCTATTTTTCCCCAAGGCAGACTCAGTGAAGTCTATTGATGAGAAATATTATTAGGCTGTTTACATTCTTCTTTTTGAGAGAGAAGCTAGTACACTATCTCATGTAGAAGAGTAGTTATTTTAAAGCATTTTAATTTCAGCAGTCCCTTTGTCTTCAGAAATTACAATACAATACAATAACTTTTATTTAAACACGATATTACTTATTTTAGCTAAAGCTGGTGGGGTCGTGTGGAACAAAAGGATCCATATAAAAGGTGAACCACCCTCTTAGGGTAACACAAATCTAAATGGACCACAAGAGACTAAGCCGGTACCATTTAGGGTGTTTGTCAGTAAATAAGATACCCAAGATCAATGACCCGAGATAAGATAATGACACCCGGAATGACAGTTGTAGCTTTTGTCACTTTAGAGTTGGTACCTTTTAGGCGTAAAAATTATGTGGTGCCACCAGCACATAAATTGTGTGATAATTGTGCTATGTTGCTCATGTGTGATGATTTTTGCATCATAATATCAGATGATAATTCTGACTCAAGACACTCATCGTTGCTTATATACCTTAGGAACAAATAAGATCTGACATTTTGGAACTAAGGTAGCTTAATTGAACCACCCTTTTTCCTAGAGCCTGCCTACGCAGGCTATAACTAAGGATATACCCCTAGTGTAATCAGTCTTAATTGACCCAGTAGTGGAGATTTGATGTTCTGAACTCTCTGACAGATGTTGATCGAAACATAAATTTATATTTTTTGCACCATGTAGCCATGCTTCACAGATCTGGGAGGTTGTAAATAGATACTTTTACAGTTGTAAATGTTGTTACTACTTTAACCACCACTGGTACACACCCTACAGTTAATAATATTACATATAGAATTTATGCACTTTCTTTTCATATTTGCTAATATAGTAAAACAGTGACATTCATTTAGCTTAGTTTGTTTTCATTTCCTGTAATATATGTGCAGAACCAAATAAAAACTCTAAAAAATATGATTTATATATTTTTTTAATGCCAAAACTTACAATGTACTTGTAAGGTAATACCAAGCTAATACTTTCATTAATTTATGAAATGGCTCAGGATTCTGTTGAATGTTGAGTAATAATCACTGGATTTCTTGTAACACTCTTGCTTTTCTTGCAGCCATTTACTACTATAATAAGTACATAAAATGTACATGTATGTAATACTATTTTTAAATAGTATTTCTTGTACATTATATATACTTATATAATTATTGATATCCTGTAGCTTGACATCTGGGCCCGGTTGTTCGAAAGCGTGTTAACGCTAACCCGGGGATAAATTCGCTAACCTAGTGTTAATTCTTAATATTTTACCCTAGGTTAGCTATTTTAACCCTGGGCCCTGTTCATCAATTTAATTCAATACTCCAAGAGGGCATAAGGGACAGAGCCAAGGGAGTCTCGCTGTATTGCCCTTGGGATATCTTAATTTCACTAAATCTATTTTTAGAAACACCAGAAGTGGTGGATGCCAATGGAAACATACTTCCGGTACACATAGACTCTATCAGAGAAGATGTGTAATATTTGACATTGTTTTCTGTGTTATTTAATTCAACTTTTTAATTATCATAACTATCCTCAAAGAAGACCAACTTAACACGGTACATGTATAATCATCCAGGCTTAGATTGATCGTCAGAGGTAGCATCCCAAGGAACATTAGGTTATTTGTCAGTTTGTCTTGCATCTTTTCATCCACTGTTCCATTCTCACATGTCAATGTTTAGTGTGTCTAACATGCTCTTTGGCAGATTAGGGAATGATGGATGTGATATAATTGTCTCAAAATATTTCACCATCCATTATGTGACTGCAAGTGCAGTAAAAATAATAAATAATAAATCTGTATAAATTATGAAATCTACAAATAGACTGTTGTAGATTTCATAATTTATTCAGATTTATTCTACATTGTAGATTCCAACTTTTGACAATAATAGAGAACAGTCCGTGCAATTCAAAAATGTTTCTATTGTTTCATGTAAGCATTTTTTCGTGTTCTTGTTGATACATTGTATTTGATAATTTTCACTGACTCGAGGCTAACCCTGTACAAATGCATTTGATATCAATAAGTACAGCGGTTTCTGGGGGATCTGTGAACGCGAAGAGACTATTGCAAGAAATCCATTTTGACAATGTATTACTACAATGTATTTCAAGAAGATTCTTGTAGGTTGTGTGAAGATTCATCAATAGTTTGTATCATCAACCTGTGATATTTTATTTTAACCGAGCTTTCGAGCAACTTGCTCATCTTCAGGGTTACAGATGTTTCAAGTGTAATTCCAAAAATATTTTTGGTAACCCTGAAGATGAGCAAGTTGCTCGAAAGCTCGGTTAAAATAAAATATCACAGGTTGATGATACAAACTATTGATGGATGTATTACTATTATTTAACCATGCAACCAGAGCCCGTATTTTCAAAGAAATTTCACTGAGAAGGCCTTTCCTAGTTGCATGGTTAGATATTGTAGCTAAGATAAACATTTGTATTTCACTTTAATCAGAGGGAAAGGAAAGAGGGAAAGAGAGGGTCATAATATGCCTAAGACTTATTTGGAGATTTTTCAATAATGTGCATGACAGTCAGGCTACCCTGCACCTCTTTCCTGGTGAGTAGAAAAAACTCTGCTACATGTAGTAGGGTAGACAGTGACACAAAGGTGCATGATTGCAGAAAGAGTATGCAAATTAAGGAAATTGAAGTATTTATTTTTATTACATGTAGATGTTTATGACATTCTTGAATAAAACAAGAGGACACCCAGAATTGAGCGTGCTATGCAAAAGCAAGTATATTTAGAAACTGCAGGCTGAAATTTACTCCACCCTTCCAATCAGACACTTTTCAATAAAACTTTTACAAGAACAATGGCTACACTTGTAAATTACAGTTGTAAAAGTTTCATTGAATTGTCCCGAGGTCAGGTTTACTTCTTATTTGTAGTAACCTTAGAGAACACAGGCTGGCCTAGACCAAAATGTGCTTCACAGGTCCTTTTATATTTTTGCATGTAATGCTGATCAGTACCCACTAGGTGAAGTTAAATATTTTACTTTATTGTATTTTGTGTCAAAGAATGCACGAAATATGCACGAGAGCACACGAAATATGGGACCGTATTTTGTGTGGTTACTTAATCATGCACAATCGTGTGATGAAAATTAACCAATCAGCGTGAGAAATTCTACAGTTTTGGCTAGCGTGCGCTCGTACAGAGATTTCCAAGTTTTCACTGTAATTTGTTGTTTTTCTTTCACCAGAATAGCTAGTTTCTTTGACAAAATATATAATAAACAATTTATTAACCGGCTAAGCATCTAATACGGCTGTGAATTTTTACTACACAGTATTATAGACGTATTCAATGCTTAGCCGACTAATAACCTCTATTTATAAAATATAATCAAGGGGATAACAACAGCATAGTGTACTTCCCGTCTCAAATATAAGAATGCATACAGCCTTTTAATAATAATTAATAATAATAAAATAATAATAACGGTTTAATGAAGCATATCTACATCTTCAAAACAGGCTAACTTAATATATTAGGAGAGAAAGAAAGAAAGCTAAAATATAAAATATGTTAAAAATATATGTATTATATATGTAGAATACTACTGATACACGAAATATGCTGAAATATTTCTCATCAATAGACTTCACTGAGTCTGCCTTGGGGGACAATAGGGCAAATGATACACAGGGTATTATTCAAATACAACAACATGATATGGCAAGTAATTTATTAGTCTTTACAAGATTGTACTTTTATCTGCACATTTACTGAGAGAGGGAAGAAAATACACCCCACCAATCTTGTTCTGTACTCTTTTAACATTCACAAAAACGCGACATTTTATATGGATGCTTATTTTTTTGCAAAGGAACCCGAAACGAAGCCAACTGATTTTGTTCTGTCTCAACGGTATCGTAGTCCGTTGTTGAAGGAGGTAATTTATAGCGTAAATTAATCACTTGCCTCGACAGAAGAGAAGCGAAAACAAGTACAGAACCAAACTTGCGTGATTTTCTTTGTGACCAGTAAAATCATTACAGTTTCTTAGCAGAAAATAGTAGCAATGACCACCATTCAGACCGTCCTCCATTTTGAAAATCCATCTGAGCCCGTTAGAAAAAGAGTCAGCTTTGTGTGTTATACCTATGCGCAGAGGATTCTCTTCTAAAAAGCTCCGAGCATCGTTATAGATTGACCAATCACGATTGAGCAGTTTCAAATGAAAGTCGCGCATGCGCGGACATTTGGACCAATCAGCATCGGCCTAGAAATGGCTGTTACCAGAGCCACTGACGGGAGAAGGAACGACCGACCGAGGTGCTCTGGGTACGAGAATGAGTGAGGATCTGAGTGAGGATCTGAGTGAGGATCGAGGATCTGAGTGAGGATCGAGGATCGAGGATCCAAAATTAAATAATGAGCTGCTTCAATTAAAAAGGGGGTGTGGCAGGTTTGTTATTGTTATGATCAACCCTCTATTGTGTTGCTTTGGCGTCTATTGTCTTCCCCAACGGTTCAAAACGTTCGAGGCAAATTTGAATTTTCATTCATTGAAAACACCAAGCTAAGAAGATCAATCAAGTTTAAAAGTTGCTGAGAATATGTGGATCCAGAAACATCTAATCGTTGATGAAGTAGAAGCTTTGGACAGAGATGAAGCATGCCATCAATTCTCTGTGATGTTGAATTTAATCTTCGCTGAATTGATGAGAGATCAAATCAAGCATGAAATGCCTCAAGAACTGCCATTAGGCTTTGTTCAACCAAGCAAACATCCCAAAATGGATCTGGAAACCTTGGACCTTTACTATGATGATGCAGTCCAAGAAATGGATTATCAAGAAGTATGGGAAACGGCATGCGATGTTTGTCATTTCATGAACATTAAACTCCACGATTCTTGGAAAATCTATCTACCTGAACTGCCAAAAGTCGCAAGAACAACGATCCACCTGGCTCTCATTGAACTCGAAAAGTATCCTCGAAGCTCACCTCTCACA
Source organism: Actinostola sp. cb2023 (assembly GCA_033675265.1). NCBI lineage: Eukaryota > Metazoa > Cnidaria > Anthozoa > Actiniaria > Actinostolidae > Actinostola > Actinostola sp. cb2023. The sequence continues at coordinate 48,122 of JAUJYZ010001170.1, forward strand.
TGTGTAGTGAGTTCTATTCTCTACTATGGACATATGAACTTGTATTATAAAGCTTATCCTTATCCAGGTTCTATTCATTTTAACTTTGTAAAAGAATCAGAAAAAGAACTAAAGCAATTTCTGATGGGAGGAAGAAATCCCAAAGCAAGAAAACTGTACCCAAGAAAAAATGTTTTCAAACCAAAATACAATCCTAATCAAGAAAACCTAGCTAAATAACTCTTATATTTGCTATTTGTTAAACTTGATCAAATCAAATTGAATGTAAATATTCAGTATACTGATTTTGTAATAAAATTCGTTATAATATTCATTAATAATTCATTAGGCAGCTGTCCAATCTGTGCTCAGCATTCTGGTCACGTGGCTACCTTGTAACTCCCATACAATTTCCAAGAAACTTAAAGCACGGGGAGGGCTTGAATAGTTGGAAGGGAATAGGTGGGGTTGATTAATTACTACAATTGTTCATAAGTATGATACAGAATAGTAATAAAGCTTATTAGTATTCTGTATCTGATACAGAATACTAATAGACCTTATTAGTATTTTGTATCAGATACAGAATACTAATAAGCTCTATAAGTATTCTATATCGATCAATGCATTATATGAGAGGAACAATACATTATCCTAAAAGCTAATTAAGAAAAATACTCATTAGATTTTGAAATTGTTCCGCAATTTCTTTATTGTAACTCCCTTCCTCTAACTTTTTTAATAAACGATCTACATCTATCTAGCTATTGGAGCTTAGCACCTTCACCGTTTTAACTTACTTACTAATGATACAATCATTGGATTTCTAGCTTTGTGCGGCAATACTTTCACAATCTCAAATAAATTATAACAAGTCTTTGAAAGACACGAGATTACTTGAAATTAAGGACTTAGCACAGTTCTCGCTAAATATTGCCCGTTACTTGCTACATTATTCTTTTCAAGAACCTCGAATTAGAAGATGGTAAAGTAATGTTAGTCGAACTAGAACTTCATGAATTTATGTGTCAAAAGACAAGTCAACAGACTCTTTCCTTGCTACCTTGTTATTACGAATTACGAGACATCTGCCATCCTTCAAAAATCTTTACACTCCACTTTGTGCTAGTTTGGGCACATTCCCTCAACAACTGACTCGCTTATGATGCACTTTTGGCAGTTTACGAAAATTGCCAGCCATCGTCTCAAATGCCCGTCTTAGCTCTATGACCTTCTTGTGAGAACTGTTCTTGATTTGATTGAAAAGATCAAAACTCCGTTCGCATTTCATTCACAATTAAAGCCCCCTTTGAAAACCAAAAACAAAAGTGTAAATGTATTCTAAATGAAAAAGCATTCATATTACATATTTGCCGTATTTGTTCTTTGTATATGTCTCAATGAGCAATCAACTCTATTCAAAAACTACCAAGTATGAAAAGGAATAAAACATTTATTAAACAATCGATATCTTAACTAAGCTATAACACGAAACTGCTTTCATTGTTCAATGCGGTCAAGCAATCGGAATGAGAATTGAATGCTAAAAGAACAGTTATTATATTCTTTTCATCTCAATCAGATATTGACTACAATTCTGGTTGAAACGCCTACCTGGTTCAAACAATGATTAAACAATATCATAAGTAATTTACAATATTCGTGACAATGTTGCCACTCATATTGTAAATACTACTTATATACACCTAAACGACTTTAACTTGTTGTGAATATTATATTAATTCGTTAGTTTAAGAGCAAGCGTTATTCTTTCACAAACTTTGGTAATTGCTTGGAACTGTTTTCCGTTATTGTTTAAAAAACAAATTGATTTCAAAAGGATGCGCGCAATTTGAATAATTAGTCACAGTTCTCCTGAGTTCATATACACCTATTTCAAATACAGTCATTTGCAAAAATTCTGGCCGCCACGATATATCAATATATCAATATATCGGGTGCATTATGGGTAATTAAATAATACTATTTTGAGTTTCCAAACTTATTAAATGAAGCAAAATTTACAAACAACAAACATAAGACTAAAATAAACATTATACTAAATATTTATACCAACTTTGCTGGCGTTAACCCGCTTTAAGGGGAAATTTCGATTATTTAATTACCCATAATGCACCCGATATATTGATATATTGATATTTCGTAGCGGCCAGAATTTTTGCAAATGACTGTAACGTTGTCGCGCTCAAAGCAACAAGCGTCAAGCCAAGACCGAAGTGAATGCTGACAATTATTTAAATCACAATTGTTTCTATAAAGACTAATTACAAAATGCGAACATTTCCACGTGCTTGTTTGCATATCACACTTCGTTCCATAGAAAATAGGTCTGATTTGAATCATTTGCCAGCACATAACCAGCATTCACTTCGGTCTTGGCTTGACGGTTGTTGCTTTGAACGCGACAACGTTATTTGAAATAGGTGTATACCATAGCTCAAACAATGTATAAACATGCAATTAGATATATTTGTGTGAACATTTCCCATGCTATGAGGTCGGATTTGACAATAAAAACATTGACAAAAGGTTGGCTTTCAACAAGAAGTTTATTTAACCATTGCAAAGTAAGAATTACATGAGTTGACGAAGCTACATTTCAATCATAGTTTATTTACTTGTACACAGGATAATGGTTCGCATTGTGTTCTAGAATAGGCTGTTTGTAGAAGAGTTTATTCAGCAAGTACTTTCGTTGATTTATAGCTGCCTCAGTTGCTTCTTCCCATCCAAAGCCTTCTGTGTCCATAAGACTTTGTTTTGTCGCCATTACTTTTCGATATTCAGCATTTTTCTTTAATCCATGCATCCATTTGAGATACTCAAATAAAACAGCTCGTAGCTCTTTTCTGTATGTCGGTATCAAGTCGTTACTGGCTTTGATTTTAGCAGTCTCTGCATTTTCGCCAGCTTGTTCATAATTATCAACTAAATGTTGCCATTTGTTGTCATGGCGTTCTATTGCTTCTATCTGAATCCGTTGCCACACACTTTCTTCAACTTCATCATGACTGTCGTTTGAAGACTCCGATGTTGTTGTGTCCTGAGAATGACATCCAACTGAATCTTCACTTTTCTGAGTACTATTTAAACTGGATTCTTCATCCTGGTAATGAGCGGATATGGTGGCCTTGTCAGTTTTCTGCCTCTCTCCTTCAAACTGTCAAATGAAATGAACTAGTTTGATTGTGGCTCCTTATATATATATATATAATTTAACACAGGCGTGGTCACCAAGCAAAGGAACATCATTCACCATGATAAATAAGCCTCTACCTCAACTAGTGTTCCAAGTATCTATCTATACATCCACCCATGCGTGTATGTTTACTTGGTTTTATGGTAGATGCAATTATACTCAAATGAAAGTTGTCTTGACAATGCGGACACATTCTTTCATCGTTTTTGGTCTACTTCATAGGTTAGCCATTTTGCGCCAACTTTATATCCTTCTTTGCTGTAGGATGATTTCCCTCTCTTTTTAAAACTATTGTGGGATTGTATTTTTTTATCCAAATCACGATCTCTCAAGCAAGTATAAAACTTGCGTTCTATTTCGTTTTGCCTTTGTAACACATCGTCAAAGCTCTTCTGTACACATGTTTCTTGTTCTTTTCCTATGTATTCTCTTATCTCTTGACCTTGAAGTGTATTGCATAATCCCATTTTACTCCTATTCAACCATTTCTTTCTTTCCTCTTGTTCCATATGATGCACTTGGTCTAAATGATTTGCCAACCTAACAAGATTGTTTCTGGTGCAACCAAACACTGGACAATTTCTATGAGTGCGACCCATTTCTCACTCAAGGATGCATTCCCTACGGTGACTCGAACCAAATGACCTTCTAGCGGATTATGGCGACAAATATAAGGCCCGAAGTGGCCCTTGGATGTGGCCCGAAATGGCCCGATAAAGGCCCGATAAGGCCCGATAAGGCCCGATGGCAGTAAACCCCTCTTTACGCATGTGTTTATTTTTTCTTGGGGTGAAATTTTAGCTACCTAGTATACTCACAAATTAAAAATTACCTACTAACTCCCTTCAAATATATTATACTATATTATACTACTGACTACAATCAAGCGACAAATTTTCAATGAATCAAAATCAGTCAACAACTGAGAGGCAGTTCAAGGATTGAATGCAAACATCATTAAGTCTAAGAAAAATTATCCTCACACACTTTGCAGTCGTTGGCGAAAAAAAAAGAACCATAATCTATGCACGCTTTACCTTCACAAATCTTGTTTGAATCCCTCGTATTTGTTGACTCAGTTTCACTCTCAGGTTGTTGTTTTCTGTTGTTGTTTTATTTCTTTAACTCCTAAAACACTCGAGAGAGTAATAAATACGAACCACCAAGTAGATCCAAAGAGATTCAATGTGTTTGAAGGAATGTTTTGGACGATATTTCGTCTTTGAACGTGTTTTTGAAGGTTTTTGAAGCAGCTTCCTATGTTCATCAAGCTTCAAGTTCAAGGCCAAAAGCAAGCACATTTCTTTGTAAAGCGAGGCCGACGTATCCTCTCTTTTCGTCGAATTCAGAACTTTCAATCAACATCAATCGATTCCATCTTTTCCTCAGTGTGAATACTCCCTAATTGTTCAAAGCAATAAACGAAGAAATAGAAGAAGTACAAATGTCGACACTCAGCAGGCTTGTATAGTTGTAGTTTTTGGTTTCATGTTGAGTTGAGTCAGTCCGACTCACCGGCGAAGTTTTTTTGACTCTTTTCAAACTTTACAGGTCCATTGTAAATAAATAGATCCCTTACGGTGTTATATGAAGAGATTTCACGTAGAATAGCGAACGGCTTTGAGCGGTTTAGTCCAGTCATTCTACGGTTTAGGTTGGAACAAATTGCAACAGAAAGTTTCTCATCGCTATTCAACCAAGATGGGTTACCTAAACAACATACTAAAAGTCCTTAAAAATCCCTTCGGTGGAACATGCCGAAAATTAGGATTAAGAGATTTCGTGGTTTCACCACAGGGATCCCGCGTCGAGCAAAATGAATTATATTTAAAAAAATACATTTATCCGACTTTTTTCTTAGATTTTTAATTTCCAAGATCTTCAATATTACTCCTGTTGTGGTTGAAGTTATTTTATTAACACAAAAGTACTTGAAATGCAGGGGAAATGTCCCTAGGCCATGACCCTTACCACAGGGATCCCAATATGTTGAAAATAGAATTTTCAATAAAAAATCGATTTCCTGCTTTATGTTTGATTGTTTCTTGGTTATTCGTTGCGTTGTACAGCCAAATTAGTCTATTATAAGACTCTTTAACACTAATAACTAATATTAATCAACTATTGAAATACAACAAGACGCTCAATGAGCGTACACTCGGGCTTATGACAAGGACAATGTCAGTTGCGTGAGGAGGGACCTGACAATGACTGACAGTTGCGTGACGAGGGAGACTGTATATATACATGAATGTGTCGGTGAGCATAGATAAAAATCTCCGAATCGTACTTCCGTAGCACGTACTTGGAACGTCCAGTTGAGGTTCATATTCATGGTCAGACGGTTCTGATAACGTCTTTGGTTTCTTCGTTATCGCAGAGGAAAGTTGAACTTCGTATATTTTAAACATCCAATTGATTCAGACTACGGTATGATGTGACAAAGCTCGACCAATCTGCTGTCTCTGCCTATACATTGAAAGATCTTGTTCGATTTATCTCGAAATCAGAAAGGAATTATTGATTAAAAATCAAAAGCTGCTTCTGTTAGATTTAAGATGTGACCTCAAGTGACCTCAAATACGTTTAAATACGTACGACAGCGTATTAAGAGATCTTTATCTATGAGTCGCCGACACAAATATTCTCCCTTGTCACTGAGCGTCTTCTTCTGTAATAGATCCCTAAAATCTAAGGACGTTTTGATTTCGATTGTATTTTTGCCGTTCACTGACCTGTTTTGAGCGTGGAAATTCTGTTTTAAATAGCGCTTAACGTGGCGGTTCTAAAATTAGATCGCGTAATAAATGTATGACTCAGACAAGGATCATACAACTGTCATCGTACTGAAAAGAACACGGATTTTCGAACATTGACCTTTCTCGCCTTTGCTTTGATCAACTATGCTTTGATGTAGTTTTGAAGTACGATTTTTACGATTCCTTTTCCTTGTGAAGTTTTCAAACGTGGAATAAAATAAACATTCATCATGAGTTATTGAAAATGATACGTCTTGAGGTTGCATAGGTCAGATGGTTCTGATAACGCCCTCACGTTTGTTTTTGTTAAATATATTTTAAGCGAGCTTCTAGTCCTTCTACCACTTCTAGTCATTGAACGATGAACTAGAATCCTGACCTTTAATAGCTTGAAGATCTACAGCTGCTTTCAAAACTAAGATTCAAATCTACTTGAGTCCTGTGTGTCGTTTTTTTTTTTTCTTATCTGCTGAGTAATCTTGAAACTCGATACGATTAAATACGTCGCATACTTTCGTCATTCTTTAGCCGAACAAAACTACGACTACTACTACCGAAAAACGCATTTTATAACTCGGGATTCCTTCGGAAGGGCCCGAGTAATAATGATAATAGAGTCGTTTTCGTATGAGTGGGAAACCTACGGTACGGAGTTACGCTCACGGTACAGAATCGAACACATTGTATTCAATCAATCACACTGCACATTGATGGCGCGATACTGTCACGGCACGAACCGTACAGTAACTACTTCCCACTCATACGAAAACGACTCTAATTGGTTGCATTAAGGTTATATTTATAACTTAAGTAATAATAAAGTCACATAATAATTATGATAATGACCATAAGATAAAATATTATACCAAGCAGAATTAAGATTTAAAGCTTAATACAACTAAGACATATTGTTAGTCAGACTCATCCAAACCAAGCTAGGTCTGGCGTGCTGGAGTTAGAATAACTTTGGCCTTTGCATGTACCACATGCAGCTTAGCAATCCAGGTCGTATTTTTTGCACGTACGCCTGCGCAAGTGGTACCTGATCTGACTTGCAGCCATCTGATCATCTCAATTAGTATAGTGCGCTATAGGATTGTGGTAATTCAGTTAGGATAGGAAGTGGCTTCCCATCCGTTAAGTGTCATCCCCAGTCAAAAGGCTGTAGCTGTTCGCAACCTCTTTCCATTCCTGGATCTGGTAGTACACACGTAGAATGTGGTATGTAGCAGTAGCTGATGTGGGTGGATGGCTTTCAGGCTGAACAAATTACGATCACTTGGCTACCTTTTGGCAATTAGCCTCTCCTATGAACCATCACTGTACAAAGAGAGAAGTGCTTTCTCTCCGGACACAAAAATGTAGTCCTTTCTAGTTATACCCGCTGGTCGATCAAAGATTTCTGCTGGTTGAAGGAATCTGCATGGAATCTGTTTCAATCATTTTTAAAGCTGATGCAAAGCATAAAGTGTGGGCAAAAACAGGTGCGGTAATACGAGAAACAAAACGGTATGCAACTTGTCGCGCAACATTGTTGCGTTGCAAGTTGCAGAGCAATGTTTCTCGTATTACCATCGTTCGCGCAACTTGTCGCGCAACAAATTAAATTTTCTGAGTTGCAGGTTGCAAAACTTTGTTGCATGAAGTAGAAAGAGCTTCTACTTTGCGCAACAAAATTTTGCAACCTACAACACGAAGTGTGTTAATTGCGCGACAAGTTGCACGAACGATGGTAATACGAGAAACATTGCTCTGCAACTTGCAACGCAACAATGTTGCACGACAAGTTGCACGATTTTGTTGAGAACAGGCCGTGCGAATCCACTTCAACATAATAGAATGAATAAATAAATAAACTTTATTTATATAGCGCAAAATATGTAATATTCTAAAGCGCTTAACAATAAAAATAATAACTCATAAAAAGTATATCAGAAATCGGAAAAATGTCAGGATGAAAACTAAAGCTAGTGTACTAGTTGGAAACGATACCGACCTGTCAGTCTTACTGTGTTATCATGATGAAGTGGATTCGCACGGCCTGTTCTTGAAGCCAGAGCCCAAGCCAAGGTCACAGAACAGGAGAGCACATGGATCATAAAGAGGACAAAGTCTGCCCTAGGTGCCAATGTGTGCAAAAACTTATTGTTTCTGCATGCAATTCTAGGGTGCGACACAACATCACGGCTCCATGGGATTGGCAAAGCATTAGCTTTAAAAATATTGAAACAGATTCCATGCAGATTCCTTCAAAAAGCAGAAATCTTTGATCGACCAGCGGGTACTGTAACTACAAAGGAAGACATCATTGTGGCAGGAGAGAAAGCACTTCTCTCTTTGTACAGTGATGGTTCATACGAGAGGCTAATTGTAGACTCTCTACGATATACCCGTCTTTGCCAAAAGGTAGCCATAGCCTCCTCCGCATGCAAACCTGATCCCTTTTGGGATCCCTGTGCGAGGCCGAAGGCCATCTGATAGAGTTTTAGTAATTTAGAGTTGCCTGCGGAGGAGGCTAAGGTAGCCACTGGTCGTAATTTGTTCAACCTGAAAGCCTTCCACCCACTCTCAGCTGTTCATGCAATCTGACCACAGTCTACGTGTGTACTACCAGATCCAGGATTGGAAAGCTTGCGAAACTGATCTACAGCCTGTTGACTGGGGATGACGCTTAACGGATGGGAAGCTACTTCCTATCCTAACTGAATTACCACAATCCCATAGCGCACTATACTAATTGAGATGATCAGATGGCTGCAAGTCAGATCAGGTAGCACTTGCACTTGTACGTGCAAAAAGTTCGACATGGATTGCTCGGCTGCATGTGGTACATGCAAAGGCCAAAGTTATTCTAACTCCAGCACGTCAGACCTTGGTTTGGATGAGTCTGACTAACAATATGTTTTGGTTGTATTAAGCTTATCTTAATTCTGATTAGTATAATATTTTATCTTATGGTCATTATATATTAATTATTATCATTATTGTATTTCAATAGTTGATTATTATTAATCATTAGTGTTAAACAGTCTTAGAATAGACTAATTTGGCTGTACAACGCAACGAATAACCAAGAAGCAATCAAGCATAAAGCAGGAAATCGACTTTTTGATTGAAAATTCAATTTTCTACGTATTGGGATCCCTGTGGTAAGGGTCATGGCCTAGGGACATTTCCCCTGAATTTCAAGTACTTTTGTGTTAATAAAGTAACTTCAACCACAACAGAAATAATATTGAAGATCTTGGAAATTAAAAATCAAAGAAAAAAGTTGTACAAAGGTATTTTTTCAAATATAATTCATTTTGCTCTACGCGGGATCCCTGTGGTGAAACCACGAAATCTTTAATCCTAATTTTCGGCATGTTCCACCGAAGGGATATTTGAGGACTTTCAGCATGTTGTTTAGGTAACCCATCTTGGTTGAATAGCGATGACAAACTTTCTGTTGCAATTTGTTCCAACTTGACCCCCAAATTTTCATAGGATGACTGGACTAGTTTGTAATCGTTTATATATAAATTCGATGGGTTTTAACTGAACGGGTTTTCTTGACTTTCTTGTTTGAATTTGATTGAGCAGATTTTTTATTTACATAAATGGCGGGAAACCGCGCGGCCGCTTACAAAATCAAAAATTGAAAAACCACATTTTAAAAGCAAAAAATAGCCATATAATAAACGATTTATCAATTTAATTTATTAATAACTACATGTACATGTAGCTGTGGTATAAAATGTTCAGACGAAGGAGATGTCCGCCATGTTTACTGCAAGTGACGTCATTTACCTCCAACCAATCATAGCTTGTTGCTAAAAATAGCCATGCTAACAATCTGATGGATCTAAGGGCATTAGGGAAGATGGACTCCCCTATAATTTTCCCCTGCATAATCTTAATTTCGTAATTGCATTAATTCTAATAAACTCGTTCCCAGTCCCCTACTCGTTTAGGTAATGGCTAATAACAGAGCTTCTGAGAGCTTATAAGCGATACGGAAAATACAAATATTACCCAAAATACTGACTCTACGTGACCTGTTGCCCGTGTATATAGGCTCGTCATTTAGTTTTTATTTTAGTATCGATTCAGTATGTCTTACGTACTTTCTCGATGATCATGCCGCTGCTGAATCCACAGGTAGCCCAAGCGCAGCATTTGTATAAGAGAATGTATGGGAATTATTCAATGGTGGATTTTCAGCGTAAATATTGAATAGAGTCGATTTCGTATGAGTGGGAAGTAGCTACGGTACGGTTCGTGCCGTGCAGTGACCGTATCGCGCCATCATCGTGCGGTATCCAAGCATTCTGATTGGTTGTGAAATGATTTCGCGCGCTGTGATTGGCTGAATACAATGTGTTCGATTCCGTACCGTGACCGTAACTCCGTACCGTAGGTTTCCCACTCATACGAAATCGACTCTAAATGTTACTGTAACTTACTATGTGTCTTGAAGTAGTTCCTGCCAATGTCTGGAGCGAGTTTCAGAATTTTTCGGAATTTTTTCCCTCCCCTTACACAGAAGATAAAATTCTGAAACTCGCTCCAGACATTGGCAGGAACTACTTCAAGACACATAGTAAGTTACAGTAACATTTATTCAATATTTACGCTGAAAATCCACCATTGAATAATTCCCATACATTCTCTTATACAAATGCTGCGCTTGGGCTACCTGTGCTGAATCCACCTCCACCTCCACGGCGATCGAACCAAGTGCTATGGAATGCTTGGAGCAGTTGACGGGAAGGCCTATTTCACCTGGTTATGGGGACCGGCTTTCAGAAACTGTTGCTGTCCTCGAAGCTCGCTATGAATCGGACGATCAAGGGGAAGATTATGGTGAGTATCCGTTTACCCATGAGTACCATTCCAGACTGAGTCCCATGTCTTCTTCTTCTTGGTAGTGAACTGCGAAATGAAGTGATTACTGTGCACATATTCGTCAAAGGAATATGTGATAGTAAACACTAGATCTCACAACTGCTCGCTTAATCTCTTTACAGTTGTCAGGCCAAAAAGGAGAAGGATTGCCGATATTGAAGATGACGAGAGCGATATCTCGGTTGGTACTTTATGTATCATAAATATATTGTATTTAACATATGTATTTATGGTATCTATATATTCTTATTGTTTCCCCTGTATTCCCCAGTATTCCTATGTATTCCTATGTATTCCCCAGTATTCCTATGTATTCCCCTGTATTCCCCTGTATTCCTATGTATTCCCCTGTATTCCCCTGTATTCCCCTGTATTCCTATGAATTCCCCTGTATTCCCCTGTATTCCTATGTATTCCCCTGTATTCCCCTGTATTCCTATGTATTCCTATGTATTCCCCTGTATTCCCCTGTATTCCCCTGAATTCCCCTGAATTCCCCTGTATTCCCCTGTATTCCCCTGAATTCCCCTGTATTCGCCTGAATTCCCCTGTATTCCCCTGTATTCCTCTGTATTCCCCTGTATTCCTATGTATTCCCCTGTATTCCTATGTATTCCTATGTATTCCCCTGTATTCCGCTGTATTCCCTTGTATTCCTTCTAACATCCATTTTTCTAGCTTTTCTACATACATTCTACTCCTTTCCTCTTTCTCTCATTTTTTTAACATCGCTTTCTGGATTTTTCATGCCACATTTCTACATACATCGATCCCACTTTGTTCTTCTTTCTCTCCTTATTTCTATCATCTATTTCTCTACCGTTGTCACTCTAGTTTTTTTCTATAGACATTCTACTTCCCTCTTCTTTCTCTCCAGCTTATTTCTATCATTTATTTCTCTACTTGTCACTCTAGCTTTTCTACAACATTCTACTTCATTCTTCTTTCTCTCCTTATTTCTATCATCTATTTCTCTACTTGTCACTAGTTTTTCTACATATATTCTACTTTCCTCTTCTTTCTCTCTAGCTTATTTCTATCATCTCTTTCTCTTCTTCTCAGTCTAGTTTTTCTACATACATTCTACTTCCTTTCTCTGACTCTTTCTTGGTGTTGCAAGGCACCAAACCTGAACCTGCTTGATCTACATTCACATAGCTGGCACCAAACCTGTTCTTGCTATCTACATCCACACCGGCTTGTATGGCACCAAACATATCCTCTTTTTAAAGACCTATATTCACATAGATGACATAGATGACATCTTTTTTATTGTAAGTTTTTGAGGACACACTATATACTTCTCTCAGTATCTTGACTCTCAATCTGTTATACTAAGTGGGACACCAGGTCACTGGGACACCTTCACTACTGTCCCGGGCCGACCCGGGACACCTCTACATACATTGTGCATTGTACTTATTTAGCACACTTACATGTATATCTCAGTCTGTTATACCGGGTCACTGGGACACCTAACATACTGTACATGTCCCGGGCCGACCCGGGACACCTCTATATACATTGCACTTAGCACACTTACATGTATATCTCAGTCTGTTATACCAAGTGGGACACCAGGTCACAGGGACACCTAACATACTGTCCCACTGACCCGGGCCAACCCGGGACACCTCTATATACATTGTACTTAGCACACTTACTGTATATCTCAGTCTGTTATATCAAGTGGGACACCGGGTCACCTAACATACTGTCCCGGGTTGGCCCGGGAATACATGGGAATACAGGGGAATACATGGGAATACAGGGGAATACAGGGGAATACAGGGGAATACATGGGAATACAGGGGAATACAGGGGAATACAGAGGAATACAGGGGAATACAGGGGAATACAGAGGAATACAGGGGAATACAGGGGAATACAGGAGAATACAGGGGAATACATAGGAATACAGGGGAATACAGGGGAATACATGGGAATACAGGGGAATACAGGGGAATACATAGGAATACAGGGGAATACAGGGGAATAAAGGGGAATACATAGGAATACAGGGGAATACATAGGAATACAAGGGAATACAGGGGAATACATGGGAATACAGGGGAATACAGGGGAATACATGGGAATACAGGGGAATACAGGGGAATACAGGGGAATACATGGGAATACAGGGGAATACAGGGGAATACAGAGGAATACAGGGGAATACAGAGGAATACAGGGGAATACAGGGGAATACATAGGAATACAGGGGAATACAGGGGAATACAGGGGAATACAGGGGAATACATAGGAATACATGGGAATACAGGGGAATACAGGGGAATACAGGGGAATACATAGGAATACAGGGGAATACAGAGGAATACAGGGGAATACATAGGAATACATAGGAATACAGGGGAATACATAGGAAAACAGGGGAATACAGGGGAATACATAGGAAAACAGGGGAATACAGGAGAATACAGGGGAATACATAGGAATACAGGGGAATACAGGGGAATACATGGGAATACAGGGGAATACATAGGAATACATGGGAATACAGGGGAATACAGGGGAATACATGGGAATACAGGGGAATACAGGGGAATAAAGGGGAATACATAGGAATACAGGGGAATACAGGGGAATACAGGGGAATACAGGGGAATACGGGGAATACATGGGAATACAGGGGAATACAGGGGAATACATGGGAATACATGGGAATACAGGGGAATACAGGGGAATACAGAGGAATACAGAGGAATACAGGAGAATACAGGGGAATACATAGGAATACAGGGGAATACAGGGGAATACAGGGGAATACAGGGGAATACATAGGAATACATGGGAATACAGGGGAATACAGGGGAATACAGGGGAATACATAGGAATACAGGGGAATACATAGGAATACATAGGAATACAGCCTGGGGAATACATAGGAAAACAGGGGAATACAGGGGAATACAGGGGAATACATAGGAATACATAAGAATACAGGGGAATACAGGGGAATACAGGGGAATACATAGGAATACATAGGAATACAGGGGAATACATAGGAATACTGGGGAATACATAGGAATACATAGGAATACATAGGAATACAGGGGAAACAATAAGAATATATAGATACCATAAAGTTCTATGAGAGCAAAAAAACAACAACAGCAAAGCGAAGGACATCGCATTGTAAACAGTCAGATTTGGGAGAAAGAGTTTTCATTTCTTGGCTGCTGGTTTATTACCAAAACCCAACAATTAGTAAGGATCATTCGACTTACGAGGGTTTCTCGCCCTGCGCAAGAGGTCTCTCCTTTTTTTTAACACATCATAGATAAATTTACAAGGATCAATATTGTTAATTAGAAGGGAACCACATTACATTTTAGACAACCACCACAATGCATAAGGAACCACATTACAAGATATGAACAGAGAAAACATAGCTCAGCTGCGTACGACAACAGATTGTCAACCTTCACAAGTACTTCTGCACATCGATAGCAACAACAACAACATAAATATAACTATGCATGGAATAAGGCGACAGTTCTCTTTGTATGACGTGCCTTTCGCTCTCTAATCTCAAGAGCATGTCCATTACAAAAGCTTGCACTCCACTATATGCATGGAATATTCGAGAGCATGTTTCCAGCCTATCAGATATTTTCTTTCTTCGAGATCTGGCTGTTTAGAATGCGATATCTACCGCAGCCAATAGTTTTTAGATCCTGCTTTAGTTTGTCGATCTGGCTTTGACTGAGAGGAATTAGTGTTAAACGAGGAGGACCAACGTTGAGTCCGTTTAAAGTTAACACGGCTTTGTGGACACTAGTGGGAATTGACCAGGAACGCCTGTTGATGAAATACAGTAGATATAGTTAACACAGGGAACCCAATTGACCAGGAACGCCTGTTGATTATAGTTAACACAGGGAAAACCCACTTTCACTGAGCAGGAAATGAGAAACCATTATTTTCATCCAGGGTACCAGGAGCACAGACTTGTTCCCAGTGATTACTTACTGCGCGCAATGGAGTTTGTTAAGTGTCTGTCTGCTCGCAAAGGAGTCTGGGTAGGCCCTGAGATTACATAACGTAGGGGTTGGTACTTCATGTAAGACCCCACGAAATGAAACTATTATTATTATATACACAAAGCCCTAACCATACATGTCTAGCTTTAGGCATATTTAATAGTCCTCCAACATTTTACGCAAGGAATGATGGGATATGAATATTGTGCATACCATTATCTTGTATAACCTTCATCAGTGCTTGTAAACGAGCCTAAACAGACAAGAATTTTATAATCTGAACAACTTTGTTGTTACGTTTATGCCTCGTTACAGTATGACAAACTAGAGAAATGAAACAAAACAGGCAGTGTCATTAACCATGTCATCCCCTGTAGCTCCCTCTGCGAACTGTTGCCTCAAGTGAATGAATCGTCAGCACTGAATGTGCTTGCTTCGTCAAAATCCCCAAGAGTTGCAATTAGACGATACCAATTTTGGCAGCATGGTGGATATACGGCATAATGTTACATAAATAGGTGATTCTGACATATTTCTATGTGAAAACAGGCTTGACGCAAGCATTAAGTACAAATGCAAGTATAGTGTCACAGGGATCAAAAAAGGCCCCAGAACGTTTCTAGTATATACCATTTTCTCATTCGCTTGACTGCCCTTCAAACAAATGGACCAAGTTGAGGCTAACGTTGAGTATGGTACAATGGATTGAAGCTACAACGTTAGCCTCAACTTGGACCATTTGTTTGAAGAGCAGTCAAGCGAATGAGAAAATGGTATATTGTGAAACTTGTGTATGTTTCTATAGTGAACCACTTGTTGACTGTTTAGTTCAGTTCAAAGTTCTACCTGATGTTTTCTTGCTGTTTCTAGGTCGCCTTTCTTAAAGGCCTCGACCACAGCCTTCGCCGTTGTCCTGTTGTAAGACCTGAATAAAACAATACTCATTAGTCACGGCTAGATCAGCACACGGGATGTCATCTTTTAAACCTTCAATTGTCTTCATTAATATTTAGGGGAGAAATTAGGGGACAGTTTAATGAAACAATCCGTCATACTTGATCCTGTACAAATCCCACAATGCAATATTTTCAACATAAGTGACGTCATTGCGCTTGCTGCAGACTATGGAACTTAGAGTCTGAGTCAAGGATATGAGTGAGTCATACTTACACTCCAACACTGGATGTAGCACCCATTGCGCATGCACCGAGAATCATCTATAGATAATAAATAAATAATGATTACGATGACGAGAATGATGATGATGACAATTATGATAATGATGGTCATTATAGTGACAGTGATGATGATGACGATGATGATGATAATATTGCAATCTGGTAGAATGATGATAAGGACTATACGTTCATATTGCTTATATTTATTATATATTGCTTATATATATTATATTATTATGCAAGATCTACCCAGCGCGGTCTTGAACTTGGAAAACGGCAAAACGCAAAACTCCAAAAAACGCATTCGATTAATAAAAGATAAAAATAATATAATTGGGGATTCAATTGATGTTTTTTTTTCCAGAGATCAGCAGAAACTAATCATCAACGATCATCACTCCCATCTTCGTCATCACCATCATCATCAGATCATATCTTCATTGTCATCATAACCATCGTCATCATAACCACCATCATCATAACCATCATCATCATAACCATCGTCATCATAACCATTGTCATCATAACCATCATCATCATAACCATCGTCATCATGACCATCGTCATCATGACCATCGTCATCATAACCACCGTCATCATAACCATCGTCATCATAACCATCGTCATCATAACCATCGTCATCATAACCATCATCATCATAACCATCGTCATCATAACCATCATCATCATAACCATGGTCATCATAACCATCGTCATCATAACCATCATCATCACAACCATCGTCATCATAACCATCATCATCATAACCATCGTCATCATAACCATCGTCATCATAACCACCGTCATCATAACCATCATCATCATAACCATGGTCATCATAACCATGGTCATCATAACCATCATCATCATAACCATCGTCATCATAACCATCATCATCATAACCATCGTCATCATAACCATCGTCATCATAACCATCGTCATCATAACCATCGTCATCATATAAACCTTCGTTATCATAACCACCATCATCATTATCATCGTCATCATAACCATCGTCATCATAACCATCGTCATCATAACCATCGTCATCATAACCATCGTCATCATATAAACCTTCGTTATCATAACCACCATCATCATAACCATCGTCATCATAACCATCATCATCATAACCATCGTCATCATAACCATCGTCATCATAACCATCGTCATCATAACCATCGTCATCATATAAACCTTCGTTATCATAACCACCATCATCATTATCATCGTCATCATAACCATCGTCATCATAACCACCGTCATCATAACCATCATCATCATAACCATGGTCATCATAACCATGGTCATCATAACCATCATCATCATAACCATCATCATCATAATCATCGTCATCATAACATCATCATAACCACCGTCATCATAACCACCGTCATCATAACCATCGTCATCATATAAACCTTCGTTATCATAACCACCATCATCATTATCATCGTCATCATAACCATCGTCATCATAACCATCGTCATCATATTCATATCTATTGTCTTCACAAACATCATCGTCATCATCACTGCCATCATTACATCATCATCATCATCTATACAATAATTATACATACATTACATACATACCCCATCTCCACCATACAAGACTTGATATACTCCCTTGAAGACAGTCAGGCACCTCATCACGTCTGCTAAATCAGGACTGCTGCATAACCATCGTCATCATAACCACCGTCATCATATCCACCATCATCATAACCATCGTCATCATAACCATCGTCATCATAACCATCGTCATCATAACCATCATCATCATAACCATGGTCATCATAACCATCGTCATCATAACCATCGTCATCATAACCATCGTCATCATAACCACCATCATCATAACCATCATCATCATAACCATGGTCATCATAACCATGGTCATCATAACCATCATCATCATAACCATCGTCATCATAACCATCGTCATCATAACCATCGTCATCATAATCATCGTCATCATAACCATCGTCATCATAACCATCGTCATCATAACCATTGTCATCATAACCATCGTCATCATAACCATCATCATCATAACCATCATCATCATAACCATCGTCATCATAACCATCGTCATCATAACCATCGTCATCATAATCATCGTCATCATAACCATCGTCATCATAACCATTGTCATCATAACCATCGTCATCATAACCATCATCATCATAACCATCGTCATCATAACCATCGTCATCATAACCATCATCGTCATAATCATCGTCATCATAACAACATCATTATAACCATCGTCATCATAACCATCATCATAATCATCGTCATCATAACCATCGTCATCATTATCATCAACATCAACATCATATCTATTGTCTTCACAAACATCATCGTCATCATCACTGCCATCATTACATCATCATCATCATCTATACAATAATTATACATACATTACATACATACCCCATCTCCACCATACAAGACTTGATATGCTCCCTTGAAGACAGTCAGGCACCTCATCACGTCTGCTAAATCAGGACTGCTGCATTTTGCACCCACAAGTGTTGGTACCTTGTCTTGAGCAGCAGCGAAGACGGCTTCCAATGAAACTAAAAACATTTGATATGATAATACTTTGATATAGGTAGACAAAAACAATACACTACCATGATTTGTAGTCAAACGGACGGTTGGTCAGTTGGATGGTTAGTTTGTTCGTTGGTCAGTCAGTCATGTCAGTCAGACAGTCAGACAGACAGACAGACAGACAGACAGTCAGTCAGTCAGTCTGTCAGGCAGTCAGTCAGTCAGTGAGCTACTCAGTCTGTCAGTCACTCAGTCAGTTACTCAGTCTGTCAGTCAGTCAGTCAGTCAGTCAGTCAGTCAGTCAGCCAGCCAGCCAGTCAGTCAGTGAGTCAGCCAGCCAGCCATCCAGCCAGTCAGTCAGCCAGTCAGCCAGTCAGTCAATCAGACAGTCAGTCAGTCAGTCAGTTAGTTAGTCAGTCAGCCAACCAACCAGCCAGCCAGTCAGTCAGTCAGTCAGTCGACAGTCAGTCAATGTCTGCAGAATCTGTTCATGTACTTACAGTTAACATGAGTAAAGGGTGGAATATGGTAGTAAAGCATTGGTATTCTTGGTGCAGCTTTATAAACCTGTTCCAAATAATCAGCCATTGCACCTATATAATGTGGAGGAAAAACCCCAGAATAACAGTGAGTAAAACAGAGCCTGCAGGGCACATCATTGCTCACTGACTCCCCCCCCCCTCCCCCTCCATAATTCACTCCCATGGGGGAGAGGGGTAAGAGGTGGATAGACTAAGTGTAACAGAACACCTTGACTGACATGGTTCCCATGGAGATCCAATTACCACAGGAACTCCAAGCAATATCTACTAAGAGTACCTGCACATTGTGGTTTGTAGTATACTGGACAGACAACAGCAAGACATGTTGCTCCTATTTCTTGAGCATGTTTTGCCTAAGAATTAAGTAAAAGACAGCTGAAACTAGACAATGAAAGTTGCAAAGTAGACATGGGATTGGATGATAAAAAAGATAAGCATAAGACACTCAGTGGGCTTCAGCAATGAGCAATGAGCCTTTTGGTTTCCTCAGTGGCACAGAGCCGGTGCATGCGCCTTGGTAGCCAGTTGGTGATTTGTGGCCATAAGAAAAAAAGCCCATTTTTCAACTCAGTGAGCCACAGGCAGCCCACCAAGTAATAATGAAGAATTTCTACTGGACTCAGGACAGAGTTGAAGACCAGGCCAGCGCTTGCTCTCCAAAGAGTGGATATAATGCTATCAGCATCAACTTATCCACTGGATAAATACCTCTTATTAACCGAGCGCGAGCTACACGCTTGGGCCATTAAAGGCCGTGGGGAAAAACTCAGTCCATATAATATAACTTCCCGTACGAACCGAGCAAGCGAGGTTAATAAGATATTTATTATATAGTCTTTTCCTTACTTTTCTGTTTTCAGCGGGCCGTACGGGAAGTTACGGCCCGCTAATTGACCAATAAGAATGCGCGTAGTATCTGTGCTATATAATAATATGGACTTATACAACACCGACTTCCACTCTATGAACAACTGGGGCCAGTCATTTACAGCTACAGTGATAATGAATTATTGTGAATGCCAAATCTGCTACTGACCAGTTCTTGTGTGTCTTTGATGCTCTCTGTGCCAACATGAATGATTATGTACTTCATTCTGCAAAAATATAATACATCGAATGTATGTACTGTAAACACCCACATATAGGCAACAACTTTTTTTACCTAAAAATGACTTCAAAATTGGGGATACAGCATGTGCACCTGGGGGGGGGGGGGGGGATTCGGGGGGGGGGGGGGGATGAACTCCCATGTGAAAAGGGTGGGAATGATCGGCGACTCTTTTAGGGGTGTAGAATACAGTTTTTTGGCATCACTTAGGGTGTTCGACGTTATCCACCAAGGTATCATTTAGGGTTGCACGCCATCATACTGTGTTGGTGGCTATACAGCTAGCCCTTATATATATATATGAGAACTGTTTTTACAAAAAGGGTTTAGCCTTATCAACTTGGGATGATAAACAGATATATTGAATTCATACGATACCTAGCTGGAAGAATCAAAACCAGTACAGCAAATGGGTCTAATGACTTTAGACTCCTTTTATTGAAACACGTCTCACTGTCTATCATTGGTGATGATAAACGCTCTCATTTGCATCATCATGACAATCAACCGACGCGCAACGCGGAGATTGGATTGTTTCAGGTATTTTATCGATTAATTGTCAAGAAGATAGCTCACACGCGTACTTTTCCATCATCTTGCAGACTTGCGTTAATTGGACAGTTTGCTGCTTGCTGCCATGGTGCATATCGACCCAGTGTCCGTCCCCAACTGGGAAGCATTACTAGGTGCATGGCTTGTACATACTGTAAGTATTAATGCGCGCGGACTGACAATCGCGGATTGCATTGATGAGTCAAAATAGTGAGAACTGTTTTTACAAAAAGGGATTAGCCTTATCAACTTGGGATGATAAACAGATATATTGAATTCATACGACACCTAGCTGGAAGAATCAAAACCAGTACAGCAAATGGGTCTAATGACTTTAGACTCCTTTTATTGAAACACGTCTCATATATATATATTCTTCCTATATTTGGCTGGAAGGGATGATTGTTGTATTTTTTAGGGTTTAATTAGAAATTGGGATCCGGTATTTTTTAGGGGTTGCATGGTCTTGAAAGCGAAATCCAGTGCTGGTATTTTTTAGGGTATGAAATTTGGATTTTTTTTTTAAATATTTGAGTTGCCAAACTTATCTACGGGTGCGGCTTATATGTGGGTGCGGCTTATCTACGGCTGCGGCTTATCTATGGGTGCGGCTTATATGTAGTACTGATTGGTTTTCCTTATAATGTTCAACTTTTGCTTACTTGTTTTTCCCTGAATTAAACCACTGCTCAGCTAATTGTTTGCGCTCATCAAGTGTTAACAGAAAGCCCTCTCCAGAAGTACCACTCACTATGGAACGAACAAGAATACTTTACACACAAATTTTTTTTTATTTATTATACTGGATGTGATGGGTTTGATTGACAGATAGAGAGCAGACATTTTTACCAAGTGTACAACAAGAAAACTATTTAGTTGTTAATCTTGGTTTTCTGATTTGTACCTTGGTAAACATGGCATAAATTAACTGACTGATTGACTGATGACTTGACTGACTGACTGACTGATCGGCTGACTGACCGGCTGACTGACTGACTGACTGTTTGATCGACTGACTGCATATGACTGACTCAGCTGACTGACTGACAGAGTATCTGACTGACTGACTGACTGACTGACTGACCGACCGGTTGACTGACTGACTGACTCAGCTGACTGACTGACTGACTGACTGACCGGCTGACTGACTGACTGGCTGACTGACTGACTGTTTGATCGACTGACTGCATATGACTGACTCATCTGACTGACTGACAGAGTATCTGACTGACTGCATGGCTGACTGACTGACTGACCGGTTGACTGACTGACTGACTCAGCTGACTGACTGACAGAGTATCTGACTGACTGGCTGACTGACTGACCGACCGGTTGACTGACTGACTGACCGGTCAACTGACTGACTGACTGACCGGCTGACTGACTATCTGAGTGTCTGCCTATACTGACTGAGTTAATAAGAATATCTGACATTTCATGGAGAAATTCTTACCAAAAATACCATCCACCTTTTCCCTCACAAGATGATCTACATACTCAGGAATCACATCTAAATTGACATCTCTGAATATCAATGAAAAAAATATGGAATTAATTCAATCGTGACACTATACAGACAATGATTCAGAGAGTAACATACAGCTGGTTTGCATGTTGATCCAAAAGACAATGTATAGAAAAGAAATGACTATATAGAGGAAAATAACCTTTATGCTATTATACCCTGCTAACAGAGTTTCCAGTCTTTGGTCGATGTTTTTGTAGTTATCTTTTGCTGTAGCAAAAGCCAATACAGCAAAAGATAAGCTTAAATACAAAAACATCGGCCAAATTAAGATCGAGATACCCATAAAAAATTCTAGCCCTAGAAAGAAAGGAGAAAGAGAAACAATATCTGACCCCTAGCTCTATAATTGTCGATCAAACGCTAAAATACGATTTGCCTCCTCGGGTTTTGGCTGGTTTCCTGGAAAACCAGGATTGCGGGGGTCGGGGATCATGGGGATCGGGGATCATCTCTAAAAACGCTGCTCAAAAAATTAAAGATAACATAAAAACAAGCTAGCAGTTGTTGAGAGTAGTCAAAATAGATATTCGCGGCTTTAATATCGATGAAGAACAGCTACAAACAAGTCCATGATTTTTTTCGACAAATTAAAAATGTCAAATTTCAGTTGTTTTCGGCTTACTTTTCATTACGGCTTCTTGGCAAAAGCAAAATAATGATATCAACAATAATGAAAAACATACGTTCTGCAGCAATCTTTTCGAAGGAGCACTAATATCACTGAGAGCCACAGCAACCACTCTATCAGTTCATGGTTAAGTTGGTAGCCAAAGCTTCAAATTGTGAGCCATCGAAACGAGTGAACCACCTCCTTTTCGCTTCGGCTATCAAACTCTAAAAGACTCCCAAGGAAGAATCAGAGACCTCTGCCAGCAGGGAAAGAGTAGACGATCTTCACTTCGTCACTTTTGACATCTTTTACACCAGGCTTGGCAATTAAATTCAGACAGAAATTCAGCTCTTGAGTCCAACTACCAACGACAAACCACCAAATACGATTTATCACTGAAATTCTTCGCGTTTCAAGTAAAGAAAGTGTTGTCAAGTTGATCAAACCAGGGAGGTGTCAAACACACCTTCGAAATCAGCCGATCGTACGTACATAGTCAATGTAATTGGCTTATTCATGATACTATTCACCAATAAACGCCAATTTTGAGCAATTTAAACCTTGTTCTTTGGCTATATTATGAAAGCCTATTTAATAAAACCAGTCTGTGCACGATGCCAGTACGTTCGAGCAACGTTTTTTTTTTCAAATTGATCTAAACTTTATTATACATCTTTTTTTTGAGCGATGATCCCCGATCCCCATGATCCCTGATCCCCGATCCACGCAATCCCCGCGATCTAGGTTTTCCAGGAAATCGTTTTGGCTAGACGAAAAGAATTGATGAAGTGCAAAGGATTTGAACGGCATTACACTTTTTACAATGACAAATATACACTACACAGCATAAATGTGCTTACAGTCCCGCTTAAATATCAACACTGTAAGCACATTTATGCTGTGTGAACGCAACTATTACAAAACAGTCGCTTGTTCTATTTGTCAGTTATTCTCCATTATCACAGCCATGTATATATTACGTACCAATTGTCACGCAATGGCGTGAATGGTGCTGCTATAAGGCCATCAATCTAAATATCCAACACAATCGGAAGGTTTCAACAGAGCAAATACACACAACTAATAAATATCAGTGTAAAATATGCAGAAACTGACCTGCAAGTTTGCCATCGCAAAACTGATGTTCAACTAAATCTCTTTGGATCACGAGGATTTGGTACCACCCGCGGTTGTTAGGGGTTTGGGGAGAGAAAGGGGTGGGAGAGGGGCTGGGGAAGGGGTGGGAGAGGGGAGGGGAGGGGCAAGGGAAGGGGTAGGGAGAGAGGAGGGGCTAGGCTTATAATAAAATGGGATTTAAATATTAGCTTAGGGGTTCTTAATCACAAGGATCATATACGTGGATTTTTACTGTATTATTATTCTGTACAAGTGTCCGCTCCCATGACGTTTCATTTACTTAAATAACCTTGTTTTACGGAGATTATTTCCAGAGCTCCAAAACTTTCCACATTACGGAATCATTTCGACTAAAAATTACCGCACATCTCGAATTTTCGTCCGCGCCCGATATGACATTACATTTACTTAAATAACTTTACGCAAAAACTTTCCACATTGAATCATCTATTTGTTCAGATTGTATCTCAAGGATTTTCAAGCCAGTCACAAAAAAAATATTTCGACCAAAAATCACCGCATATCTCGAATTTTCGGCCGCGCCCGATATGACGTTACATTTACTTGAATAACTTAACGAAGATTATTCTCAGAGCTCCAAAACTTTCCATATTGAATCATCTACTTGTCCAGATTGTATCTCAAGTATGTTATAATAATATAATAATATTTAAGCAGGTGAACCCTTCAGCTACTGCTGATATCAATGGGCAGTGCCCTGGTAAACTAAATACAACAACAACAACAAAAAAGATAAATAAATATTTACAGCAATAATACAAAAATCGTACAAGCTTAATATCTAGATGTCTAGTATATAAACTAGTATAATAATTCTATTAGGTATCAAGTGGATGACATATTACAATCAAATACTATAGATATATGGTAATTTTAAAAGTATTCCATAGCATATTATATATATATTGGACTTTCAAGTGATGAAATGAAGAAAACATGTTCCCTGTATATTCTGGGAAATATTCTGGGATAGCTCGGTGAGATGGGTTCCATTCTCTCCCGGTCAATAGAGCGAGAGACCATAGAGGGAGAAAGGCGTAGATGTTCTACAATATACAGCTGTGTTCCATCTAATTGTTCGATGTCTTTTTCTCGTAGCGTCTTCTCCCCTCAAGATAACGCATGGTGTCTGATAAATAAAGATATGAACCATCACTAACATCATCATTATCATCACGTCCATCACCAGTGCCATCACCAGTGCCATCACCAGTGCCATCACCATCATCATCACCAGTGCCATCACCACCATCATCGTATCACCATCATCACGTCCATCACCAGTGCCATCACCATCATCACGTCCATCACCAGTGCCATCACCATCATCACCATCACACCTCTTGCTTGTCATCAGCAACACAGCATCGCTAGATTTGCCACCACTATCATCAGACATTATCATCATCATTTACATATTCATCAGTCACGACCATCATCATTATATCAGTCATCATCATCACCATCATCATCATTATCATCACCATCATCATCATTACTGTCATGAGTCAACACCATCATCACTACCATCACTAATTGTAATACAGTCAAACCTGTATATAACGAAACTGTTTAAGCGGACCGAATTTTCTCCCAGACAAATACTGTAAACTTTACCTGTATTGAGCGACCACTTACTCATTGCCCGAGGGTGGCCGCTATATCTATTGTCTAGAATGCATCCTGGCTGCAATGTTTAATAACATATCTATTGTTGTTGTATTCCTACCTGCGTAAGTCTTTGGCGCAACTGAACGAACATCATTTTCACTTTCAAACGTGTAGTAAAATACATTGGTCGTTTCTCGCTGGAAAACACACAAAATCCATGTAATAAAACAGAATGTCCTGCTACTATATTCCCTTTGCTGCCTACTTCGATTCTCCACTAGTAAAACATAATCAATAGCTGATATTGAAGTTACACTCCAATGACTCTGAACAAAGGTTTCAAGTCGAGGCTATCGGGTCAAGTTTTTGTACTGACCAGATAACCTCGACTTGAAACCGTTGTTCAGAGTCATTGGAGTGTAACTTCAATATCAGCTATTATCGTTTCTATGGACGGTTACCTCTCCTGTGCTTGGCTGAATCACATCGGCAACAGTCTGCAGAAAATCAAGATCAAAGCGTTTACCATTTCAGTGAAGACTGGGCGTATGACGTTATGGTGAATGTGGTGACGTCATGTCGTGTACTATGGGGCATTGTGGCGCATATGTGCCGTAGGTGTGACGTGACGTGTGACAGGGAGGGTGTTGGTGTGTTCTCACGCCGGTGACGTTTCGTAATACGTGTGTCGTAAGGTGTGACATAGTATAGCGTGACGAAGTGTGCCATAGTGTGACATGAAAATGTTTCTATTCCAAGGCCTCAAACGGAAGCCCTAAAAAAGAGCTTTGTTTATCGTGGAGCGTGTCTATGGAACAGTCTCCCCTCTAAAGCCAAGCAGGCCACCACCTTAACATCCTTCAACAACAATATTTAACTATCAATATATATTAACCTCTTTATATTCCATATATTATAATAATTATGTAGAATTATCTTTTTACACGGCTCAAAGGGAGAGCACTTTGTAATTAATTTTAATTTTAGTGATTTTGATTCCGTGTCTAAATAAAGTTCATTCATTCATTCATTCATTCATTCATTCACATAACATGTGACGAGTGTGTGTTCTAACGTGACGTGACGTTTCGTAATACGTAGTGTGACGTGAAGTGTGACATAGTATAGCGTGACGAAGTGTGCCATAGCGTGACATAACATGTGACGAGTGTGTGTTCTAATGTGACGTGACGTCGTAAGGTGTGACGTGACGTCGTAAGGTGTGACGTAGCATAGCGTGACGAAGTGTGCCATAGGCCTGACGTGACGTGTGACGAGTGTGTCTTCTCACGCGAAGTGACATTTAGTCGTAAGGTATGACGTAGCATAGCGTGACGAAGTGTGCCATAGGCCTGACGTGACGTGACGAGTGTGTCTTCTCACGCGAAGTGACATTTAGTCGTAAGGTATGACGTAGTATAACGTGACGAAGTGTGATGTTTCGTGACGTGACACGAAGCACAGAAGAAAAACAGTGGAGAAACGGAAAGTATTTCAGAAACCTTTTCGATACATACCATGACTTGAAAACGTTTAGTTGGCTGTGGCGGTGTATAGACAACCTTGAAGCAAGACGAGACAAAACAAGGAATGAGAAGATATATGTGAGAAATGGGAAACTACAACAAATAATGTTGGCAGATGTTTTACAAGAATACACTGACGGATACTGATTGTTTGAATTCAATCATCAAAATGAAAATATAGAAAACAAAGGAACACAACTGACTTCAGACAGAATGTTCGCTCGTTGACGCTGTGTGCTCACTTACTGATGTGTAAGTGGATATACGTACCTGTGAGGTGAATTCTAATATGGAACCCATCTCTACACTTCTACGAAACCAAACATCATCCATGGATTTGAACACTGGTCGACTACCACTAGAATGTCCAAAGCAGCGTGAAAATCAGCATCATTCTCTTTTTCCTTGCTCTGGTCACTCCCCCTTCCATCATCCCTACCATCCTTCCATCCTCTCTTCTCCATTTATCCTTCCCTTCCTTCCCACTTTAAATTTCTTTTCATTTTTGTCCCTAAGTTACTTACTCTCTTCCATTCATTTTTCTCCTTCATTCATTATTCTTTCTTATCTTTCTCTTCTTCCATTATTTTATCTCATAAGTATATTTAATAGTTTCTAACCTGAACAAACAAGCATTTGCCCAAGACAATCCAAATGCCTTATCAAGAAGAAACCCTCCAAACACTTTATTGTGTGTATTTCGTTGCTGAAAGAATACAAACATCAAAACAAAGCTACACGTACAGTACCACACGCTAAAGTATGACTGTGTATTGCTGGTTTGCAATCAATCCCTGGAGATTTAGAGTACAAACACCCAGTGTCCATGCTGGAGGTACATGTACAAACAAGACAAGCTAAGGAGGAATACTCTGTTATTGGGATTAACCAACATGGCCGCCATGACGTCATGTGAAAACCAATCCACTCGCATCTTTTCTTCTCATT
Source organism: Actinostola sp. cb2023 (assembly GCA_033675265.1). NCBI lineage: Eukaryota > Metazoa > Cnidaria > Anthozoa > Actiniaria > Actinostolidae > Actinostola > Actinostola sp. cb2023. The sequence continues at coordinate 76,293 of JAUJYZ010001170.1, forward strand.
CTCTTGTGAGCCGAACAACGAATCAATGGAACTTTGTGTGACCATGTATTGGCGGCCTACATGTAGCCGAAACATGCTGAGTGTTTGTAAACTCTGTTTATTAGTTAGGACCTCCCTGAAAATTATATATCTGTGAGTGGAGTATCCTCATTAAATATTATTATTATTATTATTATTATTATTATTATTATTTTAATATTTTAAATATTAATTTATATTTTTAATTATCGAATCATGAATAATTAATGAGGGAAATACAATAGAAATCATAAGCGTAGCAGACATCTGTAAATCGGATACAGAATCGTCCTCATTTGCATTCAACCTTAACTTGGATTTTCTCGGCCAAACTGTTTCCTCTCATCCAAAATATAGTAAAACATCCACTTATACATCGTTGGATTCGATAAGTCAGATACAATATGAGTGTCCGAACTGTATGGTATTTACAATGGCTAGTCTTCGGCTCACCATTGTAAATACCATACAGTTCGGCCGCTCATATTGTATCTATTACATATAAATATTATTATTATTATTATTATTATAAACTGCTTATCCAGTGCACTGGTGTATTATTTCATGTTTTACTATAATTGTGACGATACCAGTAACTTTCACTGAGAAAATCAGAGTTAAAGTCTATGCAAATCAAGACGATTCTTCATGGCTATGATTCTTCATGGCTATGACTTCTATTGTGTTTTCCTCATGAATTATTAATGAGTTGGATGAATGAATATTACCTGAGGGTTGCAAAAATATACAGAACTCAATTCTGTGTCTTCCAGGAAAATGGTGTTGTCCATCTTTGTAGGACCCTTCTTTACACTTGTATCACTGTGCAATGAAAAGATTAGAGATGACAGTAATGATGATGATGATGATGAATGATGATGATGATGACAACGTGATTGCAAGAATGATGTTAATGATGGTGATTGTTATAGTAATGGCTATAACTGGTGATGATGATGAGACTGATAATGATGGTGACTGTTGTCATGGCAATGGTGACAAGACAGATGATGACAACAATGATTTTGATGACAGTTGTTATGGACACAGCTGGTGATGTAATGACAATAATGATTATGATGACTGTTGTCATGGTAATGGTGACAAGGCTGATGATGGTGATGACAATGATGATGGTGATGCCAACAATGATTATGATGACAGCTGTCATGGTAATGACGACAAGGCAGATGGTGATGACAACAACGACTATGATGACAGTTGTCATGGTGACATAGTTGGTTGGTGATGTAATGACAATAATGATGATGATGACTGTTGTCATGGTAATGGTGACAAGGCAGATAGTGATGACAACAACGATTATGATGACAGTTGTTATGGTGACACAGTTGGTGATGCAATGACAACAATGATGATGATGACTGTTGTCATGGTAATGGTATAAACAAGTCTGATGATGGTGATGACAATGATGACGATGACAACAATGATTACTATGACAGTTGTCATGGTAACACAGCTGGTGATGTAATGACAGCAATGATGATGATGACTGTTGTCATTGTAATGGCGACAAGGCTGATGGTGATGACAATGATGATGGTGATGAGAAAAATGATGATGATGATACCAGTATAGTAATGGGGTTATCAGTAACTGAATACTAACAACAATCCTGTCTGCAGCATCCTGCTATGTATTATCTGACTTTCTTCTGCTGTAGGAGCAGCTTTTGTCAGTCCTGTATTCCAGCTCTCAAGACTTTTGGAATGGTTTTCTATGAGATCAAAGACAAGCAACACATCTAATAAATTCCTGATTTCTCCATCAAACACAGTAATAACCCGTAAATAGTTCCTGTTGACTTAATAAATGTAGATGTAGATAGTTTACTGACTATGAAGAATTGCCATGTCACCTTCTCCTCTTTGGAAAATCTGTTTTTCTTCGTCTGTCTCCAGTATTAGAGGGTTGACTATTGCAGCCCTAGCGAGACAATAGGTGATAGTTGTCAATTATGTCATTAGTACATGTACATGATTAAACTGCGAGCAAGTCCCTCTATTTTTCTACATTTGTAGGTCTTTCTCACTCCCTTCCTATGCCCCCCTACCCTGGGGAGTTTTGACTCATTACCAATTTACTTGGCCAATATGGATGGTGGCTCAATGATACTCACTAGGATCAAAAAGATGGATAAAGGCCTAGCAAACTACAGAGACTCACTCATAGTCTAGTACAAGATTGCTTGTTGTTACCTTTTCCTTTTTACATCTCTTGAAACCATTAGAAAACGAGCATCAAGAACATGTTGATATGTTCCATCAACAATCTATATATGATAATTAGAATATACAAAGTGTTATATGGGTGTGGGTGTTCTTCACCATAATTTAGGGTGCATTGGATTGACCTTATTCCAGAATAGGAATATATATTCTGGATTATTCTGGAATAGCTACATGTAGTACACCCGCACGTCAATAGGAATAGCGACCCAATCGAATGGTTATCCCAGTTTATTCCATGTATTCCTATTCTGGAATAAGGTCATTCAACCGTACCCTTAGGGTGGGGGTGTGCCATCCACCTATAAATCCTGACCCTGTTTCAGTGCAAAAAAAATGTGTTTCACTGTAAATTGAAGATTCGCTTCACTCAGGGATATGGCATTGCCATGATCAATGTCTAACAAGTGTAATGTGTTGTCTACTCTCACCTGACCAAGGTCCATTGTTACTTCCATTGAACTCTTACCCACCCAAGTGACATGCCCTAATATGGAGTAGGCAGCATTTGTTTACATTTAACATGAGCTATTACTACAATTTATTATTAATTTAGGATATTATTATTTCAAGATTTAATATTTTGATATTATAATAAAATTATTATTATATTATTATGAATATAACAATTAATCAGTTCATTCATACGTGCATTATTTACCCACTCATTGATTTATCCGTTCACTCATTTATTTCTCTATGACTTTTGTCAGTCTTATTCTAGTTCATTAATTATTAAATGATTGTAATTATTGTTACTCAATGGGTTAATTAAAAAAAAAAATTAATAAATATGACCACCCTCACACTAAATCATCTACCAATCTATCAATAGATACATTTGTTTGCATTCACATGTACAATGTATTTATTCATTCACGAATGCAACTATTCATCCAATAATTCATACATCAATCCAACCATTCAGTACAAACGGCAAGTAATATTCTAAAAAACACTACCATGAAGGAGGTTTGGTTGTGTGGTCTAATTAGCATAAAATTTGGTCAACTTTTGTTTTGGATTCCTCCAACAATTTTTATCTTACACACTCAAGGTACAGTAATACGGGCAACAAAATCGTGCACCATGTTGCACAACATTGTTGCGTTGCAAGTTGCAGAGCAATGTTTCTCGTATTACCACCGTTCACGCAACTTGTCGCACAACACATTTTCGTGTTGCAGGTTGCAAAACTGTGTTGCGCAAAGTAGAAGCACTTTCTACTTCATGCAACAAAGTTTTACAACCTGCAACAAATGACCCAAAATTAATTTTGTTGCGCGACAAGTTGTACGAATGATGGTAAAATGAGAAACATTGCTCTGCAACTTGAAAATATCTGAAAATATTGCACGACAAGTTGCACGATTTTGTTGCTCGTATTACCGCGCCTTCACAAAAGAGTGTTTCATCCGTTATCCAAACACCTCAAAGTTGGTTGAAAAACCTTGGCCACACCTCGAATGTTAGGATAATGGATGAAATGCTTAGATTCCATTGAATTATTTATTTGTAAATTGGCCTGAAAAGCGCGATGTGGGAGTGTCAATAATATGACAGTATGTATGTAGGTATGTATTGTTCTTTCTTGTGGTTGATCTATTAGTACTTAACCTTACCAGATATTTTGATATCATAGATTGGAAAGACTGGTGTGTACAGATCTATAAAAGACAAGATATATTTGAAACCGATGGGTTGTAATAAATGAGTGAAAGATGCGCAGTAATCAACATACCAATCCTATCCACTAGAGCTGTCACTACAGTATGTGGTGAGGTGCTTGTGAGGTTTTCACGTCCACCATGGATATGTAGGTATCCTATCCATGCTGTAGATAGTAATAATGATGATGATGATGATGATGATGATGATGATGATGATGATGATGATGATGATGATGATAATAATAATATAAACTCAAAAAAACAAAATAAAGATTAATGCTCTAAATAACAACAGTAATCTTAGCTTACAGTACTGGCGTCTACTTCTAAATCATACAATGAATAATTCATTTGGAAAACACTTTAGAAATCATAACAATAGCAGAGCTTGTAAATTGGATACAAAATCATTATTTTGCATAAACTTTAACTTTGATTTTCTCAGCCAAAGTTAGTGATGCCTCGAAAATTATTCTTGAACATACATTTGTAATTATTAATAATATCTGTACATATGATAAGTCAGATACAATATGCACATCCATACCTTGCTCCTGCCTTTGGCTCGTTAATTCCCATACAGTATATGCCTGTTAATTGTATATATTACTACAGTCTAATTAACCAGTACCTACCAGCTAAAAGGTCCAAATTTACAAGAATTTTCCCAAACCTTGGCAGAAGAAAAATGGGAGGTATAGTATTTATTTGTTTACAAAATACAACGAGCAAAACAGATCATGCAAGATTCTGACCACATTTAACATTATAATTATTCACATGTTTTTGCTATATTTGGGATTACATTACAATGTATCCAACTAGTCTTTAACACATTTGACTGACTGAATAGAGTTTGCAGGAGTGGGAAGTAGCTATGGTATGGTTCATGCCGTATGGTGACCATGCAAGCATTCTGATTGGTTGAGCAATAATTTTGAGCACTGTGATTGGTTGAATAGATTTCTTCGATTCTGTGTTATAGACTTCCCACTCATATACATGTACTGTCACTATCATCCAGGTTAATAACAACAAGATCCAAACACATTAAATTAGTGGTCACAGTTTTACGTGAAACTGACCGTATGTGTTGATAAAAATTTAAGTATTTCTCTCTAAGCTTCAGGTCCGAGCCAACTGGTAAGATGGCTTCTTGGTAACTGTCCTTCATTCTCCTTCCTGGTAGCTGGTCTTGTCTTTGTGGCTGTTCCAACGTTGGAATATCATGCTTTGAAGTTTCTCCACTAGAAAACCAAATTCCAGAGTTATATTGAGTCTGGGGTAGATCTGGGATTTCTGCAATGAAATTGCATCTCAGCACTAGGGTTAGACATCCTTAGTCCCTATAACTATTACCAGCTTTTAGCTACCAGGCTTGCTGGTTGTATATTTTATTCAAGGGAGCCATAGAGGGGTTATGGCCTAGGGGGGGTACTCAGGGGTATCAGTGACGGGGAGGTGCGAATGAGGCCAAACATTTTAACCCCAAAAAAGTCCATTACGCAAAAACAAGACCCCCCAAAAAAGTCCAACGGCCCAAAATCGTAACCCCCAAAAAGTCCAATTTTTCTCCGCATAAAATCGAGAACGGTAGGATATCATTTTTATCAATCCCCAAAAAAGTCCTTGACAAAATCTTTATAACAAAAAAAGTCCACCAGAAAAATGAAAACCCCAAAAAAGTCCCAAGCCGCGAATTTCAAACCCCAAAAAAGCCTTCGCACCTCCCCGTCACTGATACCCCTGAGTACCCCCCCTGGGGGTTATGGTTTCACCCTGATGTTAATGAATAGACGGGAAATGAAAGTATCATTGATAAAATGTAAAGTTACTCATCTGGCAATGTGGTCCACACAACCAGCACTAATAGCTTCAATTTCCATAACGATTACTGATAAGAACCCCCCTGGTATGGATGCAAGTCCATTGTACATGTACATGTAGGTTAATCCCTGGGCCACATAAACCCATGTAGTGGCGAATCCTGGAATTTTTGAGAGGGGGTGTCAAACCCAGGGGGGGGGGGGAGTACTCAGGGGCATCAGTGACGGGGAGGTGCGAAGACCTTTTTGGGAATTGAAATTCGCGGCTTGGGACTTTTTTGGGGTTATCAATTTTCTGGTGGACTTTTTTTGATATAAAGATTTTGGCAAGGACTTTTCTTGGGGTTGATAAAAATGATATCCTACCGTTCTCCATTTTATGGGGAGAATTTTTTGGGGGTTACGATTTTGGGGCGTTGGACTTTTTTGGGGTCTTGTTTTTGCGTAATGGACTTTTGGCCTCATTCACACCTCCCCATCACTGATACCCCTGAGTACCCCCCCTGGGGTGTCAAAACGTATTCATACAAAATTTACCTCAAATCTGTGGCAATTACAACTAGATTCTTAGGATAAAACAATCAATTGAACCTCATGAAGGTATGATAGGGGGTCCGGTAACCCCCAACCCTTCCTCTGGATCCACCACTGCCACGCCAGTTGTCTACATTATGCACTTACGTACGTCTAGTCTACCGTTTCCTCTCTAAAGAATTATTCAGTGCCATCAATATCACAGACTGAGGCTTTTGTCATTAATGAAAAATAAAGTAAAGGTATTTGTCTGGAACAAACCTCCAGTAGGGCGATTGTCCGCCCACCATTGTCCTCAGATTATATTTAACTGAAAGAAGAAATAATTTGTTATTAACTTGCATCGAAATCAGTGTGACGAAGTGAGTTGCCAAGTCACAGATTAAAGGCAATGTTCTTTCAGTGAAATATCAACGCAACATATATATAATTATAGAACTATGACTTACTCTCTTTCATGTGCAGTACATTAGGGTCTTCAGGTCCAGAGGAAAACAAACTGGCTTGCATCCTGTAATTTTATAAACAAAACTATTCTTTACAAAACTCATTTCTTCGACTGTATATTTTAAACAATGGAGCCATAAGGGGGCGCAGGTTTCACCCTGGTGTTAATGAATAGACGGGAAATGAATTGAAAATAGCATGACATGCATTTTTACCTCCAAGATAGACATCTTAAAACTGTTTTTGAACGAGAAAAAGCAAAAGCATTTTTAGCCGCCATCTTTGTTTTTCTGAAATGGATGTCCGCTGAACAGAAACATCGCAGTTACTATTAAATCATTCCACATTTCACATCGTCGATCGTTCGAATCGACCTTATTTTCTGTAGTGCACTGTGACAAGATGTCAAAGTTTGTGATACGTGAAGCAGTTCCAGAGGATTGCGAAGCCATTCTTAGCCTAATCAAAGTAAGTTTGCATTGATCATGACTGACTCAAACAAGGCAATCAGATCAGTCACGCAAAGTTTCGTAGCAAACGAACGGGGGAAAAATACCGGGTCTCGGCAAAATCTGACCGAGTCTCGAAATCTCGGCGTTTCTGGAAAGAGTCACGAAAGAGTCTCGGTTTCCGGATTTCGTGAAACATGATCAATCTGTGGCTCGAAATCTCGAAAGTCTTCTATCTTTGTTTAGAAATATCAAGCGATTCTAGAAACACTATAAGTGGATGATTTTCCCGAGCGTGCATGAGCAGTACTAGTGAATTCTTCATATTCGTGCCCGATTCGTTGAGAGGCACTTGACTGATGCACTCACGCGAACGCGGTCTCAAAGTTCAATATTTTGCAAATAATTGCTAAAAATCATCACGGAGGTTCATAGCCATCATTACAGGTCTTACACGTGTCACGGTTGTATACTACTAGGATTTTATTATCCGTTTAGAGTCTGACGAACATGTCGCTCAAGCTCGGGAAAATCGTCCATGACAGACATCGCCGGACATAAGTTAAGTCAAAGTTTTGGAAAAATACCGAAAACTGTTATGCAACAACTTATAATTCTCTGAATTAATTCAAAAAGAACCTTGCTGTATTTGAAAAAGAACCAGAATCGACTGTTGTCACGACACCTGAAGGTGAGTATAAGTCTGTCTGTCTGTCTGTCTGTCTGTCTGTCTGCCTGCCTGTCTGTCTGTCAAATTTATGACTATAAATTCTTCTGATCTATTGATATTATAAATTCTAAAATAATGATGTACATTTATTTTGAACCAACCGCTTATTCCTCCCCTCCCCTCCCTTCCCCTCCACCTCCCCTCCCCTTCCTCCCCCCAACCTGAAATAACTGTTTTTTCTTGCTATGTTTTTAGTTCTCCAGCGAGACTGTTTTGGCAAGAATCCTTGGTTTTATTGCTATGTAGCTGTGAAAGAATCAGAAGATCCCTCTCAAAATATCAACTCCAGTAATGCTTTAAACTGCAAAAAAGAACTTGTTGGCTTTGCATTGTACCACCACGCCTACTCAACATGGAAAGGTCGCATGTTGTATTTAGAAGACTTATACGTCATAGCAAGTGAACGAAGTATGTATATGTGTTGCCATAGTAACATAGTCTATTCATGAAACTACGGCCTTCTGGGAAGGCGTAGCTACTATGCCATCGAGTGTGAAAGTATGTCCGTATGTCCGTAAGTAATCAGTTCGGGTTGACTCGGATTCGTTCGGAAAATCCGATTGAAGTGAGTCGAACGAGAGCGAAGACGAGTGAAGACTAGAAAACCTTTTCCTGATGATACCAGATGTATTTTTGTTCTATTCTCGTCTTGACTGGCGTTTTGTTCGACTACATTTTGACAATATTGTCAACTCTCGTCAATAATCGACTTCTTATCGATACGCCCTATGCACGCGTCCTGATTTTCGATATCAGAATACTAGAATCTGTCACATAAAAATAACCACTGCCATCTGAAAAAGCATTTATTCATCGATATTTTTGGAAAAGTTCAAAAGTATTGGATAAAATCCCGCGAAGATATCATAAATGACATTTATAGGGTTTAGTATGGGATTTTGCCGTCATTAGTACACAGCCTCGTTCTGATGTATTTTCATAATTAAAAACGTTCATAACTCCACAAGGACATGTCATTTCGCCCTGAAACTTTTACACTAATCTTATATAAATCTCTTCTTTTAGTGGAACGTGTTAAACCTTGAAATGAAGCAATTTGGAAAATTGATGTACATCAGAACGAGGCTGTGTACTAATGACGGCAAAATCCCATACTAAACCCTATAAATGTCATTTATGATATCTTCGCGGGATTTTATCCAATACTTTTGAACTTTTCCAAAAATATCGATGAATAAATGCTTTTTCAGATGGCAGTGGTTATTTTTATGTGACAGATTCTAGTATTCTGATATCGAAAATGAGGACGCGTGCATAGGGCGTATTGCAACGTACACACTACGTTTATATCTCCAAGTGCTCGATGTGTGATGTTTACGAGTGAGGTTAAAAGCCGACTATTGACAATGAATTTGTGCTTTTCTGCATCAGTAAGGGGCCGTCGACATATTCACCTTTCCCCGCTTAACGTCCACTGGACGTTTAGGGGGGGAGGGGGTAAGGCGGGAAAAAATTTGGACGTTAGTGTGGGGCATTCAAAAAAAAAAAGATTTTTTTTACTTCATGTTGAAAACAAAAAGAAAGCAAAGATAAAACAAACAAACTGGTGGTACGTTCTTACAAACTTCGGTGTTATATAAATAGATTCTGATATAAACTATCAAAAATCATGGACCACCTCTGTTTGCGGTGGCTTGGGTACGAGAATGCTTGGATTACCTGTGGTATCCCAGCGTTCATTGGGAATTAGTCGGACAAAATGGCGGTGGACTGACCGAATATATTGTGCACAAGTAATAGCCAGAATTAGTCGTAGAGGCAAGATATAGAGATACAAAAGAATTGTTATTAAGGAGAATGAAGTGAACTACATGGAATGGGGGCAGTTTTGAGGATTTTCCAGCGATATAAAGAACATTGGACTGTTGTTTGCTACCGTTTGTTTTGAGTCATGTTGCCGAATGCAAAACCATTCCCACGCATTTTCAATACGAAAAACAGGAAATTCCAAGTGGACGTTAAGGAGGGAGGGGGGGAGCGGGTCTGACCTAAACGTCCAGTGGACGTTAAGCGGGGAAAGGTGAATATGTCGACGGCCCCTAATCAAGCACAGCTTTCAAGCAATGTGTTCAGTGTTTTCCCGTAATTAAGCTTAATTGTTCAGGTTTTTTGACAATCTTTATACAATTTACACCAGGCAAACGATCGCCGAACCAAGATGTTTGTTCAGTCGTTGACGGCCACGATGGTCTTCTAGAATATCACGTACTTGTTTAGCACAGTATTAAAACATACATTGCTATTACAATTAGTTACAGTTCTATTATATCTGTTCTCTCAAATAAATGATTGTTACGATTACCAAATGTTGTTGTTGATTAAATTATAACAAGACGCTCAATGAGCGTACACTCGGGCTTATGACAAGGACAATGTCAGTTGCGTCAGGAGAGACCTGACAATGACTGACAGTTGCGTGACGAGGGAGACTATGTATATACATGTATGTGTCGAGTTCATTTGATTTGCCTTTGACTTTGAGTTCATTTGATTACCTTTTGACTTTGAGTTCAATTGATTTGATTTTGATGAGTTCGTGTAAAGGCCCCCTCTCTAGCTTCAGATCCCGAAACGTCGAGTTTGGAATCGAGTTCGAGTTCGGGTTCGAGTTACGGTTCGAACGTCGAATAAAACAAGGACATTTTCTTCAATACAATATCATTTCTCTGACGTCATGACAATCAGTGACAGTTGAGTGACGAGGGAGACTATGTGTCGGGTGAGTACGTACATGATACGTCTTGAGGTTGCATAGGTCAGATGGTTCTGATAACGCCCTCACGTTTGTTTTTGTTAAATATATTTTAAGCGAGCTTCTAGTCCTTCTACCACTTCTAGTCATTGAACGATGAACTAGAATCCTGACCTTTAATAGCTTGAAGATCTACAGCTGCTTTCAAAACTAAGATTCAAATCTACTTGAGTCCTGTGTGTCGTTTGTTTTTTTCTTATCTGCTGAGTAATCTTGAAACTCGATACGATTAAATACGTCGCATACTTTCGTCATTCTTTAACCGAACAAAAACTACGACTACTACCGAAAAACGCATTTTATAACTCGGGCTTCCTTCGGAAGGGCCCGAGTAAATAGCAGTCAGTATTTTCGTAGTTATTCTCTTCGTGTAGACCAAGGAGCTGTGCCAGACTGTTGTTTGTTGTCGATTTCCGTTCATAATCGATCGTTTACTGAATTTCAATACTTGTGTAAAACTTGTGAACAAACGTTTGTTTTTATTTTTGTTATTATGGTACATTTTATATATATTTATAGCTTTACTGTTCTTTTGGACAGACGAAGAGCCACTGGTGGAAATGCTATCATTAAACCATTATTATAATATTTATTTTCATTTTTGTTACACCAACATCACAACATTTTCTTTTCACATTACAATTTATTTTCTCCATAATTTCTTTCCTTCATTTCTCTACTGTATCTATTTTTCTCTTTTCTTAACTCATTGTCTATTCAGTTTATTACTGGCTTCACAGCAGTAGCTACATGCAGTCCTAGACTGCCTATTTTTAATAATTACTGTGAGGCCTATAGAGGGTTTACACGACCACATGCCGGCAGCCATGACAGAGGGCAGGATAAAGGAATACCTTTCCCCTAAGGAATTGAATTCTTTCTCATGTAAAATGATTTTATTGTTCCTGTCCCCTGTCATGGCTGCCGGTACGTGATCGTGCAAACCCTCTATAGGTACTAGCCCATGCTAGATAGTGTCGTGGAAAACAGTACTGAGTAGCCTACATAACCTGGTGTTCTGAAGGGATCAAGTGATGATGGAAAGCAGGGAAAGGGGAGTGAAAGGTCTGGTTATACTGGTAATTAATACATATTGTTTGGTACCAAATGACTGTTTAATTCCATTGTTGATTTGTTTTCTAGACAAAGGCATTGGAATTGGCTTCCTGAAAGAACTATCCAAGGTAAGAAAACCCAACCTTCAAATTTAGAGCAAGATATTCAATTGTCAAGGGAAAGTTGCTACAAATTCCCCATCAAAATCCTTGTAATTCTTTTGATCTCATTCCCACCACCAACTGATCGATCACTGATGTCCTACCACGTGAGCTGCAAGGCCAAACTGGGACCAGTGAGCAATATGCCAGTGATCAGTTCCAAAGGTCAGGACTAGTTCAAAAACAGAAAACATCACGGTCATAGTATTATCACAGCACATCCTCTCATAGTCATACCAAATCTACTCTATCTATTTCATTGCTTTTATTGGCATCATGGTCACAGCACAGCACTATAATCACATGCAGCATATCCTCTCACAGTTATACCAAATCTACTCTATCTATTTCATTGTGCTCTTATTCGTATCACAGCACAGCACTAATCACAGCATATCCTCTCACAGTAATTATACCAAATCTACTCTATCTATTTCATTGCTTTTATTGGCATCATGGTCACAGCACAGCACTATAATCACAGCATATCCTCTCACAGTTATACCAAATCTACTCTATCTATTTCATTGCTTTTATTGGCATCATGGTCACAGCACAGCACTATATAATCACAGCATATCCTCTCATAGTCATACCAAATCTCCTCTATCTATTTCATTGCTTTTATTGGCATCATGGTCACAGCACAGCACTATAATCACAGCATATCCTCTCATAGTTATACCAAATCTCCTCTATCTATTTCATTGCTTTTATTGGCATCATGGTCACAGCACAGCACTATAATCTACGGAGCCCTGTTAGTGCCACACCGGCGTGCTTATACATTTTACATACGCGCGTAAACATTTATTTGTAGTGAGACATTTTCTCTTTCGGCGTGACTTATTTTTTTTCGGCGTGACTTATTTTTTTTCCGCGCGACTTATTTTTCGGCGTGACTTATTTTTTTTCCGCGCGACTTATTTTTCGGCGTGACTTATTTTTTTCCCGCGCGACTTATTTTTCGGCGTGACTTATTTTTTTCCCGCGCGACTTATTTTTCGGCGTGACTTATTTTTTTCCCGCGCGACTTATTTTTCGGCGTGACTTATTTTTCGGCGTGACTTATTTTGCAGGCATGCGCACGACATATTATTATCCCTTATAGGACTAACCGCTGTTCTTTGACATCGATGGCTCAATTAATTCAAAATGGCGGCGGAGAACGACCTTCGCGACGATTTCATCGAGGAATACTTTCATATGGGCTTTACTTACAAGGAAATCATTGATTGCCTTCTTTTTAATCACCAAATACGCCTAAGTCTACGACAGCTTAAAAGAGTCTTAGCGAAAAAAAGCCTTGGACGGCGACGCTTCAGCAGTTTCAATGAGATAGTAGATGCTATACAAGAAGAGCTAAGAGGAAGTGGAAGCAGTGTTGGCTACAGAACTATGTGGCAGAAATTAGTGGTAGAGCATAAATTGTCTGTTAGAAAGGAATTTGTTCGAAACGCGCTAAGAATAATGGACCCTGAAGGGGTAGACAGGCGCTTAAAGCATAGACTCCAAAGGCGACAATATCATGCAAAGGGCCCAAACTTTATTTGGCACATTGATGGTTATGATAAACTAAAACCTTATGGTTTTGCATTCATGGTTGCATTGATGGTTATTCGAGAAAAATCATGTGGCTTGAGGTTGGGCGCACGAATAATCATCCAGGTGTTATAGCAAGCTATTTTCTTGACTGTGTGCAAAATGTTGGGGGTACCGCTTCTGTAATTCGAGCAGATATGGGAACAGAGAACGTTAGAATTGCTGCTATTCAACGTTATCTACGACATGAAGCAAGGGACAGTTGGTCAGGGGAAAAAAGCTTTCTGTATGGAAGATCAGTCAGCAATCAGAGAATAGAAGCATGGTGGGCACAACTGAGACGAGGTGCTTCTGATTGGTGGATAACACATTTTAAGGATTTGAGGGACAGAGGACTCTACTGTGATGCCAATGGTGTCCATGTGGAATGTCTAATGTTTTGTTACATGGCAGTTATCCATGAGGAACTCCAAAGAGTAGCACGACTGTGGAACCTGCATCGTATTAGACCAACGAGGATCAACAGTTCTCCCCATGGTCGGCCCTATCTCTTATATCATCATCCTGAAATGACAGGGACTGTAGATTGCAAGCATGATGTTGACATGGATGAGTTAGATGTTGCTAGAGAGATGTGTTGTGAAGACCTTCCCATGTGTTCGTCACCTGAATTTAATGAACTAGCTGAAAGTTATAATGACAGAAGAAGGTCTAAGAATGCCAGAAAATGGTAATGAGGCATGCAATCTTTATTTCACTCTCATCGAGATAGAGAAAATGATGTAGCCTACTGTAGCCTTGTAAATGCACAGATTGAACACAGTTAACCAGATTGATAATATGTTGATTTAAAACTGAAGAAGTCAAAAATTTTCATCCTTAAACTTCTCAATAACACTCTCGTCAACTCCTCTTTCTTGCAGAAAATTACAGACCTGTGAATGCATCAAAAACACAATTAGGCTTAGAATAAGTAGAGCACTTGCTGTTTACAATAAATAAGCTTAAAGTTAAGATTACACCTAGAGAATAATTAATCATCTCCCATCGAATACCCCAGTATTTTAGCACAAATTGAATACTTGCCTTCTCTAAATCGCTTTCGCTAGCGCTGCTAGCAGCCATCTTGATTTCTCTTGATCACACGAGGCTTGAGCCCGCGATTAATCTGGAAGCGGTCTACCTACCCCCAGCAGCATAAGTCACGCCAAAAGAAATAAGTAGCACCGAAAAAAAAAGTCACGCCGAAAAATAAGTCACGCTGAAAAATAAGTCACGCTGAAAAATAAGTCGCGCGGGAAAAAAATAAGTCACGCCGAAAAATAAGTCGCGCGGGAAAAAAATAAGTCGCGCCGAAAAATAAGTCGCGCGGGAAAAAAATAAGTCACGCCGAAAAATAAGTCGCGCCGGAAAAAAATAAGTCACGCCGAAAAATAAGTCGCGCGGGAAAAAAATAAGTCACGCCGAAAGAGAACATCTCGCGCTACAAATAAATGTTTACGCGCGTATGTAAAATGTATAAGCACGCCGGTGTGGCACTAACAGGGCTCCGTAATAATCACAGCATATCCTCTCATAGTCATACCAAATCTCCTCTATCTATTTCATTGCTTTTATTGGCATCATGGTCACAGCACAGCACTATAATCACAGCACATCCTCTCATAGTTATACCAAATCTCCTCTATCTATTTCATTGCTTTTATTGGCATCATGGTCACAGCACAGCACTATAATCACAGCACATCCTCTCATAGTTATACCAAATCTCCTCTATCTATTTCATTGTGCTCTTTTATTCGTATCACAGCACAGCACTAATCACGGCATATATATCCTCTCACGTACAGTTATACCAAATCTACTCTATCTATTTCATTGTGCTCTTTTATTAGTATCACAGCACAGCACTAATCACGGCATATCCTCTCACAGTTATACCAAATCTACAGTCTCATTGTGCTCTTACATTATAGGTTGCAATCAAGAAGAAGTGTTGTAAGATCAAGTGGGCTGTACTTGACTGGAATCAGCAGGCTATTGATTTCTACAATACCCTGGGGGCCCAGCTGGAACATGAGTGGAAGCTTGTCTGTCTTGA
This sequence comes from Actinostola sp. cb2023, assembly GCA_033675265.1. Lineage (NCBI taxonomy): Eukaryota > Metazoa > Cnidaria > Anthozoa > Actiniaria > Actinostolidae > Actinostola > Actinostola sp. cb2023. The sequence goes on from JAUJYZ010001170.1 coordinate 91,852, forward strand.
TAATAGTGCCATGTTGACATTAGCTGAGGTATAATGGAATAATAATAATAATAATGGAATACAATTTCAATGTAAGAAGAAGAAGAATAACTTTATTCATATATGTCAAAATCTTCTTGCACATTTTGATATACTTTTTTAAATAAAATCTCTTTTTATCTATCTATCTGTATTTCTGATCAGCCACCCCCTGATTAGGAAACCTTCCTTATCAGCCATCCCCCCTGACTTGGAAACCTTCGATCTTTATCAGTCACCTCCACTGATTTGGAAACATTCCTAATCAGTCACCCCCCTGATTGGGAAACATTCCTTATAAGTCATCTCCCCCTGATTGGGAAACATTCCTAATCAGTCACCCCCTGATTGGGAAACCTTCGATCCTTTTCAGTCACCTCCCTGATTGGGAAACATTCCTTATCAGTCACCCCCTGACTGGGAAACCTTCGATCCTTATCAGTCACTCCCCTAACTGGGAAACCTTTGATCCTTATCAGTCACCCCCTGATTGGGAAACCTTCGATCCTTATCAGTCACCCCCTGATTGGGAAACATTCGATCCTTATCAGTCACCTCCCTGACTGGGAAACCTTCGATCCATATCAGTCACTCCCCTAACTGGGAAACCTTCGATCCTTATCAGTCACCCCCTGATTGGGAAACCTTCGATCCTTATCAGTCACCCCCTGATTGGGAAACCTTCGATCCATATCAGTCACCGCCCTGATTGGGAAACCTTCGATCCTTATCAGTCACCCCCTGACTGGGAAACCTTCGATCCTTATCAGTCACCCCCCTGATTGGGAAACTTTTTATCCTTATCAGTCACCCCCCTGATTGAGAAATCTTCGATCCTTATCAGTCACCCCCCTGACTGGGAAACCGTCTATCCTTATCAGTCACCCTCACCCCCTTCCTAATCAGTCACCCCCCTGACTGGGAAACCTTCGATTCTCATTAGCCCCGTGATTGGGAAACCTTCGATCCTTATCAGTCACCCCCCCTGATTGGGAAACCTTCATTTTCAGTCACCCCCCTGATTAATTGGTCAACGTAAAGCTTGCCGTTTCCTGACTAGGAGTGTTTTACTGCGGAACAAGACCAACTATTAATAAAGAAAGACTATTTATTGGAACCATCAAATGGAATAACTTCCTGTACAAGTTCATTCCAAAACACATTCTAATAGCTACCACCACGACTTCTAATACAATAGAACATTGTTGTTTTCAGCTTTGAAAAAAGCTCATTAAAAACGACACGAGTCAACTTTTTCTATGTAATAAAATCCTATTATCTCATAACTAAAGCTAATATACAACACTAGAAAAGGTAACAAATCTCACATTAAACCTATTTACATGTTTCCACTCTTAATCTCTGAGGTGGTGAATAGCTCCACCCCTTGACCACACCCTTGACCCCCTTTTGGCGCCTTATTCAGGTTGATCCTTAGGGTGTTGCGTCTTGATGTGCCATCGTAGATGTGATGACGTAATAAAAGCTTTTTCACAGAGCTGGCATTTGAATGGCTTTTCTCCGGTATGTGTACGTTCGTGGGCCTGGAGTGTTCCGTACTGGGTGAATCCTTTAGGGCAGTATTTGCACCGATACGGCCTTTCTCCCGTGTGTTTGTACGTGTGTGTTTGTAGGTTACGGTATTGGGTGAAGGATTTGGGACAGAGTTTACACTTGTATGGTTTGTCTTCGCTGTGAATTAACAAGTGACGCTGAAGGTGGCCATAACGGATGAACGAAGCTGAGCATTCGGTGCACTTGAATGGCTTCTCACCTGGATAAAAACAACATACCATTTAAGTGTCGCGGTTTTTTTTTTGTACATCAGTGTAATTTTTCTATTATGCTCTAGTTCTATATACGTTTTCTCTCCTTTTTTAAATTTGTTTGTTTGGATAAAATTGACATCGGATGTTGATCTCAGTCACAAGTGGTCACATAGTCAAAAGGCTACATAAGGCGTTCTGTCTAGTCATAGCGTAGATCACGCTATCTATGTATTTAATACTTATGTTGCGTCTTAATGTGTCATCGTAGATATGCTGACGTAATACAAGCTTTTCACAGAGCTGACATTTGAATGGCTTTTCTCTGGTATGCGTACGTTCGTATTTAATGGAATTGTACTATAAGTATTTTACCCAATGAGTATCGCAAATTGCTCTCTGAACAAATGCACAAAAGCGCATCTATATTGAAGGAATTGCGCGCAACATTATCTCTTTCGGCGAAACGAACGCACGTGTAGTCACTGCAATAGCATCTAATATCCGAGGGGGGAGGGGAGGGGAGGGGTTCATTTCTATTGTTTCAATTGATCACCTTTATGTATGTACATGTGGGTGTGCATTTCATCTCGTCTTGTAAATGCACGATCACATACATCGCACTTGTATGGCTTCTCTCCTGTATGTAACCTTGTGTGCATCTTTAGAGCGCGAGACGTCGTGAACGCAAACGAACAAACCTGTCAAGGAAATGACAGCAAAAGAATTATTACAAAAGTGTTACTACTGTGGGGGATGAGGAGAGGAGAGGAGACGAGAGAAGAGTACAGGAGAGGAGAGGAGAGGAAAGGAGAGGAAAGGAGAGGAGAGGAGAGGAGAAGGGAAGATAGAAGAGGAGAGATGAAAAGAGAAGAGAAGAAGAGAGGTGAGGAGAGGAGGGAAAGGAAAACGAGAGGAGAAAAGAGGAGATCAGAGAAAAGAGGAAAGTAGAGGAGATTATGGAAAAGTAAAGAAGAGTCGAGTGCGCAGTTGATTGTGTAGTGTTGTCGTTTTACCTCACAAACGTACGGCCTCTCTCCTGTGTGCATGCGAATGTGGGTCTTCAGTCCACTCAGTCTTGTAAAATCCTTGCTGCACAGTCGACATCTGTACTTGTCTCCTTCCTTTATGAACAAATCCTTGACTTGTTCGCGCGCAAGAAGCGTAAACATGGCCGAGTAGGAACCCGAAGACTGCGAATTCTCGCTCATGTGGGAGAGAATGTGTTTTTGGAAGTTCCCAAACCAGGTGAATTCACGATCACATTTATCGCACCTGTAAGGCTTGTTGCTGCTGTGGATCAACAAGTGACGTTGAAGGTCACTCGGTCGTGTGAATGACATCACGCAGTGACTGCATTTGAATGGCTTCTCAGATTGACTTTCCTCGCTGGTCACGCTCTCACGGTCGCTTGCCACGTCGGTTTCCTCGTTACTCGAAGGTTTTTTGCTGCTGTGGGTCTCATAATGACACTGAAGGTCACTCGTCTGGGAAAATGACATGTCACGCTCTCGGCATTTGACTGGCTTTTCTGTAGACGTTTCTTTGTCGCTGTCAGTTTTTGTGCGCTTTTCACGGTCCTCGCGCTCGAAAAATGCCTTGTCACTAGGTGGAGAATATTGCTGAAGAGAATAATGGAGAAGATCGGCACTCGATCGAGGATACAACGTGCGGCGATTGCAATCGAATGGTTTCTCGAAAAAGTGCTCTTCACTGACAGCCATTTTGTGGGTCTCGTCCTCCTCGCACTTGAATGGTTTACTAGAGGTGTGAAGCTGCAAATCGCTCGTGCTTGGTCGAAGCAATGACTTGATACAGTGACTGTTTCTCAGTTGACTCTCAATGAGACTCTCATCAAAGGTACCACGTGGTATGCCAGGCTTTTCGCGGTTAAATGGCTTCTTGCTGGTATGTACTGCCATGTGACGTTGAAGGTCGTTGAGTCGAGAGAAAGAAATTATACAGTGACGGCATTCAAATGGCTTCTCGACATCTTCTTCGCTGAAACCACGCATGCCTAATTCAGTATCTTTCCCTTTCAACGAAGGCGACAGAAAGAGCGGTAAACGTGAATTAGTTTCCGCAACTGTGTTTTTCAAGTGTTTAACTTTAAAAATGGGATTCTTTCGTACACGTTCACCGTCTCGCTCGGGTGAGAGAGAGCGCGTGGTTCGATACCCATGGTGATCGAGTTCACGTTCCACTGTTTGTGCTGTCTGAAGCCCGTTCTCGTACTCCGACATGTCTAGTGGTTCCCATTTTAGTTCGTCTTGTTTCTGGCCATCTGGTATCGATGGTTTTCTACCTGTAAAAGAACCAAAGAAATAACTTTAAAATTCGCTGGAAGGAAGAGCCGGGTTCTGGGTGTGTTTGAAAGAGGCAGAAAAAACGATGTTTCTTAACAAAACACTCCGCCCCCAATTAGCGCCGGATAATTGTAAAATCTTCAAATTCAATCCCCAAAGAAAAGAATTAACACGCACTGACAATGCTTTGGTTTTGAAAAGAGGTGGCTTGTTCAAAGAATATATTTTTAACACCATTTATTTTTAATTTTTTTCATGTTCGTCAGTGGTGATTGATTTTTTTTTTGTCTGAACGAATTTCTCTTCTATCGAACATTAGCAACTTTTTTGCTCTCAAAAATCACTTTCTTGATGTTATGATCAGTAGTTGAAACAGCCGCAGTGAACAAAATCCAAGAGTCCAATGAATGAAGGATACACTGGGTTTTCTAGAACTATGCAAAATGGGGCTACGGATTCATCTAATTCCAGCATAACTGGCACATAGAATGGTGAAGTATAATAATTGGATAACACTATTGCGGTGATCCTGCCATATCGCAAAGCTAATGAATAAAAACTAATTCATCTAGATGTGGAATTACAAGCTGTGTGGAACTAAATTACACAACGAAACCAATACCTTTCAATTGCGGAGAGATAACAGTTTGATTCATCTGCGTATAAAAGGCTAACTGTGGTTTTAAGCAATGAAAACAATAGGAAAACTATTTGTTTAACATCTGTTGTAACTTCCCATGTTGACTAGGAAGTGTTACAGTTTCTCAGACAACCAATGATTGTAACTAGCACTAGATTAATAGCAATGGAAGCATAAAAGTCATCCATCCAACAGCCTTAGAAAGTTATCCATTCAACATCCTTAGAAAGCCATCCATCCAACAACAGTAGAAAGTCATCCCGGCATCCAACAGCCTGAGAAAGCCATCCATCCAACAGCCTTAGAAAGTTATCCATTCAACATCCTTAGAAAGCCATCCATCCACAACAACCTTAGAAAGTCATCCCGGCATCCAACAGCCTGAGAAAGCCATCCATCCAACAACCTTAGAAAGTCATCCATCCAACAGCCTTAGAAAGCCATCCATCCAACAGCCTTAGCAAGTCATCCATCCAACAGCCTTCAGTAGTAAGCGGCATCCATCCAACAACCTTAGAAAGTCATCCATCCAACAACCTTAGAAAGCCATCCATCCAACAGCCTTAGAAAGCCATCCATCCAACAGCCTTAGAAAGCCATCCATCTACCAGCCTTAGAAAGCCATCCATCCCACAGCCTTAGAAAGCCATCCATCCAACAGCCTTAGATAGCCATCCATCTAACAACCTTAGAAATCCATCCATCCAACAGCCTTAGAAAGTCATCCATCCAACAACCTTAGAAAGCCATCCATCCAACAGCCTTATAAAGCCATCCATCCAACAACCTCAGAAAGCCATCCATCCAACAACCTTAGAAAGCCATCCACCCAACAACCTTAGAAAGCCATCCATCCAACAACAGTAGAAAGTCATCCATCCAACAACCTTAGAAATCCATCCATCCAACAGCCTTAAAAGCCATCCATCCAACAGCCTTAGAAAGTCAACCATCCTGCAACAACCTTAGAAAGTCATCCATCCAACAACCTTAGAAAGCCATCCACCCAACAGCCTTAGATAGCCATCCATCCAAAAGCCTTAGAAAGTCATCCATCCAACAACCTTAGAAAGCCATCCATCCAACAGCCTTAGAAATCCATCCATCCAACAACAGTAGAAAGTCCCAACAACCTTAGAAAGCCATCCACCCAACAACCTTAGAAAGCCATCCATCCAACAACAGTAGAAAGTCATCCATCGAACAACCTTAGCCGAAAGCCATCCATCCAACAGCCTTAGAAAGCCATCCATCCAACAACCTTAGAAAGCCATCCATCCAACAACCTTAGAAAGTCATCCATCCAATAGCCTTAGAAAGCCATCCATCCTGCAACAACCTTAGAAAGTCATCCATCTAACAACCTTAGAAAGTCATCCATCCAACAGCCTTAGAAAACCATCCATTCCAACATCCTTAGAGAGCCATCCATCCAACAGCTTTAGAAAGTCATCCATCCAACAGCCTTAGAAAACCATCCATCCAACAGCCTTAGAAAGTCATCCATCCAACAACCTTAGAAAGCCATCCATCCAACAACCTTAGAAAGCCATCCATCCAACAACCTTAGAAAGCCATCCACCCAACAACCTTAGAAAGTCATCCATCCAACAACCTTAGAAAGCCATCCATCCAACAACCTTAGAAAGTCATCCATCCAATAGCCTTAGAAAGCCATCCATCCTGCAACAACCTTAGAAAGTCATCCATCCAACAGCCTTAAAAAGTCATTCATCCAACAGCCTTAGAAAGTCATCCATCCAAAAACCTTAGAAAGTCATCCATCCAAAAACTTTAGAAAGTCATCCATCCAACAACCTTAGAAAGCCATCCATCCAACAACCTTAGAAAGCCATCCACCCAACAACCTTAGAAAGTCATCCAACAACCTTAGAAAGCCATCCATCCAACAACCTTAGAAATTCATCCACCCAACAACCTTAGAAAGCCATCCATCCAACAACCTTAGAAATTCATCCATCCAACAACCTTAGAAAGCCATCCACCCAACAACCTTAGAAAGCCATACATCCAATACCTTAGAAAGCCATCCACTCAACACCTTAGAAAGCCATCCATCCAACAACCTTAGAAAGCCATCCATCCAACAACCTTAGAAAGCCATCCATCCAATAGCCTTAGAAAGCCATCCATCCAACAACCTTAGAAAGCCATCCATCCAACAACCTTAGAAATTCATCCATCCAATAGCCTTAGAAAGCCATCCATCCTGCAACAACCTTAGAAAGTCATCCATCCAACAGCCTTAAAAAGTCATTCATCCAACAGCCTTAGAAAGTCATCCATCCAAAAACCTTAGAAAGTCATCCATATGCATCCATATGGCATACATATGCACCCACAATTTCAGCTTACCAGAGTTCTTAGTACTGTTCTTCAAGTCTGACTTTTCCCCCATTTTCAATCGGTTCAACATGCTTACACTTTCACACACTGACATAAGCAAACATATAGACATATATATCTTGAGATGCGAAAGTCTTTCTTGTGTGGACCACTTAAAGAATCTTAAAAAATTTATGTGCTTTTATTTCATAAAGCTTCTAACAGTTAACACTTCTATCCAATGAATTGGGAACGCCTTTAATCATTGTAAGGAAAAGAGATAAAATAGCAAAGTGGAAACGCTTAAAAAATGTAGTTGCTAAAGTACGACTCCACTTTACATGAGGGGATTTTAATGTTTTGCTATGTATTAGGATTTTCATTTTTGGGGATTTTTAGTCAGTCTTTGCAACACCTAATAACTACATTACTGTATACAGTTCTTTCTTTTTTCTTTTCTTTTTTTCTTTTGAAAAGCACTAGACAATGCATGACTTCTTGTTCTAATGATATAACACCAAATACAGGTTTATACTGGGAATTATACTTGAGCCGTTTTGCTGAAATAATAGTTAGAACAAATAAATTAGAAAAATGCGATTGGGAACGACCTTTGTTGGGTCTCGGGAGTAAAACAGTTGCTGAATGAAAGAAATAAAACTCTACTGAAATAGAAAACGTTTATTTATTGGCCATGTTATTTACTTTTAACTTGGCAAACTCAATTGACTTCAAACTGCAAAGTTACAAGTGTCGACATTGTGTTATACAATGTACAAACAATGGCACAACCCAACCTTCTCAGGCTTCGAGTCTTATGTATAGTTTACAATCATTAAGACTTGGCAATGATATTTTTCCCAAAAGCTTAATTCGTCGATAACACTTAATGATTTAATTGATGAGAAATAATTTACGAATTTCTAAAGAAACTATTATCAGGTTTGTGTGTCTAAATGTTTCATCGTGAAAGAAGAGGCGGAGGGAACCAACTCATTAGACGTCTTGGTTCCATTAAGCTTAAAACTAGAAAACTTATTTGACTGACTGATTAAGACTATGGCACACCTTTGGAAGCCCTTAGCTTGCATACTTAATGCTTCGTAAGTGGTTTCATTGTTAATTTGTCTCAAAAACACATCAATAACTTATACCTGTATCGAAATGCATTGAATGGACGGATGGAGCAAAAATGTCACTCAATACAATGCTAGTTTTGCAGTTTTTGTTCAAGAAATTGTAAAGAAAAATAATGTTCTTTTAAATAATAAAACAATAAAGAATAGTAGAAAAAGATGTACAATTTTACGACAAAAATAGTCAAGGTTTTTGCTCCAAGATGAACAAACTTTTGATTCCACTTTTGATGTTATTTTCAAGTTTCTTTTTGTTTTATGAAGATAGCTGCTCAGTGGAAAATGCGAGACGCTAGTCTTCACGTTCATTAATGTTGTTATCGCCTTCTGAAGGACAGAATTACAACCACCTGTACAAATTCGTACAAACGTGCCAATACTGGCTAACTGTTTGTTTGTCCAGTCTATATCTCAGCAACAAAGTTGTACAAATACGACGACTATCTTGTACCATTTCGTGCGCATAAACGGACTACTTTTGTTGCAACTTGTATGACAGGCTGTATTCAGGTATCCAAAGGGAGGAGAAACCAAAGTGGTTCAAACACTTAAGTACCATGCAGTAATAATAACGTACTGAATGACTCTGTGTTCTGTTTGGCTCTCTTTGTATGTGGTTACACGTCTCATTAACCGTCTATAGCTTTCTGTAGCTAAAGTGGGCTGAGGAAAAAGCCTTCTTAGGGATTCAGGTTATGTAATTATTGTACTGTGGGATTTCTAGAATCTTGATATGTTATCCCGATAACTTGGTCTTAGGAAATTATTCGATGATTGAGAACATAATACAAAAATAAATGTTACATAAAAACGTGAATTGAGCTTACTGACGACATCTAGGGATCGTAAACACTGAATTTCGATAGTTTTCCACTAAAGAAGTAGACGTATATACATGTTAAACAAAAGACAGATCAGTAGTCGTCATCCTTGTTTACAAAGAAAGAATTTACTGGGCTTTTTCCCACCTATTTCTACTGTGCGGTGTGGTGGTAACCACAATAGTCCGGCAGACCGTTTGGGATTTCCTGTTAAAACAACAACATTATTTTTCAAAATATTTGCCTCGCGACATAAAGTCACCAACGACACTGACAACTAAATCCACTGTTTTCATACGACTGCTGTCAGTGTCGGCCGACATAAAGCTCGGTAGTCCTATGATCTAGTTGCTTGCCTCCCTTTTTCCATTTGTAAGCTTACTGAAGATGTAAACGTGCGGTAAATTTGGCCGAGCATTCTATCCCAGTATTTATATGGTTTTTGTAGAGATTTCAAAATTAAATACGACAAAATTATCTTCTAGAAACTTTGAAGACAACTGAGAGCGCAGTGTTAATTTCGTTTTCACAGTTCGTTTTCACCTTGTTAACGTAAACAAAAGTCGAATTCAGTTTACGACTAAGCTTGCAAAACAGTTAGTTAACTGTAGTTCAAATTTCTATCTAGGACCGCGACTAATCCCGCGTGATTCAAGATTCAGTGAGACGCTAATTTCCGGCCCATTTTGAGCTTTTCCACATCATTTCTCTAGTAAGCGTTGTACCTGAACAAAACACGGTCATTTCGTACTTTTAACAGCTTTTGTAGCTCATCTGATTGAGGTATTTTTATAGTCAAAGGTTGTGAAGAATGAGAGTTTTTATTTTCAAGGTATTTTGTGAAGCGAACTAGTCCGTGCAATTCAGTGGGAGTTAAATTAGCAAGCATTTGAGGCGGAGATGTACTAGCATAATTAGCCATGTTCTGAGTCCCCCTCTTGACTAATTACACTGCACTCAAACTCAACAAATCTTACTTTCTAAAAACCCCTTTTGGTCTTTTTTCTCCCTTTTTTCACCTTTATGAAAGAAATTATACCTTTAAAGTTCCGTGGAACTAACCGGTACACCCATTGAGCAATTGTTATGTTTTTTTCTTAGTTTTGCTTTGAAGAGTCAGAAATACAAAATTACTGAAACAAATGAGATATTTTTGGGGGATTTGGTTTTGAAGACTTGAACATAATTTTGTTGGGACAAAGGACACTTAAATGTTCAAGAGAGAATAGAAGGCAATACGGGTAAAAAGCTACTAATGTATACGGTAATTTCTTTACTGTGAGCAGAAACATGTGTTCTCAGACGTTCTTTTCTTCTGACGACTGGTTTAACAAAAGTGGACAACCCAAGTGAGAATGTACTTTATCGGAAAACCACAAAACTTTCGTGTATTCCATCTCTCGTGTAAAGAAGTGTGAAGATTTAGTTTATGAAGGATATCTAAAGGGATTACGAACTGGAAATCGAAGTTAAAGATGGGACAACTAGGGTGGTTCGTTTAGCACGCTCTTTATTGGTCTGTCATTGTTTCCTAACGTACGCGGGTAAATCCCAATCCGCTTAGAAAACCTATCAAATGAAAACCCTCGGAAAAGACTTTTAACTTTTTGATACAAAATCTCTCAGTAGGAATTTTGGCGTTTTTTTAATATTTGAAACAGTCGAAATAAGCTAACAAAAGCATGTCGTTAAGCCAACAATAATGTCGAACTTCCTCGAGCGAAATACACGACCGATAAAAAAATGTCCCTGGTTGGGGATGTCCCGTTCAGTGTCCTGAAATACAGACGTATCTGACCCTGATAAATCTTTACCTGTTCACCCGTTTGATGCGATTTGGGTGAAAGAAATTGCAATTAATAATTGAAGAACTCTTATGAGGGCATCGGTAGGAGAAACAGCTGTTCTGGTTGGACATAGACCAGTGAAATCCCCCGAGATTTATCCCCACTTGAACTACATCGTTCATTTTTAAAAGCATCAAAGGCAGCACTACAGCAATGGGACCCCTTGTACTTGGTAGCGTTTTGATTCTTGATAGAATTATTTCTGTCTACTTTGGCTTGAAATCCCTTAAAGTTTCACATCCATTTGACAAGTGTTGACGACTTCTCAACCGAATCAAAACTGAATAGAATCCGTGGAAAATTCATATTGAGTGATGCAGTAGATTCGGTTGTGTAATCGCCGGTGAAGGAGAAGCGATACTGCTTGGAAAGTCAATATACCATAACCAGTACCCGTTAGTTCTAAGTCACTCCAAGTTAACATCAAGTTTTTTAAAATTATGCGTTAAAATAAATACTACGAAAACCAGGCAAATGCCTTTGATCGTGGGTAAACGAGAGGTTAATGCTGGTCTACTTTAAAGAGAAGAAAAGTGTGTTTGCATTGTACATTTTTGGAACAGCGAGAATTTCGCCTACAAACATTAAAATCAATTATTTTATGCCCGATCCTCCCTCTACAGGTAACCTATATTTTGGTTTTAACAACTAAAAAAACAGCCGATTATCATAAGATCCCGATACGCGACTTTTGTGTAGATAAATAGGATTACTTATTGAGGAAAACGAAAGGCAAGACGGTGTTAACTTGCCACTTAGATATCAAAAGCGAGAAGAACCACAAGCGAACATTTTCTAGCACCGTGATTTTTTACGAGCCTCATTCAAATAACGCATGCTTGGCGTAAGAATAAAAAAAAAGGCAAAGTGAAATACCTCCATGTCCCCGACTACCGAGTCCCAGCGACACTGCACTTGACTTCTTAACCAAGAACGCCCGGGGCATATTGTTGTAGCTTCCTGGCAAACAGACCCCTCGCTGAAGCTAGATAAATATTTGTGCTTAGAGAAGAGCATCAAAGACTGTTAAGTATGACACCAAAGGGGCTTGTTCAACGACCAATGTAATGTGTCAGACACCTGCCACTCATCTTCCAATCAAATGGCTTCCAGTGATTCAATGCGCAGGCGCCAAGGTGAGACAACTATTGAAGAAGGGCGCTTTTAAAGAGAGATATTGTTTTACCAAATAACCCGTTAATCACTCTATATTGTTGAGCAGTTTTGTTGCTTAATTGGAAAGTTTCTCCTTGTTTACCAGCAAATTAATTAATGGTACTCAAAAGGCCTTGTAGAGACATCTGTTTTCAGATCACAGCCCGTTAAGAACGGTAAACAAAAAAATGAATACGACACTGAAAAGAACAAAGACAGTCTCGTCGTCTTTGCCAGGAAGAAAGAAATAAAGAAACTCGCTTCCTATTCCCTTATGCAGCTTGTTTGAACACAGTTTTTTAGGTCAACCAAAAAACAATGAGGAAATATTGACTTAAAGAATGTATAATAGTAGATGTCAACGAAATACACAAAGGAGACGATAAACAGAAATAATTATGTGTAATACTCTTAACAATATTATTCAAAATTACATTCAAAATGCATGAATAATTCTACCATCTAATACATATAATTACCAAGATACACAACGACGAGAAAAACAAGATAGACATCAAATCTAGAGATTTCTTCGGTATTACTTTTACGATAGGAGAATAAAAGACGAAGATTACCGCGACTACTTCAACGAGATGGAGAAATGATTGCGCCTGTATTGACATCTTTACTAATTGTACATTATATACTCAATCGACGCAAATCACCCTGTGGTGAGTTGCAAATACTCGACGCAAGAGTGCAAAGAAGCCACTTTAGGGCTTGAAATGGAAGGCAAAAGAATCGAAATGTTAAAAGCTCAATGCGAGGGTATATCACACTTCTGATTTGCGCTCTTTAGTGGTGTTCTGGAGTGTTTTGTAGAGTTGTATGTCATAATTGTAGGCGGATATTTTAATTACAATAATCATAAAACCTCAAGCACAACCACTCCAAATGAAACGATTGTGTCATATCCTCCTTAAACTTGTCAAAAAAAAAAGACGAGGATTGAAATTTGTAAAAACCAAACAAGCAAAATTTAATAAAGTGTGTAATGATTTTGCAATTTATTTTGGAAAACTACTGTCAGTTTCGTGCGTATCTTGTTGAATGTTTTGACGTACTAAAAACGTCTCATCAAAACTCGTCATTTCAAAGCAATGAACTGGAAGAAAACGCAATGCATCAACGCGCAAAATGTTTTTCGTTTACATTCCCTATTTACCATGTTTAGATAGGGTTTAGTGCAAAGTAGTGCTAATAAGAGAAACTAAATATTCGCTCCAAAAAAAATGAATAAAAATAGCATCTAGAAATTACCAACACATAAAGTAATATTTGCACTGTTTGGTTATCAATGTCTATTGTTAGGACACATTATTACATTCCATGTTTTAATCTCAAGTCCCGTGAATGACCAGTTGTACGAAGACAAAGACTTCCCTCTCAAAAGCTTTTTACGTAGAATGTATTTATCCTTCCTTTGTCTGAGATATTACCGGCTTTGCACACGCCGCGCTGTATAAGCCATGGCCAGTAACACTTACGTACGAAGCAAAGCGAGGAGAAAATTCGACGAACAGTTTAGCCTGAAAGCCGTCAAACGCTCAAAGTGGGAGTGTACATGCAACTAAATAGGTTTTCTTCAACAATGGTTTTTTAACAATTAACACAAAAGGAACAAAATTGAACTATGTTCGAGGCAAGCAAACTTAATAAGATGTTTCCTCCCCTCGCCAACAACCCTGATATTGAATAATTCGAAACATCCAATTTGTATTCATATTATACGTACGAGTTCAGGTCCCCCTACAAGTCGATTTTCCAGGAAATTTCCAAACTTTATCAATAAAATAACAGCGTTTTTATTTTAATCTCCATTTTCTCCCAGCGTTGGCTTTTTTAAGGACTTTTTATCATATTGTCATACGAAATGAATATTGAAATTTTCACAAATCATAATGACTGGGAAGTCCTTCACGTAACCGAATCACTTCATGTCTGGTTGACGATTTTGAATTATAAACACCGAAATATTTACCAAAACAAATATTTTTCCAGACACGCTGGCTTGGCCAGGAACGGCAAACTAACTGGTACAATCAGTGAATTCCAGCTTCACAAAGCTCTCAATAGAGGTGTGATGTTAAGTTTCGGAAAATGAAATGTTTGTGAGATCTCCCGCGCGATATTGAGATGAATTGTTATTCGTGGATTCAATGACAAAACACAAGTTTTTGAGGTACACGTTTCGCCGCATATCTGAAGGTGTAAAACTAAACATGTGCAGTTTTATTGTTTGGAAAAGACTTAAAAAGCCTCTAGATTTGCATGGAAAGTTAAACAAGAAATAAAAATCCATATTAACATGTTTGTTTAGCTCTTCACCTCGAGGACTATGGAATATTAACGTTGTTTGCTTTCCTACATGGATCAGTTCGGTCGGCCCACAACCAGCACGCTTACTTGGCCGCTTATATATCTTTGTTTGCTTTGAACAAAGACAATCTTGTATGGTTTGGCTTGGCCATTGAAAAGAAACGTCTTTCAATTGATTCGGGTGAATGAAAAAGCAATTAAAACCTGCGACCACTCGCCAAGATAAGACGTAACTCTGAAAAACTAATGTTCTTTTGTGTTAGTGATTGAAATTTCTTTTTGTTCAATATCTAAAATCGACATAGAATAGGTCCATTTAGGGACCGGGTCTTTAAACCTTTTAAAGTGATTATGTAATCAGATGAAGAGCAAATATCGACGGGGAAGTACATATTGCTATGGAATTAGGGATTAAAAAAAATCTCCCTTTAGTTTGAACGTCATTTTCAGCTCGGTGGACTTTCACATGTGGGAGCGAATCTTTAGAAAATTCACAGTACAAGAGCTATTTGAAAATGCATACAACACAGGTTTCCAAACACTTTGTTATTCCAATTGAAATTAACAAAGATGCAAGCAAAAATAAAGGACAAAATTGTTTACAGTTTTCAAGACTTTTTGGCGAAAGATTATTGTTTTTAGTCAGTTTTCCCACGTGCTAAGTGGTAACCAGTTTTTCAGCCCTCGACTACAAGAGCTCGAAAGTACACTTAGAGACTACGCTAATAGCAATTACAATTACAACAGAATAATATTGGACAAGAA
This sequence comes from Actinostola sp. cb2023, assembly GCA_033675265.1. Taxonomy (NCBI): domain Eukaryota; kingdom Metazoa; phylum Cnidaria; class Anthozoa; order Actiniaria; family Actinostolidae; genus Actinostola; species Actinostola sp. cb2023. The sequence goes on from JAUJYZ010001170.1 coordinate 106,971, forward strand.
AGAGAGAATTAGTGATGTGTGCCAGTTCGTGCTTGCTGGAAAGAAATCTGTTTCCCGTAGCAACGGTTGGTATATATGACAATTCCTTTCATAAATCTAACTGACATCAAATGGTGGCAATATTGTGAACATATCAATCTTTGGGACTTTTTAAAAGATGTTGCACTCTATTAAATTTCTGGTAAAGCCACCTCGTGGCGATGGCATTTACTTCACACGCCTGTAGGGGAGTTTTTCGCATGAGTAGGATGTAAGCTTTTTAGTGTTAAAATATTAGTCGTTTATTCTTGATGGGAAATTGAATAAATAAACTAGACCAGCTCACGATCACAATAAGTTAAGCTCATCGTCACTTTGAGTAAAATAATTTAAAAAAACTTGTTTTCAGTGTTTTCGGCCGAGAAGAACACGTCACATATATATACTCGAAACCATGTGCAAAATAATGAACAGTTATGTTTTGTAATGTCCATTATTGTCATTGCCAAGGTCAAATACTGTACACTGTCGAAGGAGGGAATTATGAAAGAAAGAAAGAAAGAATGGATGAATGGAATGGAATCGAATGAATTAAAGAAATCTTGGACCGACATCGACAAAAGGACAGGATTAAAAAAACGACTAAAAGATTAAAGGATGTGAGGCTGACTTGTCTCATAGTTCTTTTTCGTAAGGATGGCGAGCTCTTTCACCGAAAATAGACTCTGTTTGCAAAGATAACGCTGTCATTTCTAGTTGTAACTCGGATATTTTTCTTCTCAGTGTTTAAAATGCGATCGTGGATTTGTGCGCATAATTTGTGCGCATGCATCTTTATTGGGTGGGCTGTGGTAAGAATATAAAGAATTCGGTGACCCCCATTTTGTTATCAATTTTCTTACTCTATTACTCAAAAATTAAAGTTTAAAACAATCCGTTTGTGATAATTTTAAAGAAATTCCATCAATACTGAAAATATTACACGATCATTAGAAATAATGAATTGTAGACTGAAAAAAATATAAACACAATCAGTTAGGGAGCTGCATTTGATCATTGTTCTAAAATTGTACTATTTTCATACTGATCTTCATTTTTCCAACCGGCACTAAAGACCAAATTCTCTGTAGTATTTTTGTAAACTCTGTCAACGATGTTGATGTCCATCCGGAAAAGGAAACCCACGACGAGCATGCACTGTCAGAAGAGAGGATATATATAATCAATCTGTATTCTTAGTAAGTTCTTATAAATAAGGCTTTCTTAGCAAACAAATTCAACTTGCAGAGCAGATGTATGCAGTGAAACTCGACGCTTCGGTTTGCAATCATTTCGACGGCCATCAAAAACAGTGCAAAAGTTTTACTAACCGACACGATCATTTGACATTTGTTTTTACTAAACTCAGTCAGTCTTAAATGCTCTCATGTACAGTTAAGTCTCGAGTTCCCAGCAGAACTAATAAATCTCCAGCCGTGAATAGACCTACCTGGGCCTTGGGCTGGTAGTTTTTCGCCATCAAGAGAATATTATATTCTCTTGCCGCCATATTAAACTGAATCACATGAGTCAAAACTGGAAAATAAAAGGCAGAATATTCCACAGTATTTTTAGCTATTAAATCAATTCTTATGTGAAGTGTTGGAAAGGAAACGATACAGAAAAGAAAAGCTATTTGGTGCAAGAAAGACGTGAATTTACTCACCTTCAGTCAACGTACACAAAATTAACTTACCGCCATCTACACGTACGCGCGCGTCAAGATAAGTCGACGATTTCCCGCCAAAATGTGGAATGTCTACCGGAAATAAATCTTACTTCCGGTCTTGATATTATTATGATATTATACATAATGAAAGAATCATGTATTTATTAAGGTATCTTGGAAAATCGAGTATTGTAGAGCTATGTGTAAGTGAATATTATTTTTAGTTAAAGATGTAAACAATGATTTTGTAGACGCGTCTTTTTTGACGGGCTTCTGCAAAGCGCACGGGATGTTATGTTGGGCTCCCTGTGGTAGGAATAGGATAAATAAGAATATTGTGCAACTGTGCAGTGCCAATCCATTATAAAAGTACAACAAAGCCCACAGACCATTTCTAGGCACTTTGAAAACATTAATGAATCACATTATTATTTATTACAGAAGATTTATTTAAATACTATATGTATATAACTCAGTGAATAGGTACGACAGTGCTGAAGTAATATAGTGATCATTAGAATGGTTTTCGTAAGAGACGGTCATGACGCTACGAAAATTATTGTCGAAAAGAGCGAGCATGGGGATTCGAAATTACGGAACGTTTACCCTCACAAGGAGCCCATGCCGGAATTACGAGCCTCCGTCTCCTGTGGGTGGGGTCTGGGAGCCACCACTATTCTCCATTGTTCTAGAGCCAATCAGATTGCATCAAGTAAAACTAAAGGAAAATATCAATAATAAAGTAACTTTCTTTAACTTTCTGCTATTAAAATATCAATAGGTGGTAAAAGAACCTTCCCTGATCCCTGGTGTAACAGTCAGGAGCTGCCACTTTTATTTACTGAGATACAAGAAATAAATTATTATTATTATTTCACAGTTATTACTACTACTACTACTGACATTCCAACCTCATTAGAAACCATTTTGGCGCCAATATGTTACTAGAAATAACCCGGCTGATCTGAAAAGAGGATGGCTGACGATGGTATAAAGGATGGAGACTCCTATCACAAAAACGAATCTATCATTATCATAACGATAATCAAACTTTCACATAGTTTAAATTTTTTACAGTATTTTTGTTTCTATTTATTATTTTTTACTACGGTCTATTTTACGCACAATAATAGTGCTACATGCAGAATATCTAACTCGTTTCCTTTGAACATCTAAAATTCGTTACTGCATTATTGGTTTTAGGTCTGTCTGCGACCGAAGAGGATCATGGGAAAGAGAAAAGTCCCAGCATTCCCTAACTTGAAATGAAGACGATTTCATTGCAACATTTTTTTCTCCAAAAAGTTACCGCAGTAATTAATTTAACGATACCCTGAATCCTTCATGAACCATATATGGACGCTTTGCTCAATGCAGATATTCTTTGAATAGGTGTATACATCTCACATAGTTTCTCACCCTGGAAAACCGGTGTTTCTCAGATTCAGTGGTGGGAAGAAGGACGGTGAAGACAAACAATGGATTTTCCAGTGTTACTCTATGTAAGCTATATGTATTTTTAAACCAACTTTTTATAGTCAATTCTCAATAGTCATTGTTTTACAGTCAATACATTATAACCGATTACTCTTCATTTTGAAATATCTTAATAAGTAAGGCGCATGCGCGAATCAGTTAAGTCCCACACGTCACACCGTATCTTGTTGAGTTGATAACAAAACGTCTTGCCAAGGTAAACGAATGATATATCAGGGCATGCATGCCTATTGCTTGGGATCTTTGTCGTAGTCTAAAGAAATGCATGTGCAACATTCCTGTCAACATAAATTATGTTTATTTAAGTCCCACACGCGGCACCATGCATATCTTGTTGATATAAATGTATCACTGGATCAGTTTGAGCCGCTGTCTTCTTCGATCCGACGTTCACCTTGATCTATCGATGCAAGTAGCGAATCTGAGTCGGGCGTTTCCGATGCAACACGCTGTCTTGTCGGGGAGTCCTCACGGTTCTTCCTCGCACTGTCAGAACTTTCTTCTTTCGCGATATCATTGGGAATAAAGCTGTCGTTCCGTAGTTTTTGCAGCGGGACAGAAGTGGACAGAGACATTCTTGTACGCATCGTCATCCCACGACTGACCATAGAAGTACTGCTTCTTCGACGACTCTTTCGAGTGAATGTCCTCTTGAACTCGCGACGATAGTTTTCAGAGAAGATAACGTAGAGGATGGGATTTATCGCAGAATTTGCGAAACCAAACCAGGGAAGAAGAACGAAAAGCCTTATAGGTATCTTATGGATCAAGTGGGGAACATGCACTTTCAGTAGTTCTGAAATCTGCAAGGGAAACCAACACAATGCAAAAACAATTACGACAGTAACGAGCATGATGGTCGCGCGCTTGTTGGAGGACTGGACTCGTTTGTGGACGCGTAGACTACTATGACCTGGGATCTTTCTGCTCCAAAGTCTAAACCCCGTCATGATGTACATAGTCGTTATAAAAGACAGAGGTACTAAGTACGTGCATAGTGTGTACGCCGTTATGTACTTTGGCTGTGATAGAATGCTAATGTCCGCCCAGCCGTCTTCATTGCAACGATATAAACCATCAGGCTTTTGATAAACAATAGAGGCCATGAAGATGGGGGTGCTCAGCGCAAGGGTCAGCAGCCAGATAATCACGATTAGAACCTGCACTATCTTCATTGTCAAGATTGTCCTCATCGGAAAAAGTATAGCAAGGCTTCGGTCAAAGCTGACGCACACGAGTGTGAAGATGGAACAGGCGATGGAGCCGGCCTGGGCCGAGTGGAGAAACTTACACAGAAACTGACCAAATCCGCCGCCAAACCAAAGTTCGCCGACAAAGATCCATTTCAGTACATACGGGATATCCAGGGTTATCCACAGGTCGGCTATCGCCATGTTTGCTATTAAGATATTCGTGGTGTTGCGCATGTGATTACAGGAGCAGACGATGTACACAACGATCGTGTTACCGATTAATGCCGTGAAGAAGATGATAATGGCGAAGAGAGTCACTCCAACCTTCAAGTCTTGGGGAAGAACGAGCGGCGATGGCGCAGAACCGCTAGTGTCATTGCTTGTCGAGTTAGTCACATTTGAGCCTGTGAATTAAGAAACAAATCAAATTGAGTCGAGAATCCGGGACTTGTACTAAGCCAGGTCACGTGACCCCACCCCCTAAATCAAGCAAGCCCAACAGTGTCAAAATGAACTCCAGAACTGAATGAAAAGAGCAGCTCGATATTAGCAAAGAGGCTCATACTGTTTGACACGTACAGGGGGTGGGGTCACCTGACTATGGTGTTCGGATCCCGCCAAAAATCAAAGTTGACATGAAACATTGAACTTCACAGTACAACATCGAAGTTCATCTCTCAACTTTCAAGTACTTGAGATCGAATATCCAACTTCATGCATCAACATTAGAGTTGACACATCTGAACATCGAAGTTCACGAACAGCAACTTTCAACTTTCAAGTACTTGAGATCGAATATCCAACTTCATGCATCAACATTAGAGTTGACATCTGAACATCGAAGTTCACAAACAGCAACTTAATTTCAACCGGCGACTTTCAACTTTTTATAGAACTACAATGTAATCATTGCAATTTAATTGGCGACATTTATCGTGCTTAAATAAAGCTATTCATTCATTCACATCAACACACAAACTTGGGATTTCATGAGTTTTTGATTGACGGTAATTGCCTGTTGCAATGTTGAAAGTTGAGTTCCCAAAGACGTACTTTCTCCGCCAAAAAGTATTGTATGTCATATACATTGTGACGTCACTGACAAAAGCTCTTGTGACGGAGGGGAGGGAAGGGGATAGGGTCTGTTTCAAAATGGTGGAGTTAGATGTAAGAAGCGTGATCAATGCCATAAATGACCTTGTGAGTGGAATAGACCATATCAAAGAGCCAAGTGACATCGGTTTACTAAGTTTAAGAGTGGATTGCATTAATAGGATGCTTGTGACACTAGACGTGCCAGATGATATTGTCAATTCAATGAGTGCGATTTACGAACAGTTTTAATAGTTATCATAGAAAAACAGCACAAAACCTCTCAGTATCAGGCTCCGTTAAGGAAAGATGGAGGACGCGGAAGACCAAAATTCAACATTTCCCAAGAGCAGTTGACTTTTCTGTTAGATCAAGGTTTCAGACAACGTTAATGACATTGACTATATATAATATATATTAATATATAAGCTTAAATAAAACAACTACTACTTAATTATAATAATTAGCTTAAATAATAATAATTATTATTATTGTACTAGAGTTGTATCAGAAGATTGAAATGAAGCTGACATATAAAAATCAAAATAAATAAAGCAATTTAGGATTTATTTTTAAAATTTTAATTTATTTTTAACATTTTAATAGTCTCGCATGCATCAGTATGACTGAGTGAGTCTCTTACCAGTAACACTAAGACCAAAGCTCGACAGTCTCCTCTCCACATTTCGCTTCCCAACTCCCAAGACACTACTAATTTCTGGGACACTGAAACCTTGATCTAACAGAAAAGTCAACTGCTCTTGGGAAATGTTGAATGTTGGTCTTCCGCGTCCTCCATCTTTCCTTAACGGAGCCTGATACTGAGAGGTTTTGTGCTGTTTTTCTATGATAACTATTAAAACTGTTCGTAAATCGCACTCATTGAATTGACAATATCATCTGGCACGTCTAGTGTCACAAGCATCCTATTAATGCAATCCACTCTTAAACTTAGTAAACCGATGTCACTTGGCTCTTTGATATGGTCTATTCCACTCCCAAGGTCATTTATGGCATTGATCACGCTTCTTACATCTAAAAACTCCACCATTTTGAAAAACAGACCCTATAGACCCCTTCCTCTCTCCCTCCGTCACAAGAGCTTTTGTCAGTGACGTCACAATGTATATGACATACAATACTTTTTGGCGGAGAAAGTACGTCTTTGGGAACTCAACTTTCAACATTGCAACAGGCAATTACCGTCAATCAAAAACTCATGAAATCCCAAGTTTGTGTGTTGATGTGAATGAATGAATAGCTTTATTTAGCACGATAAATATCGCCAATTAAATTGCAATGATTACATTGTAGTTCTATAAAAAGTTGAAAGTCGCCGGTTGAAATTAAGTTGCTGTTTGTGAACTTCGATGTTCAGATGTCAACTCTAATGTTGATGCATGAAGTTGGATATTCGATCTCAAGTACTTGAAAGTTGAGAGATGAACTTCGATGTTGTACTGTGAAGTTCAATGTTTCATGTCAACTTTGATTTTTGGCGGGATCCGAACACCATACCTGACCTCTTAGTTCACTGAAGTCCCGTGGAAATGTCGGGGTGAAATATAAAATTTATCATTCAATTATCATGTTGACATTGTGGTACAAAATCTATTAGGACATTCTATTTATTTGCTTAAATAACCCACTTCCTCTCACTTAATTCATATCCATCAATCCTATCCATAAAACAACCCATAGAAAGATTTGAACGTGAAATCAGATAATTAGAAGTGTCACTCATTTATTTTATTATTTTAACTTAATAAATAATAATAATAATAATAATAAATAATAAATAATAATAATAATATTAATAATAATAATAATAACAATACTACTACTACTACTACTACTAATAATAATAATAATAATAATAATAATAAATAATAATAATAATAATAATAATAATAATAATAATAATAATAATAGTGGAAAATAAATAATAATAATAATAATAATAATATTAATAATAATAATAATAATAATAATAGTGGAAATAATAATAAGAAGAAGAAGAAGAAGAAGAAGAAGGAAGAAGAAGAATAGTAATAATAATATTAATAATAATAATAATAATAATAATAATAATAATAATAGTGGAAATAATAATAATAAGAAGAAGAAGAAGACTAGTAATAATAATAATAATTTATTTCTCCAAAAAATTACATATAAAAAGATAAAAATACATGAAATACATCCTAATAATAATAGTAATAATAACAATAACTAGTATTTGTATATCGCCATATATAGGTTCATAACCGTATAATGTAAACATTAATCAATCTACATTCTGATTGACTACGATGTCAAGTCAATGTTGACCAAAGGTTTTCATGACAAAGTCCGACGAGTGTGTTATGGTAAATAGCGAAAAGAAATGAAAAGAAAGAAAAGAAGAGTTTCATTATTGTAGCGGAAAGAAACGAGGGGAAAAGATGAAAAAACGCGCCGAAGATAGAGAAGCGAAAATGCGCGAGCGGCAGATCGAAACGCTAAAAAAAAAAAAAAAAAACCTTTGCATGGAAATTGAAATAATTTCCAACAACAGAAATTTCCAGTGAATTTCCAAGATTTGAAGAGCGCTCGTTTTCAGTTTTCCAATGAAAAAGAAAAAAGAAAAGCCTGCGAATATTACACTGTAAATCCCATAGAGAAAACGTCCTCTTCTCACTTCAAAAATTAACTACGAATTCTAATAAAATATCTGATTTTTTTCAGGTATTAAACTCGCCAAATTTTGAAGGAATTACTCAAAATCACATACACCCAGCTTATCGTGCACAAACGAACTTGCCATTTTCGTTGAAGATGTGCATTTTGACTCTCGTTCCCTCGGCCGCTTAGATGGTGAGCCGTGTGGTTGAGTTCATTAGTTGTGAACGCTTTTTCATCCAACACGACCAACTGGAATCTAACTGATAGACGTCAATTCTTGAGGCTATTTAGCACCTACAAGGTGAAATATGTATGGTTAGTGTGAAGAGCTCTGTTATCCGGCTCACCAGTTTTGTAGTAGGTTTACACTGACCAATAAGCCAGAGAACTCTCCTATTTAGCGTTCATTGAAGTCACCGAAAACACCTGAAAGTGCCCAGCCCGAATACACTATGACAGAATGCCATCTATCAATCTTCATCAGTAATGAATTTTTATCGCGACTTCATGAGTCATCTTCAATCAGTCAATTTATCAGTGTCATCTAATTTTGCTTTTTTGTTGCTTTGAGATTTTAGTGAATAGAGTCCATTGAACAGAGGGACATTATGAAGCAAAAATCAACAATAATATGAATGTTTGTTAGTAGAGGATAGTGTCCTAATTAAAGTAGAGAACAAGCTTCTTTTGATGTTGTTATTAGCGGTGTAGTCTTGTTTTATTAAAGCCGGCTCGCGTTAAGATGAAGAGATAGACGATTATCGTGGGGAATCTCATGAAATAAAGCGGTGACGCGCGCTGACATGAGTTCAGCACTGAAAATGAAAGAACAACGGCACTTCGAAAACAAACACAACTGCGATTCATTTTTGAAATTCAAAACTGCTCAGTTTTGCAACGACAGCTTTCTACTACACTTGGTCAACTATTATAGTTATTGCCATTTTCGAATTCGTCAAAAAATTGAACATGCCGTCAATTTAAAAAAAATTCAAAACTTCACTACTGAGCAAAGTAATGTTGTTTCCCGCCAAAAGTCAACTTCAAGAGCTGTCCTTTTGGAACAGCGACTCAAATTAGATGAGAGGTCAATTTAACACGCCATTGAAAGGTGTTGTTATGAAGACAGACTTTAATTATGAATCCTGCAAGTTTCTTTGCAGATAAAATCTTCTATGTTACTGTAAACCCGATGGCTTCAGGGGCGGATCCAAGGGGGGGCATGGGGGGCCGGTGCCCCCCCCCCCTTTGAGTTGGGCCCGATACATATTCGCCCACCGGTCTCCCCACCATTTGATGCCCAGAATGGATGGAAATTGCATTTTCGAGCTTCTAGATTTCAAAATTTTCTGGGGGAGCAAGCCCCCACACAGTGGTGCACCCACTCTAGATCTCTAGATCCGTCCCTGGGCTTAGTAGCTGGCAAATGTAGTTAGATTACGATAGCGAATGAACTGGAAATTCTGGTGCTTTATTAAGTTGGATTGAAGTAATTTTCATTGAAGGAATTCGATGTTTTCAATCACTCGATCAATCATTAATTCAAGAAAAGATGTGACAAAAGACACGCACCGTTCATAAGCAATGCATTACTGAGTCTGCGTATGTTGCTTGTGTCGCTAGTGAGGACCAGGCTTAAGAATGATGAATTCCACTTTAGCTCAGAAACTGAACAGAATAGCTTGAATATAATTTAGATATTTTTCGGCTTGAGCTAATTCAAATCACCGAACATTTTTGCAGAAGTAAATAAACTTTTAAACTCACAGACCATGCATTTTGTGCGTTAATCATACGTTTTGCTTGAGGCGTATTTTAACGCCTTCTGATTGGTTCATTGGGAAGCCATTTGAGTGGCATTGTAACCAATTTTTTTTACCAGGATATCTACTCGCATACAATTAAGCCAAATTCAAAATAAACCTATTACTTTTTGAACAGATTAATTACTAAAGAAATTTCACGAATCTAGGGTTAAATTAATTAAATTTATTTTCCTTAACAATTTAGGAAATTTGTATCAAAATAGATTAGTTTCGAGGTTCGGTATAACTGCAACTTAATTATGAACGTCAAGATGCTTCATTCTCTTCGCGATAACGGAAAATTCAATTCGATTTTTAACGATAATTTCGTTGCTTGTCTTTGTTGGGTGTTCCGATGGCGGCAGACGTCTGAGAGAAGGCTCAGATACCTTTAATTTTGACGAATTACAAAACTTTAAAACACACTCACACAACGCGCAGCGAGCGTACAGCGGACTTCATCATACTCAACAACATTGAAACTCGGCGCAAACTAACATATTTCTAAGTAACTCATGAAAATAAATGATTTTTACTGACAAACATTTCTTCGCGAGTTTCATTTACGATCGACCGTCCGCCATGTTGTGACGTCATCTACGCCAGTCCGCGTCAATTTCAAAAGCAAAGTGGACACCTTGTCCATAGTTTATTATCCCCTTTTATCATGGTGATAAAACGTTCTCAATTTAGGCCGTTATTCAAGTGTGTACTTGTAAAGGTTTTTCCGACATCTTGGTTTATTCTTATTTAGAGGAATAAAAACTACTATGATCGACGAAGTGATTAATTACTGACGCTCTTTGTTTAAAATACAACCTTTCATTCCGAGTCGATTGAAATGATGAATTCGTGCACCTGTCATGTAAACATTTCCAAAAAGGAAGGATTGTGTAATTATGTCTCGCTGATAAATACGTTTTCTAATCACGAATAGGCAAAGTTATTGAGTTGGTTTCGTATTGTATATGTATGTCACCAAAATTTGGACGAAAATGGAACTTACGTGTCAATTCCACTTCAAGTGTGGTTTGCATGTTATTAGGGACTCCTTTGCGACGAGACTGACAAGAAACTTGTACTAAAAAGGTTCACTACACAAGTCACCTTCTAATTCAAGTGTTTTGGTTTTTTTAATTATTTTTCGGACTTGTGTTTTCTTGGATATACAACACACATCATCAAGCACAACATTGCCAGACCCCATCTTGGTTTATTTACGTACTGTTCTTTGGTTCCATGAGCGTCGCTAGCAAACATCATATTATCCACTGTTATTAAACTCCTTTGCGCTAGCGTGAGTGCCTTTTTCTGAAGCGAAAACTATGAAACTTCCGGACTCCTTTCCATTTACCAGCGGCAAGTCACGACCCGAAACAACCGCCCTTGGACTGATTAAGTTAAACTATGAATTGTAAATTGATGGATTTGTAAAGAAATCCTTTTCTAAAACTAATGCCGATGGACTAGCAACTCTAGCGGAAGAGTATTCAGTAACATTACTGTTTTTTTTAATCCTTTTTTCTCATGTCTTGTTTGATTAATTTTTCGAAATAAACCAGCGTCAACAAATAAAACGATGTTTGATTCGGAGTCGCCGAAAAAGTAATTGAAACTATCTTGGTTCAGTTGTCATTGTTTTTTTTTTATAGAGTTTTTCTACAGTGAACTGAGTGGATCTAGGACTCATCTCTCGAAAACTTCAGCGGTCACAATTCAGTTTATCTTTGAATTCAATGTACAGAAAGCCGAGTCAAAATTACTGTATGAAACGCCGTTTTCACAATAAGCCGCTGATGATGACAACACTGAAGGTAAAGTAATTGAACAAGCGGTATTTTTCGGCCGAAGATATGAATTATTGACTGAAGTAGGAGATTGCTAACCATAACCCGACTTAATAAGCTTACGAGGAATGATGAGTTTAACTCAACTCGGCTTACACACCGCGGTATTCACGAACTAGATCGGCTTAGAATGATTACTGGTGGTTTCTGTGTTTATCAACAAACTGATCTCGCTCTTCTTGCAATTAGTAACGTTGATATCCCTTCTGACGGCTCTGTAACTGAAATAATATCACCTCAAGTGGCTCAATTACAAGTACGATCGACTGAGCAAAAACATTTCAGCAAAAAGTTAAACTGTACTCGTAAGACATGCTCGAGGATCCAGCGGTTTTTGTCCGCGCTCCGAAGTCAAAAAAAGTACAGTTAACATTTTTTTGAATATGGAGATACAGTAAGAGATTATGATAATAATAAAGTCATTTGCCTTAGAATAGTAATATTAACAATGTACCTCGACACTTCACCATCGATTGTTGCTCTACTGACGCGTCCTCCAACTCAAGCGAGATATTTTCAAAGATTGCTCCGATCAACTGACTGGGCCAAGGTGCACAATGATCAATGTGGGCGCTTCGTTTATGGGCGGAGGTTCCCCGGGGGTTGACCGCAATGCAGGTGGTAATTAAAGATATAACAAGGCTCCTTTGCTGCGAAACAAAGCGACACAGAGATCCGAAATCTTTATTATGACATTCATAGTGCGATGACGAAATTTGCCGCCATATTATGAGAAAAGCAGAATTGTGCAAATGGATCCAAATCGGGCGCTCTAATGGCAGGGTGATGTCACGGTTGGCAATTAACCATCGATAAGCATGATTAAGAGAGACGAATTCTATGAGGGTTCACGATGTAAGCCCATTCGATACACGTACAAAGATGTGTACGTCTTCAAACTTGTCAATTTCGTCTTGACCCGTTTTCAGAATGGCCATTTTTGAATCTAACCAAAGTATATGCCTTTATGGGGAAATGTCACGTGACTGGAGCCAAAGACTGGCGAAAATTCAGAGTTCAAGAAAGCACGATACAGATTTGAAAATCCATGAATCATGCAAGAGCTATGTGGGTGCCGGACAACCGCTGTTTAAGAACCACTTTCATCGAGTTGTGAAAACGTTGTTATTGTAAGAAAACACGGTCTCTTGAAAGCAATTATCAAAAAACTTGTGGTGAAAAAGTACTTAGAGAAAACATACAGTAAGCACATTGAAACTGCTTTAGAGTCGTTTTCGTATGAGTGGGAAGTAGTTACGGTTCGTGCCGTGCGTGACCGTGCCGTGTCCAAGCCATTCTGATTTGTGCCGTAGGTTTCCCACTCATACGAAAACGACTCTAAACCAATTCAGTCCCGTACTATAACTTTAAACTTATCCCAAATCTACTGGCATTACAACAGAAACCACTGAACAAGAGCAGTAGACTATAAAAACGCAGAAGCCTTACGCGCGTTCGCCGTGCTAAGAAGTACCGTGCGAAAAGATAAGCAGCGGACTATTTTTAGCAAACAATATATATTAGCTTACATGATCTTATACATCTCAAGATAACGGAGATTGGCCATTGATTTAAGCGTGGATCGGTAATGCACGCTATAGGCTTTTGCCAGTAAAGCGAAGCTTCTATGATCTCTTTATTTATCTGCAAAAAACTTCTATTCAAACACCCCTTTGCACGCAAAGGCTACTCAAGTTAAAACCGCCATTTTGTGACGTCATCAAGATGGCGGTCTGCTTCGAGAGATATATACAGAGACTCAAGTTTCAATGCGAATCAAAACTTTAAGACACGTACGATAGACGAGTATAGTTTTCTATATTACTGTCAATAATGTATACCATATATCAAATACACATTATAACTGAACACTACATTATGTCAGTAAAATGGAAAATTATTGTAATTTTTTTTTTAAAGGAGTAAAATTTTCATCACGTTTTCTTCACGCGGGTGACATCTTTTGAAACAGAATCGCGGTAAATAAAATATTTATCGAAACGTTTCATTTTTCCCTTCGATCTGTTCATTGTCAGTCAACCCTCCTTTTTTCAGCTTTGTACTGAAGAGTTGACTGTGATTGGTTCAGTAGTTCGTCACTGTGTATGTGTTGCAACACTGGCGCGCGTTTCAGGAAACTTCACTGGAAGAAACGCGCGATCCTGGCCGGTGTAAATTCGTTGTAAATTCGTTGTAAATTCATTGTAAATTCGTTGTAAATTCGTTGTAAATTCATTGTAAATTCGGTGTAAATTCGGTGTAAATTCAATGTAAATTCGGTGTAAATTCGGTGTTGTAAATTCGTTGTAAACTCGTTGTAAATTCGGTGTAAATTTCGATTCGTGTAAATGTCCAAAACCATGGAAATCGACACGAAATTGAGTTGTATAATATGAACGTTTATATCCGTGTGGGTGGGTATGTTGTGTAGTTGACGATTGTTATTTGATTTAGAACGTTATTAATTCAACCATGATTTGGCCAAAAACTTAAACCGAACATTTTGAAGTAAAACTATCTAGGACAATCAAACCTCACTAAGCCGACCATCAAAACCTCACAAACCGAACATCACAAACCGACCACTATATTCATTTATGTTCAATATTTTAAAAAGCTAACGAAATAAGAACTGAATCACTTACTGGACATTAGAAACTGCAACAAGCTAATGCGCTAGGATAAAAAAGCGCAGTTCTTTTTTAACAAAATTAACTCAGCCTTTAATTTTTTATTGTCAGTGCAAATTGAATTTGAGGTGTGTTGTTAGTCTAGTAGTGCGTGGTTGTTTCCTGCTCCTTGGCGTAGAAAATGAAGAAAACATCTTAAAACTTCAACAAGGAAATCATTCCAAGAAATAAGGTGTGAACTACTCACAGCGTACAAATAAAAATATTGTCATCGAAAGAGAAAATCATTGTCAATAAAAAATATGACGTAAACACGTCAGACAAGTAACGGTGCGAAATCAATAGGCCATTTCCGAGTTCTTTTTATCTCTGTTTCAAAACGAGTCTACGTGCGAAAACTCGGAAATGGACTATTAATATCATACATATAGTAGATTATAAATTTAGAAATATACACTAGTACTGCGCATGTCACAAAGCGGGCTACAAAGCCGCTGGCAAGTTAGCGTGATTTAAGGAATAAACTATGGTCGCCACTTTTTGTTCTATAGCTAATTGCATATTCGTTGTCGGGTTGAAAATCATGAAAGCTATGACCAAAAGGAATTCTGGGAAATTGAAACTCTCAAATAACACCGTCAAATCATCGACCTTTTTATCCAAACTTGTAGGATCTTAGTTAAATAGCTCATATACCTTCAAAACTACGAGAACATTGAATATATCTGTATGTAATGCAGGTCATGAACTGATTTCCCATCCATCCTTGCGGTCTTAGCTTCTATGATTTTCAATGATCCGACAACGATTATGCAATTAGCTATATATACGTACGCGTGTGTATAATGAAGGCATTGCCCGTAGGGGCTTAGTATTAGTATTGATGACATCCGTACTTATAAGCTATACTTTGTCCTAAATGTCGCAGTGTTAATGTTTTAACAAACTGTCCCTGTTAGATATTTTGAATTAGTTATTTTTTGTAATTTCTTTCTATTTTCACTCATATTTGTAGGAATTGATTTTATTGGGATATCAGTGGCGGATCCAGGGGGAGGGACGGGGGGTCCAGACCCCCTGTCTTACCTGAGGTTCAATTGATTGTTTTATCCTAGAATCTACTAATTTTGCCACAGGTTTTTTGCCTAGCATATATAGACCCTCCCCCCCTTCTCAAGAATTCCTGGATTCGTTCCTGGATATAAAGAGTTGGTTAGACTTTTTTGTGTTATTTTAATTTTATTTTGTAACTTCTACCGTGCCTTAAATTGTTAATAAAATAAAATATAAAATAAAAAAAGTATTACTATTGATGAGCAAACACAACTTCAGCTGATGGTACAATTACTTTTAGTTGAGTAGCTCGTTTAGATGGTGAAGAGATTTGCTCATGACGTCAGCAAAAATCCCGCCAATCGTGGGCATGTTTTGTAAACACTAGTTTCAGTCGATAAAGTGTTTTTATGACGTCA
This sequence comes from Actinostola sp. cb2023, assembly GCA_033675265.1. Lineage (NCBI taxonomy): Eukaryota > Metazoa > Cnidaria > Anthozoa > Actiniaria > Actinostolidae > Actinostola > Actinostola sp. cb2023. Next base: position 122,858 of record JAUJYZ010001170.1, read on the forward strand.
TATCCGATAGCAAGGAAGATAGCGGTGGCCAAGTAAAAACAACGAAGCAGTAACATAAAAACATCACTTCAAGTATCAAAACAAGTTACAAAGGAGACGCTGTTCAATGAAACTATGTTGAGTGAAATATTGTAAAGGACAGAGTGTAATTCATGTGGGCGCGCGAACTTCATTTCCGTGTTTTGGCGGGAAACAGTGAAATGGGTTCTTCCCTGGTTGTCGCTTGCTGAGAAAGCTCGTCTCCTCCAATCAGATTGCTGGGATTCAAAACAGTCGTGTCGTGGCCTATACAGTATCTAGTACAATATCAGCTACATTGTTTAAACATTTAAGTAGGATACTCATCTATATTTTAGAAAAAACAGTTTTTTTTACAATAATATGAAAAGAAAAAGGTTTGTTTTGCGTTCGATTTGCTCCGTCAACAATTATCAAATTAGATTTCGATAATAATTGTAAATTATTCAAGAAACTCAATTCATAAAAAACAAAGTAGAGATAGTCTACAATCAGTTGTTTTACGATCACTTTTCTCATGCTGGCCGTCTTTCTTCTCTTTGAGTTTTTCGTTATAATTTATTCAGCTCTGAAGCCACCGGGGTTTTTTTTTCCTTCAAAGCTTAGATGCACTCGAATTATTCTGTTTTCAATCTCAAGTTAAGAAAGAAAGAAATTTCCGCATTTTGAGTTTTCCATTGTTAGTGGAAGATATAGCTTAGTTGTCAAATCTGAGTTCACTTTTGTGAGTTGTCATTCAAAATGGCCGCCATCTTGTCAAACTGATTAATGAAATACATGCAAGAGCTCTTTAGCTTTATCTTTTGTCATGTCCAACTACCCATTGTAGTTTAATACTTTAATTTTTCAGAGAGAATGGTTGTAAATAGTAAAAGTGAATTTGGAAGCGACTTTGCCATATTGTCACTAGTCTCTAGTGCGTGTAGCAAAGTATCACTGACAAACTAGGCTTTTATGATTATGATTATTATATCATAATAGTTCGACAAACAAGTCAGAATAGGTATTAAAGAAGCGTAATGAGAGTGTGGCACTTAAAATTAAAATCTTAATTAAAATTGATATCGTTTTTAGCACTAATTTTCGCTACATTCAAAAGAAATGCTCAGAAATAACAAAGTAGATGAACAAATGACTAAAATATCAGTTTGAAAGACGTTTTACAAAAACTGAGGAACATCTTGTTCGCTGATGATGACACAGCTTCAATAATTTAACTGTGATTTCATCAATCAAATCAAAGACTAGTTTTTGCAGGTCGAATTATTTTCAATTTGGTTCCTTAGACAGCTGTGCAAATACTGCAAATTTAATTTAAAACGTCAAGACAAGTGCAGAGGAGTGACTTGTGCGGTGTTCTCAATTTACTCTGTATAATAGACGAATTTTCAATAAGGCAGTAACGACAGTAACGGGTTTGAATCACCAGAAATGAATCGATTCGGAGCATTTGTCTAGAAACCACGACGGGGGTCGAGGTGATTTCAGTGTGGACAGAAACAATTTAATATAAAGCTTTAATACATTCTCAAAAAAAATTGACGTTCCCAATGCGAATGAATTCCCATTCTTTTCTCTCATTTTTAATTAGTTCTTATGCTAGTCCAGAAAGGATGTCAGACTCAAGAGCTTTCCGTGAACTGAAATCTATACGACGGTGGAAACGTCAATAATAATTTGAACAAAACGCCAAAATTAATGTACACATAAGTAGAAAGAAAAGACAGATATATTTCTATAGCAACCTTATTAATTGTACCCTCAACAACTATTCTTATACTAAAATAATGAGGTTTATAAAATTAAAAAATGTGAAATGGTTGACAAGCGGTATCGCGTTGGTCCATGTTATATTTTCCTAACAAATGCGGAAAAAGGGTAGTTGAATATTGTACCTTTGTACACCCCCCAATTCTACAGCAAGTTCCTGCGAGGGATGGATGTGGTAAAAGGTCAAATGTAACTTAGAAATCTTCTCGCCAAGGTCGGCGACTTTTTAGTACCATTTCAACTCGACTCATTGGCGACTGACCACGTTGCAAAAAATAATATGAATAATTTCAACTTATCTATCCTCCTTTTAGCTGTAAAATAATTTATCTTTGGCTTACCTTGTAGTTATACGTCTTTGTGCCTTGCAGTACTTTTTCATGTGGCAACGTTGTTTATGGAAAGAACCGGACGAAACACTCAAATGGTTTTCTCCTTAAAAGGAAAAGTAATCAAACTATTCAGCCAATCGCGACACAGCTTCAAACTGCTTAATAAAAGCTGAACTTTTATAGGATATAAAAAATGGGAAGTAGGAATTCAAGCAAGAAATATTTAGCCCCCAGCTAGTTGCTGTTTAGCTTTTATTCGCTTAAGTTTGATGGTCGTCTAGCTCCTTCCATTTAATCTTTGCTCCATACTTTTCTCGTTTCTGTTGTTTCCCCCCTCCAGGACTGTCAGAGCGTAGAACCTTCCTGATTCTCCCAAGAAGCTATACCCCCGTCTAATAAGCTATATCTTAATAAAACATCTATTATAATACATGGCTTCGTTTATTTGCAGTCAGTTTCTACGTATCTCATGTTTTGTGTCATTGCCTCGAGCCATTGTATATCAGTTTCGAATTCGTGTATAAAAAAAACGGATTCTCAGCCAATTTGATGAGACATGTTCAAGTATATGAAGCTATAGATATGAAACGTCTAATGTATACGAATTTACAAATATCGATATTTCACTGATTTTTTATAGTGACACGATTTATGTAGAAATGGAACAGTCCGGGGAGAAAGAAGCCATTTCCTGAACCGGCGGCTCCACCAAAAACACATTACTGAAATCATTGGATTCGCAATATTATTCCGCTCAGAATAAGGCGAATTGTAGTTAAAGCAATTGGTCTTCGAATAAACATATAAAACATGTAGTTCAGTTTGGAACTCAAACTTGCATGAGCCGTGAAGAAACCGTACGTTGTGTGTGTGTGGATAGGCGACTCCATGTCGACGATAATACTGAAGTTTCTGTGCTTGATGAAAAGCAAAGGGAGACGTTTGTTAGAGGGGGGTTTAATTAAATACATGGGACACTTGTCTTGTTGTCCTTCCCGTCATCCAGTAGTCTTTTTTGCCTCATTTTTGTGTGTTTGTAATTGTCCAGTTGTAGAGAGAGCTAATTTAAATAAAATAAATAACTAAAATAAAAAGTAGAAAAAGAACAGCGAAAAGACTGATAAACTGTGTTAACAATACACTGGAAAGAGTACATATTTTCTTCGCGTCAAACTGCATGACGAACATTTAAATACAATCTTCAACTCCAAAAAAGTACAACTTATTACAAGTGTCCTTCTTTCTTACTATACCGAATTGAAGTCAAATGTGAAGTCACTCTGTCTATTTAAAGTTATATTTATTTACACTCACTGACAACGAAGGACGAGCGGCCAAACTTGCCCGACTACTATAGCTTCCACAAGTCTCATGAGTTTCGCTCAGAGAGTATTTATAAGTAAGTTATTTATACTCTAAACACCAAGCAAAAACACAACAACAACACAGTCTTTTTCAATGTAGACTGTGGTCTATAGTGCTATACAGTTAGCCGGAGAAAGTACTCCTAATTGCTCGTATCCGGTTGGAGTTCAAGCGTATTTTCGAAGAAAAGACCTTTGTTTATGTTTAGTTGAACATGAGGTACACATCGTACCTGTGTGGCGCTAGAAAGCAAAGTTCTCAGATATGAAAATTGGCGCGAAGTTTTCCCGCGTAAAATGATTTCATGGACGTCGACGACACACAACCATGGCGATTACAGCTTTTTTTATAACTGATTATGAAAGATAGAAATATTATAATTCACAAGAAATGTTTTAACGTTGGATGTGAACACAAAGTGACGTCAAGAAGACTTGTATATTTGCTTTAGACTTTGACAACACGGAAGCAACTCTACCTAGTTTTTAATTTGATCATATTCTAGAGCTTTTTATTTTCCTCTCACGAAAATAGAATGAACTTCCTCATTTCAAACTAACTAGAAATTCTGTTTCTTCTTGCGAGTTTGGGAACTGTGAAATCCAATTTTCTCTCTCCTTTGGTCCATATGTTGTCAATCGTTACCGTATGTTCGTTAATGACATTCATAAAGACTCATGTCAACGAAGATGCGCGAACTATTTATATCACTTTTACAGCTTTTTCGTTTACTAACAAGTATATAATTGGTTTTCACTGATGTTGGATTGAGACAGTGTGAAATGCGCTATATAAGAACTTGTTATTAAGAACTTATTATTATTATTATTTTTATTATTATTATTATTATTATTATTATTTTTATTTTTATTTTTATTTTTATTTTTAAATTTTGTAAAAAAACATTTCCGATGAATAATGATATCTTTATTTCTCGAAACAAATTACAAATAAGAGATAAAAAATCCTTATTATCCTTATTATAATTATCATCTAACATTGACGTTGGAATAGATCGTATTCACACGCTGTCTAGGGATGGTCTTCTTTGTCATTATTTCCTTATCGTTCTACTCAGGAAATCCTGATGCACCGATTACAAGATAGCTTTGATGCAGAAGAATAAAATCGCTTTTAATCCCAAGGTTTTGGTGTGACTGATAGATCTTCCGGTCGAGTTGTAGTGTCCTCGACATTTTGCCTCTAGAATTCCAGTAAATATTATCACAAACGCGTCAAAACAAAATGAATGACCCATTTTCAACCATTCATTTTGATATTAATTTCATAATAAAGTACTGACTTTGTTTCAACAAATATGTATTCGAAAAACTGGGGTGTAAAAATGGGAAACGAAAAATTAAATAGAATGAAATTTGCCTCATGATGATGATAAAAAGCTAGATCTATGAAAAACACACAAAAAGAGAAAAAAATGAGAAAAAGAAAAATAAAACAGTATCGAAATTGAACAAATTTCAGATCTGTACAAATTTCAGATCTGTACAAATTTCAGATCTGTACAAATTTCAGATCTGTACAAATTTCAGATCTGTACAAATTTCACATCTGTACAAATTTCAGATCCCAGCTCACCAATGCAGCAGTACAGTTATATATCGTAGAAACTCAGAAATCCCCATCACCCAAATATTACATGTAACTGAAAAGCCCATATTGGGAGGTACATTAAAAACTATGTATGTATGTATGTATTGTTCCTAGTGTGGTTTGTATGGTTATTTGCACAGTAAAATGAGCTGAAAGATAAGATATCTTAATGGTTGCTGTTGTTATCTGTTCAATGTACCGCGCGCTATCGCGGTCATCGCAAGTCAAAAGGTTTGCAAGACTTTCACGATCACGAGTCATCGTCTGCGCAAGGCATGTTACTTGTACTTTGTAGCATTGAATAAAAATGTAAAAAAAAAATCATAAAAAATAATAATAAAAAGGCGCCCTTTACCTTCAAAGGGACGTTACTCTTTGCAACTGGTTTTACATACCCCAGCGATGTTATGATAGTGCGTGTAAACTACGCCTGGGAGGTAGACGGTTGTAGTGTTTGGATGGCTTATCTACTCTTCCCTCGCTAGAAGACGTCCAAATGCGCTCTCACACACAGGCAAAACTGATGAAGATTCCACGATCGTATAGCAAATATAAGTTGTCGTATTGTCAAAAATATGCAATCTATTGTCAAAAATGAGCAAAATACGTAATGCAATTATTGACGTCACGTGATGAAATATGCAAATCAGTAGAGTATTGGTTAATACACCAAACATTTTAGAACTGACTCGAAAAATGCGCCGCGCCGTGATGGGACTCGACCTCTACAGGTAAAGGAGTGAGTAAATCCTGAAAGTTCGTCGACCATGCAGTCACACCGAAAGTTCTCTTTAGACTACACTAATTCGTTATTCACTCACTATATCATTCAGCTGTCCCGTGAAAGTTCGACTTATGCTTTTTCTCTGATGTAAATTCTTGATGAAGATTGATTTCTCGAATGTCAGAATAGCACATTCAATGAAAAGTTATATTATTATGTTGAAAAATACCCTTTCAAATGCCAATCGCGAATACCTTTCATATGCTGAAATGCCATTCAAATGTTAATATGAATACTATTTGAATGAATACCCTAATCACGAATACCCTGTAATTGTTGGAAAATAAATCGGCCTTTAAGAATACCTTTGAAGTGGTACCTTTTAATGCACGAAATGCTGTGCTACAAATACACAGTATAAATGTTGGAATACCATTTAAAAAGTGCTAAAGGAAAACCTTTCAAATGCTGAGCTGGGAAACCATTCAACTGCTGGAGTTTTTCCCACTGTATCAGAAGTAACAGAGCCACTTAAATTGACCACTGATAACGGGGCAGAATTTTCAGCAACAAGAAAAGCCTTCAGATTATCTTCAAGTATTACGGAGAAATCCTGGCTGACACTAATTATTTCTGTATGATATTCTCAGCTCGATCTGACATTGACTCAATCTCGTCCCCAGAGCCTGCGTTACTTTCGACCAGCGGCGAAGAACGTAGGCTCTGGCATAATCCATTTTTGAGACAATTTGATTGGCTATTCCATTTTAGAAACTACGCACGCGCAAGATTCCGGAAATGAAATATATCCAATGAAAATTGAGTTGTCAAAACAACCCGTTCAAAACAAAAATTAACATTTTTCAACGGTTTCATTGACACTTATATTTTAAACATGTCGCCTCGATCTGCAATATTAAAATATCTAAGCACAGAGAAAAATCCAGTTTATCTAAGCTTATATGTATCTCGAAGTGTCTTGGAAAGTTTTCAAACGAAGCTCAAAATTTACACGAAGCTTAAGAGTGATGGTTATTCAAAGAACATATGTCGATCGTAAATCTAATATTCTTTAGGCTAGCAACTGAAAGGCGGTGCCAATCGAGGTGCTTACGAAGGCGAAAGATTCAAAAGAAATACATTTGAAGGAGAGACAACAATAACTAGAGAAGATGAAGATGATAGATTCAAATAATTAACTGATATGTAAAGTAGACACGAGTAAATATAAACCCGTAGGAAGAACTGTTCGCGTATCCTTCTGCTGTAAAACCACTGCTTTTAATAAAGACTTCAGATACTGCGCTTCTTTCACTGTTATATCTTCTTTACCAAGTGCTTTTAAAGCGTACTCTATTCCCTAATGAAACCTTTCGAAGGATTCCACTGAAACTGAGTCGACAATTTGAATCGACAACAAACTGCCCAGCTAACTTGCGCATGCGCTCTAAAACCGGAAGAACAAGAAATCCTGTTCCCAAAAAATGGATTATGCCAGAGCCTACGTTCTCGTCGCTGGCCGAAAGTAACGCAGGCTCTGGGGACGAGATTGACATTGACTTCTTTTGCAACAGGTGTTGCACATGCGCAGTTTGTCAATGCACAAGCTGTTTTGCGCTACAAAATTGCGTGGTCTTTAGAACCGTATGTATATGACAGAGATATTAACACTTCAAGAAAGCCAGAGAAAGGGGGATGAAATTAAAGCTGACAAACATGGCTGGAGCCGACAAGTTGAAAAAAACAAAACCGCTCTCGAGATGTCGGCAAAAAAAAAAAGACTTAAAGTTGAAAAATAAGAAAAGATTTAAACGTTGCGTGACCTCGGCCTACGTGTTATATGTGACTGACTAAAATTCATGCCTCGCATAATAGACGATCTCAGGAGCCCATTACTAGTAATGGGCTCCTGACGATCTTCCTGTGTTTTTTGTTTTGTTTTGAGGAAATGATATCGAAACAAACACGTAACTTTTGTAAGCCGGGTGTCTCGAGCGTATATGGCTGTGACGTTTTGAAACAGATGGCAACGAGCACTTGATAATGAACAGTAAAAAAAGTACCCTAAAATATCAGGAATACCCTTACAAATTACAATGCCAAATGGATACCTTTTAAATGCTGGGAAACCCTTCAAATGCTTTTCATCAGATCACTGAGCATACGTCAGAACTGATATACGTGTAAAACGAACATTCGAAGGGTTTTCACACCCCCACTGAATGCTGGAAAATACCATTTAAATGTCAGGAATACCCTTAAAATGCCGAATGGATACACTTTAAATGCTGGGAAACCCTTCAAATGCTCAGTCCATCAGATCACTGAACATACGCCAGAATATACGTGTAAAACGAACACTCGAAGGGTTTTCACACCCTACTGAATACTGGAAAATGCCATTTAAATGTCAGGAACATCCTTACAATGCCGAATGGATACCTTTTAAATGTTTTAAATGCTGGGAAACCCTTCAAATGCTGGGAAACCCTTCAAATACCAGGATCTCTTCACATACATCACAAATCTCAACTCGAATCTTGACTTCGAGGGAATTAAAGAGATAACAAATGTCACAGACGTGTTGGTTGACTGTGCTTGGCTGCTAAATACCGTAATCCTTTTGAATGTCATTCATGAGCTACTCTGATGCTGTAAATCAGTCAACGAACTGACGGTAGGTACGATCATTTCGATATCAGGCTACTTATCTATCGGACCCGGGAAAACGATGATAAAAAATTAAATTGAACGAGAGAAAACGGAGAATAAGAAAGAAAATGGCAAGAGGAAGGAAGTGAAGAGAGAAAAGTAATTGAAGGAAAGTAAAATAATTAAAAATGGATGGAAACAAAGAACGAAGGAAAATAACCTAAGTAAGGAAGAAAGAATGAATGAATGAATGAAACCAGGAAAAAGATAAAGAGAGTAAGAAGGAAAGGAGAAACGACAAAAAGTAAATAAACAAAAGAAAGGAAAATGAGAGAAAAAATTCCCACTTTCTCATAATAATAGACAACAAAAGTCATTTTCTAGTCTAACTGCTGTGCGCGCCACGCAGCGAGCATAGTTGTCAATATATAACACAACGTCCCGTCCAATTGCTATGAACTCACAGCTAAACCGTTCCACTCATCAACACACAGTATAAAGTTCGACATATATGAAAACTGAGATTCAGAATTCCAAACAAACGCTTCAAGTCAGAGCAGATTTTTGTTTTCAACGCCATCCTGATAAACTTTGACACTAGAATCAGCCGGACTCGTGTTCGCTAAAGAAAAGGTTTAGATTAGGATAGATATTAGGATAGATATTTAAATTTTTAAAGATTATATTTATGTTTTTAGATTAGAAGGGCCATAAGTTTTTCAGCTGAAGCTGTAATATGTTTTTCCCTCGTAAAATAAAGTTTATTAACGGGCGAACATTTTTGGAAGTCTTGGCCTAAAGACTATGCGGGAGGCGAAGTGAAAGTGACTTTCAACCGATTGTATAGCCAAGAGATCGTCATTAGCAACAGATAAACAAAATAAAGTCCACTAGCAAAACAATGCATAATAGACCTCGCAATTATGTCTTTTAGGTCAATATTTTCGTAGAAATGTTAGTTTTGTTACGAGGAACCAATTTCAAAGGCAAACACCACGACATGCGGGTCACTTTTGGCATCGGAAACTACCAGCATATGTCGACGTGATGTTTTTCAATTAAATCCAATGCGAGGTGCAGGGGAGGGCGCTGGAAAACGCACGAATAGTACACGAACTGACGAAACTCTGAATACAGATTATTGAATCGTATCTTTATACGTCTACTCGAAGAAACTGCACAAATGAAATAAGTACAAAGAAGATTTGTGTACCTTCGATGGCAGCACGAATAGTCACAGCTTCGCTCGGCGATGTGGAGTGGCCGACTGATAGTTTGTAGACTGTTTGACAATCCACTGTTCTGCTATAGAGATAAATAGCGAATACACTGTACCGGTACTTCTAACTTGATCACTGATTCTTATCAAAGGCCAAACCCACGGTGTGCAAGTGACTGAGATGCTTCTTTGGTTTCTATTGTGGAGGTGTGAGAGTCGCTCCCACTCGGTTGGGATTCTATTCTCTTTCCATCTCACGCTGTTTGCTCACAGTAAACTACGCAACGATTCCGTGACTATTCACGTCTGTACTGTTAACAAAATAAAAACAGCGCGCCATTGCGTCGAAACTGGACAAGTATATTACCAGAGAAGAGATCTATTTTGGGTTCAAATTAAGGTTTTTGGTTTTGAAGATAACAGTCGTTTAGCATCGTAGACGTTGTGTAATTACACCGGCAATAGCCATCTATTATACAGCGCAGCTGACTGTCTAGTTAGTGTTGATTGTTGGGTGAATTACTTTAATGGCTCGGGTGATCTCTGACAACCAGTTTGAACGATGTCATCTAAACGAAGTATTCATCGAGCGCAAATTAAGGAAATTAATACGTCTAAACTGCTGAGAGACGTTGTCTAAACCGAACAACTGAACATAGATGGTCGTCATACGCTACTGATAGTTCGATTGCTGGAGAAGTTAATATAGTGGAGTTGTCAGTTATGTCCAAACACGTACAATATCATCTCAGGCTTGTGGGAGTTTCGGCACGCCTGCGATTACGTTGGGTTATTCACTGTCGCGCTCGATTTGCTGAGAGACGTTGTCTAAACCGAACAACTGAACATATGGTCGTCATACGCTACTGATAGTTCGATTGCTGGAGAAGTTAATATAGTGGAGTTGTCAGTTAAGTCCAAACACGTATACAATATCATCTCAGGCTTGTGGGAGTTTCGGCGCGCCTACGTTTACGTTGGCTTGCGGTTATTCACTGTCGCGCTTGATTGGCTGAGAGACGCAGTCAGATCCTACACCAGTAGGATTTATACCTCGCGAAGTGGACACTTGTACTAATATTAAAGCAAAGCTGTGTTTTGATCGTATTTTGGTGTCTGTCTGCTAGTAGACACTCGCAAGACATTGGTCAGTTTGACGATCCCATTGAGCTAGGGAATCGAGATCAAGATTTTGAAGGACTTTTTTCATTTGGTTCAAATATATTTTTTCTCTCATCGTGAGATCTTCACATAATTCAGTGAAAACTCTTTTTTTCAATCCCGAATCATTTTTTCAAACCCATTTCTTGGAAAATGTTTTTCCTTTGCAAGGCGTCTAACTGTTGTCTATTATACTTTAAATAATAATTGGTATATTACGCGCGCTTTGATTGGTCGAGGGCCGTGTGTTATTAGAATACAGACGCACAGATGACGTCACAAAATCACTCAATTCTCAAAATATTATATAAAACAAATAGATTCCATTTTGCCGTGCGTCTGTACTCTTATAGATGCACAGATGACGTCAAAATGTGATGAGAACCGAAAAAAAGTACGCCACGAGACGACGCACCACATTTTGACGTCATCTATAAGAGTACAGACGCACGGGAAAATGGAATCTATTTGTTAATTAACCACCGCAGATCACTCCTATCTACAGTTCGGTCTTCAAAGAACCGGTGAAAATATCAATAGGATTGCATTATTGCGTAACCCTTTCTTTAACACGTTCTTGTTCACAATCGTTCGTGAATACAGACATTTTTTAGTATAGTATTGCTTGGTATCAACCAGCTGTTAAAAGTCCTCGAATCTCATGATTTACCTTCATTAGGGGCAAACACTGTCCCCCATGTGCTATCAAGCAGAGAAACGGTGCATGCAATTCAGCTGACGAAAATTTCTAACGAGACCGGAAATGACGTCTATTGATATCAAGCTATTCAAAAGTTCAATTAATAATAAATAATAATATAATAATAATAATAATTTATAGATACCGGCGCGAACAAATTGAAATATAGACATTTACGCTCGGTGGCTTCCGTTCGTTGTACAAAGGTTCAACAAAAATACAAGCATTTGCTAAGTTTTGATTTTAACGGGCGAAGATCTGTCTCCATCAAATCCGCTTTACTCTAATCTGGTTGGTTAATCCGATCCCGGGTAAGCTAGCTATCGTCGTAGCTTCCTACTACAGCCTGACAATGTTCCGCGTCCTTCATGATTATAGGACGAATGGCGCCGGACTAAAAGTGATTTCTCTTGTCACCGCGATTGTCAACCTATTTTAGGAGGGGAGGGGAGGCATAACATTCCACTCTCAAGTCGTTTATTATGACAGACGATACCAATACTTCAGATAGAACGGCTATAAAGAATAGAGTCCATTTCAAGTGGGCTTACATGAAGTACTAGCCTAACTATTTACAATGACCACAACTGAATAAATTAATTACGAGAAAAATTACCGAAATCCTTTGCAGTCTTGGAGTGTTGACTGTTGCTTCGGTTGCGACAACGATATTTGAAATAGGTGTATATACAAGTGTTTGGGAACATGCACGTGTCATTCAAAATGGCCGAGTTAATTGACTTCATCTTTAATTATGGTTTGAAACAAAACAACAAAAAGCAGGGAGATCATAGTAATTCCTAGCCTGCGTAGCAGACGTTTTTTAGGCCGCGCGGAAGAGTTTTCGTTTTTTGGCCGCGCGAAAGTTGGGGCGAGTTAATTGAAGTTTCCTTCTCGCCCCTTTCCCTCCAGCCCCTTCCCTATAGTTATCATGAATGTAATTTTTCAGCTCATTAACTGTTTGGAAGCGTGGCACATGAAAATGCTTGATGCCTGCTCTTGTTCAACGGGTTTAGTACCCGCATCAGCACGTTTGTAGTACTAGTACTTTCCGAAATATTCGGTTTAACACCTGAGCAACCACTTCAGCTTGCCATAATAACATGTCACAAACGCATGCAACCAAAATATGCTCTGAATGAATGAATTACGAGAAAATTACCGAAATCCTTTGCAGTCTTGGAGTGTTGACTGTTGCTTCGGCTGCGACAACGATTTTTGAAATAGGTGTATCAGTGGTACAATCAGTTCATGAAGAATTGGCTGCAAAGACAAATTCCCATGATCCTTTGGGATCTCACCTTTGATCGTTTGGGCCTGGGTACTAACTACGACCTATGTGTGCTCTATATAAGTATCTACACGACAAGACCGAAAGGAACTATGGGAAGCGTTGTAGCAAAATGTCACGAAGTACCTTTGTTGTAACCATGGTAGCTTGTAATCGACTGCACAATGAAGTTAGCATAATTAAACACGCCTTCTTTGCGTAAATCTAAATATTACCCATGCAACCTTTCGGGCTTGAAGTCTATTTTCCTGACAACCTTTTTGAAACAAGTGATTATGCAAATGTTTCTTGAGGTACATTTCATTTAGCGGTTTTGATGCAGAAATGAAATAATTTTTAATCTCCTCGATTTATTCAGGCTTTCCTTTTATCTGTTTTCGTCCACCCCACCCCTAGGCTCACCCCACCCCCTCCCCTGTAGAATATCGAGCATTTCTCTCCTCCATGTTATTTCGCTGTTCCATTTTGCATCGGCATCAACTCAATGCTCTGGTTGGACGGAGAGAGTAAATGCCCAGCGCTAGGACTTAGTCGGTGCCGTTCGGTCACTGCTCGGGATATCATCGGTGTGCTCATCGGGGTCCCTCGGCGGCTATCGGCAATACTGTGAAATCCATGGTAAATATCAAGTTGACGCGACTCGTGACAGCACAGAATGCGAACAAATTCGCTGCGATAATTTTCGGAAAAGACAGCGTACAAACACGGATTTATTGCGATATTAGAAAACCCAATCCAGGGAAGAACGATGTCGACCTTAAACGGAATGTTAAACGGATCGTCATAGAATTTCAGAATTTCTCGAATCTGTAAAGGAAGCCAACAAAGTGCAAATACCATGACGACAGTGATGAGCATTATAGTGGCTTTCTTGCTGGTCGCATGGACCTTTTCTTTCGCTAGTAGGTTTTCGTTGCCAGGTAGTTTTCGTTGCCATAATCGAATTCCCGTGATGAGATAAACTACAGCAATCATGACGAGCGGGACGAAGTACGTACACACAGAAAAAACAATAATAAACGACTGCTGCCTCATCAAGGGAAAATCGTCCCAGTATTCATTGCAAACCGAGTGGCCTTGGTTGACCTTAGTTTGCGTGACGATGATCATTGGGATACTGAAGCCAAGAGATGTCAGCCAGATTCCAGCGATTACTCCTTTAAGGATTTTATTACTAAATACTCTTCTCAGGGGGTAGGTGATGGCAAAGCAGCGGTCGAGACTGATCGCCACTAAAGTTAGAACTGAACACGTAATGGAACCAATCTGAGCTGAATGGAAAAACTTACACAGAAATTCCGCGAAAAAGTTATCTCCGAACCATGAATCGAGGGCGAAGAACCACTTGATGACGTAGGGGATATCGATGGTTAGTAGGAGGTCACCGATAGCCAGGTTGGCGATGAGAATGTTGGTGGAGTTTCGCATGTGTGTTCTAGTGCACACGATGTAGATGACCAAGATATTTCCAACTGACGAGACGAAGAACAAAATGGCGGCGTACACGGTAACGCCTATTTGAAGGTCGGGAGTGAATGGTGACGTCATGTTAGGTGGTTCTGAAATTAACAAACAAGAAAAATAAATAAATGAACGAACGAATGAATGAACGAACGAACGAATAAATGAATGAACGAACGAACGATTAAAGGACGAACGAATGAATGAACGAACGAACGAATGGACAAATGAATGAACGAACGACGAACGAACGAATAAATGAACGAACGAACGAACGATTAAAGGACGAATGAACGAACGAATGGATAAATTAAAGGACAGAACGATAATAAAGTGAATGAATAAATGAATGAATAAGTGGACGAATGAGTAAATAAACGAACAAATGAATGAACCAACAAACGGGGAAAACAAGTAAATCAAACAAAAATGTCACCTGTGCTTGAATTAAAAGTCATCGGTCAAAATTTACCGCTTCAAACCTGAAAAGAAAAATGTATACGACCGTGTTTAGTAACGATCAACACCACATTTAACGATACTATATTGCTACTGTTATCTAGTTTTGGTGAAATTGAAGTGATAACGCGATAACAAGAAACTGGCGGCCAAAAAACCTGAACCTACGTCATTTTATAAACACTTTCTTGATCCCTTTAATCGTCTTAAAAACATGGAATTATACTCACGTCCACGTCCTGACAACATTGACGAAAACACACAGGAAATTAACGATTAAAGTGTTTTCGTACGAGTGGGAAACCTACGGTACCGTGACACTCAAATGGCTTCCTTTCTGAACCAATTAAAAAGCGTGCAGATGCATCTCATCCAATCCAACTCTTTCAATACGGCACGGTACCGTGACTTTGCCACTCATACACGAAAACGCCTCTGTAAGATGTACGTCAAGATGATAACAGGAAGAAGGTTCTTTTCAACATTCTTGATGAGCGCCCGCATCCCCCTCCCTTGGAAAACGAAAATAAAAGACTGTAAAACGTGTAATATTGTATTTTACGTTAGCTCTCGTTTTCAGATAATAATAATAATAATAATAATAATAATAATAATAATAATAATAATAATAATAATAATAAATAATAATAATATAATAATAATATAATAATAATAATAATAATAATAATAATAATAATAATAATAATAATAATAATAATAAATAATAATAATAATAATAATAATAATAATAATAATAATAATAATAATAATAATAATAATAATAATAATAATAATAATAATAATAATATATAATAATAATAATAATAATGATAATAATAATAATAATAATAATAATAATAATAATAATAATAATAAATAATAATAATAATAATAATAATAATAATAATAATAATAATGATAATAATAATAATAATAATAATATATAATAATAATAATAATAATATAATTATAATAATAAATTATTAAATATTATAACATAGACATTGGTAACATCCTTAGAAAGCGCGATTTCATTCTTGGATGCTAGGCGTGCACCATTTTGTATGGTGCACGCCTATAGCTACCAATCAAATTGCAAACTTTTTTATGTGCACGGCTGTGAGCTTTCAAACTGAATAGCTAAAACAATCCAAAAATCAATCGTTTCGTCGACTTTGTTGTTGAAAACATTGCGATACACCGAAACTATGGATTTTTGATCAATAAAGAACAAGAATGGTGAACAAAATGGCAAGAAAGTTAAGGATTCTGTTGTGTTTTTGAATAAAATTTTAGTTGAAGTTCGCGCGCTGCACGCTGGAATGTCATTATATCTAATTTACATAAACTCATTTTGAATATTAATTAACTCGAACGTTTACAATAACTTCAGAATGTTGGTCTTTTCCAGTGAAATAAAAATTCGACTTTTTATATTATAAAATAAATAGAAGATGGCTTTCTATGTTCTATACAAAAATGATGCACTTCTGAGCTCTTGAAATGCAGCTGTCTTGCTATCGCTCGTGCATCCATTTGCTAGCATTGCAAGAGCTCAGGCGTGCATTTTTGTATAGAACATAGAAAGCCATCTTCTATTTGTTAAATGTAAAAGATTAAAGAAAATGAAGTCTAAAAAATAAATAATAATAATAATAGTGAAAAATAAATTTGTAAAGTGCCTTGATTCGTATAGCCCAAAGGCTCTGTTTGTTAACGTTTGCTTGTTTTGTTTTATGTCGGAAAAGAAGGCTTTTTAAAATAACTGGCATTAATGACGATTGTAGCTAAGTGACACACTGAATGGTGTATAATCAGTAATCAGTTATATAATTCCATCTGCTTTAACTAAAAGTTTTATCTAAAAACTAACATAGCACGACTATACACTAACGAAGGAAAGAAAGAAAGAAGGAACGAAAGAAAGAGAGAGAGAAAGGAAAAAAGAACGAAAGAAAGAACGAAAGAAAGAGAGAGAGAAAGGAAGAAAGAACGACAGAAAAAACGAACGAAAGAAAAAACAGAAATGAAGAATAAACAACATATGCAAAGTAAAAGAGAGAAAAATACAAAAGCAAAGAAAGGGAGGAAGAAAGAACAAAGAAAGTATAGTAATAATAATAATAATTAAGGAGGGAAGCCTCACTTATCAACAATGATTTTCAGAGGGACATCAAAATAAATACAAAAGGAAATTAAAAAAGAAAGAAAGGAAGAAAAGAGAGAAGGAAATACAAATGAGATAAATACCTGCATCTCATTTTCAAATTAACTCAAGCTACTGCCAATCAAGATAGCTTGATGAAATAAAAGGCAGAACACTGACCCATCACTCGCGATACTCAACGAAACCTAAATGAAGCCGGTTTAGTTGCTGTAAAAGTACATTTACATCGTACTATACTCTTGTCACTGACCCATCACTCGCGATACTCAACGAAACCTAAATGAAGCCGGTTTAGTTGCTGTAAAAGTACATTTACATCGTACTATACTCTTGTCACTGACCCATCACTCGCGATACTCAACGAAACCTAAATGAAGCCGGTTTAGTTGCTGTAAAAGTACATTTACATCGTACTATACTCTTGTCACTGACCCATCACTCGCGATACTCAACGAAACCTAAATGAAGCCGGTTTAGTTGCTGTAAAAGTACATTTACATCGTACTATACTCTTGTCACTGACCCATCACTCGCGATACTCAACGAAACCTAAATGAAGCCGGTTTAGTTGCTGTAAAAGTACATTTACATCGTACTATACTCTTGTCACTGACCCATCACTCGCGATACTCAACGAAACCTAAATGAAGCCGGTTTAGTTGCTGTAAAAGTACATTTACATCGTACTATACTCTTGTCACTGACCCATCACTCGCGATACTCAACGAAACCTAAATGAAGCCGGTTTAGTTGCTGTAAAAGTACATTTACATCGTACTATACTCTTGTCACTGACCCATCACTCGCGATACTCAACGAAACCTAAATGAAGCCGGTTTAGTTGCTGTAAAAGTACATTTACATCGTACTATACTCTTGTCACTGACCCATCACTCGCGATACTCAACGAAACCTAAATGAAGCCGGTTTAGTTGCTGCTGTAAAAGTACATTTACATCGTACTATACTCTTGTCACTGACCCATCACTCGCGATACTCAACGAAACCTAAATGAAGCCGGTTTAGTTGCTGTAAAAGTACATTTAAAGTACTATATTGACCCATACATCGTACTATACTCTTGTCACTGACCCATCACTCGCGATACTCAACGAAACCTAAATGAAGCCGGTTTAGTTGCTGTAAAAGTACATTTACATCGTACTATACTCTTGTCACTGACCCATCACTCGCGATACTCAACGAAACCTAAATGAAGCCGGTTTAGTTGCTGTAAAAGTACATTTACATCGTACTATACTCTTGTCACTGACCCATCACTCGCGATACTCAACGAAAACCTAAATGAAAAGTACATTTTTTTAGTTGCTGTAAAAGTACCTAAATACATCGTACTATACTCTTGTCACTGACCATCACTCGCGATACTCAACGAAACCTAAATGAAGCCGGTTTAGTTGCTGTAAAAGTACATTTACATCGTACTATACTCTTGTCACTGACCCATCACTCGCGATACTCAACGAAACCTAAATGAAGCCGGTTTAGTTGCTGTAAAAGTACATTTACATCGTACTATACTCTTGTCACTGACCCATCACTCGCGATACTCAACGAAACCTAAATGAAGCCGGTTTAGTTGCTGTAAAAGTACATTTACATCGTACTATACTCTTGTCACTGACCCATCACTCGCGATACTCAACGAAACCTAAATGAAGCCGGTTTAGTTGCTGTAAAAGTACATTTACATCGTACTATACTCTTGTCACTGACCCATCACTCGCGATACTCAACGAAACCTAAATGAAGCCGGTTTAGTTGCTGTAAAAGTACATTTACATCGTACTATACTCTTGTCACTGACCCATCACTCGCGATACTCAACGAAACCTAAATGAAGCCGGTTTAGTTGCTGTAAAAGTACATTTACATCGTACTATACTCTTGTCACTGACCCATCACTCGCGATACTCAACGAAACCTAAATGAAGCCGGTTTAGTTGCTGTAAAAGTACATTTACATCGTACTATACTCTTGTCACTGACCCATCACTCGCGATACTCAACGAAACCTAAATGAAGCCGGTTTAGTTGCTGTAAAAGTACATTTACATCGTACTATACTCTTGTCACTGACCCATCACTCGCGATACTCAACGAAACCTAAATGAAGCCGGTTTAGTTGCTGTAAAAGTACATTTACATCGTACTATACTCTTGTCACTGACCCATCACTCGCGATACTCAACGAAACCTAAATGAAGCCGGTTTAGTTGCTGTAAAAGTACATTTACATCGTACTATACTCTTGTCACTGACCCATCACTCGCGATACTCAACGAAACCTAAATGAAGCCGGTTTAGTTGCTGTAAAAGTACATTTACATCGTACTATACTCTTGTCACTGACCCATCACTCGCGATACTCAACGAAACCTAAATGAAGCCGGTTTAGTTGCTGTAAAAGTACATTTACATCGTACTATACTCTTGTCACTGACCCATCACTCGCGATACTCAACGAAACCTAAATGAAGCCGGTTTAGTTGCTGTAAAAGTACATTTACATCGTACTATACTCTTGTCACTGACCCATCACTCGCGATACTCAACGAAACCTAAATGAAAGCGGTTTAGTTGCTGTAAAAGTACATTTACATCGTACTATACTCTTGTCAGACCCATACTCGCGATTCAACGAAACCTCGTTTAGTTGCTGTAAAAGTACATTTACATACTATACTCTTGTCACTGACCCATCACTCGCGATACTCAACGAAACCTAAATGAAGCCGGTTTAGTTGCTGTAAAAGTACATTTACATCGTACTATACTCTTGTCACTGACCCATCACTCGCGATACTCAACGAAACCTAAATGAAGCCGGTTTAGTTGCTGTAAAAGTACATTTACATCGTACTATACTCTTGTCACTGACCCATCACTCGCGATACTCAACGAAACCTAAATGAAGCCGGTTTAGTTGCTGTAAAAGTACATTTACATCGTGCTATACTCATTTGTCACTCTTGTCACTGACCCATCACTCGCGATACTCAACGAAACCTAAATGAAGCCGGTTTTAGTTGCTGTAAAAGTACATTTACATCGTACTATACTCTTGTCACTGACCCATCACTCGCGATACTCAACGAAACCTAAATGAAGCCGGTTTAGTTGCTGTAAAAGTACATTTACATCGTACTATACTCTTGTCACTGACCCATCACTCGCGATACTCAACGAAACCTAAATGAAGCCGGTTTAGTTGCTGTAAAAGTACATTTACATCGTACTATACTCTTGTCACTGACCCATCACTCGCGATACTCAACGAAACCTAAATGAAGCCGGTTTAGTTGCTGTAAAAGTACATTTACATCGTACTATACTCTTGTCACTGACCCATCACTCGCGATACTCAACGAAACCTAAATGAAGCCGGTTTAGTTGCTGTAAAAGTACATTTACATCGTACTATACTCTTGTCACTGACTGACCCATCACTCGCGATACTCAACGAAACCTAAATGAAGCCGGTTTAGTTGCTGTAAAAGTACATTTACATCGTACTATACTCTTGTCACTGACCCATCACTCGCGATACTCAACGAAACCTAAATGAAGCCGGTTTAGTTGCTGTAAAAGTACATTTACATCGTACTATACTCTTGTCACTGACCCATCACTCGCGATACTCAACGAAACCTAAATGAAGCCGGTTTAGTTGCTGTAAAAGTACATTTACATCGTACTATACTCTTGTCACTGACCCATCACTCGCGATACTCAACGAAACCTAAATGAAGCCGGTTTAGTTGCTGTAAAAGTACATTTACATCGTACTATACTCTTGTCACTGACTTGTCACATCACTCGCGATACTCAACGAAACCTAAATGAAGCCGGTTTAGTTGCTGTAAAAGTACATTTACATCGTACTATACTCTTGTCACTGACCCATCACTCGCGATACTCAACGAAACCTAAATGAAGCCGGTTTAGTTGCTGTAAAAGTACATTTACATCGTACTATACTCTTGTCACTGACCCATCACTCGCGATACTCAACGAAACCTAAATGAAGCCGGTTTAGTTGCTGTAAAAGTACATTTACATCGTACTATACTCTTGTCACTGACCCATCACTCGCGATACTCAACGAAACCTAAATGAAGCCGGTTTAGTTGCTGTAAAAGTACATTTACATCGTACTATACTCTTGTCACTGACCCATCACTCGCGATACTCAACGAAACCTAAATGAAGCCGGTTTAGTTGCTGTAAAAGTACATTTACATCGTACTATACTCTTGTCACTGACCCATCACTCGCGATACTCAACGAAACCTAAATGAAGCCGGTTTAGTTGCTGTAAAAGTACATTTACATCGTACTATACTCTTGTCACTGACCCATCACTCGCGATACTCAACGAAACCTAAATGAAGCCGGTTTAGTTGCTTGCTGTAAAAGTACATTTACATCGTACTATACTCTTGTCACTGACCCATCACTCGCGATACTCAACGAAACCTAAATGAAGCCGGTTTAGTTGCTGTAAAAGTACATTTACATCGTACTATACTCTTGTCACTGACCCATCACTCGCGATACTCAACGAAACCTAAATGAAGCCGGTTTAGTTGCTGTAAAAGTAAAGTACATTTACATCGTACTATACTCTTGTCACTGACCCATCACTCGCGATACTCAACGAAACCTAAATGAAGCCGGTTTAGTTGCTGTAAAAGTACATTTACATCGTACTATACTCTTGTCACTGACCCATCACTCGCGATACTCAACGAAACCTAAATGAAGCCGGTTTAGTTGCTGTAAAAGTACATTTACATCGTACTATACTCTTGTCACTGACCCATCACTCGCGATACTCAACGAAACCTAAATGAAGCCGGTTTAGTTGCTGTAAAAGTACATTTACATCGTACTATACTCTTGTCACTGACCCATCACTCGCGATACTCAACGAAACCTAAATGAAGCCGGTTTAGTTGCTGTAAAAGTACATTTACATCGTACTATACTCTTGTCACTGACCCATCACTCGCGATACTCAACGAAACCTAAATGAAGCCGGTTTAGTTGCTGTAAAAGTACATTTACATCGTACTATACTCTTGTCACTGACCCATCACTCGCGATACTCAACGAAACCTAAATGAAGCCGGTTTAGTTGCTGTAAAAGTACATTTACATCGTACTATACTCTTGTCACTGACCCATCACTCGCGATACTCAACGAAACCTAAATGAAGCCGGTTTAGTTGCTGTAAAAGTACATTTTACATCGTACTATACTCTTGTCACTGACCCATCACTCGCGATACTCAACGAAACCTAAATGAAGCCGGTTTAGTTGCTGTAAAAGTACATTTACATCGTACTATACTCTTGTCACTGACCCATCACTCGCGATACTCAACGAAACCTAAATGAAGCCGGTTTAGTTGCTGTAAAAGTACATTTACATCGTACTATACTCTTGTCACTGACCCATCACTCGCGATACTCAACGAAACCTAAATGAAGCCGGTTTAGTTGCTGTAAAAGTACATTTACATCGTACTATACTCTTGTCACTGACCCATCACTCGCGATACTCAACGAAACCTAAATGAAGCCGGTTTAGTTGCTGTAAAAGTACATTTACATCGTACTATACTCTTGTCACTGACCCATCACTCGCGATACTCAACGAAACCTAAATGAAGCCGGTTTAGTTGCTGTAAAAGTACATTTACATCGTACTATACTCTTGTCACTGACCCATCACTCGCGATACTCAACGAAACCTAAATGAAGCCGGTTTAGTTGCTGTAAAAGTACATTTACATCGTACTATACTCTTGTCACTGACCCATCACTCGCGATACTCAACGAAACCTAAATGAAGCCGGTTTAGTTGCTGTAAAAGTACATTTACATCGTACTATACTCTTGTCACTGACCCATCACTCGCGATACTCAACGAAACCTAAATGAAGCCGGTTTAGTTGCTGTAAAAGTACATTTACATCGTACTATACTCTTGTCACTGACCCATCACTCGCGATACTCAACGAAACCTAAATGAAGCCGGTTTAGTTGCTGTAAAAGTACATTTACATCGTACTATACTCTTGTCACTGACCCATCACTCGCGATACTCAACGAAACCTAAATGAAGCCGGTTTAGTTGCTGTAAAAGTACATTTACATCGTACTATACTCTTGTCACTGACCCATCACTCGCGATACTCAACGAAACCTAAATGAAGCCGGTTTAGTTGCTGTAAAAGTACATTTACATCGTACTATACTCTTGTCACTGACCCATCACTCGCGATACTCAACGAAACCTAAATGAAGCCGGTTTAGTTGCTGTAAAAGTACATTTACATCGTACTATACTCTTGTCACTGACCCATCACTCGCGATACTCAACGAACCTAAATGAAGCCGGTTTAGTTGCTGTAAAAGTACATTTACATCGTACTATACTCTTGTCACTGACCCATCACTCGCGATACTCAACGAAACCTAAATGAAGCCGGTTTAGTTGCTGTAAAAGTACATTTACATCGTACTATACTCTTGTCACTGACCCATCACTCGCGATACTCAACGAAACCTAAATGAAGCCGGTTTAGTTGCTGTAAAAGTACATTTACATCGTACTATACTCTTGTCACTGACCCATCACTCGCGATACTCAACGAAACCTAAATGAAGCCGGTTTAGTTGCTGTAAAAGTACATTTACATCGTACTATACTCTTGTCACTGACCCATCACTCGCGATACTCAACGAAACCTAAATGAAGCCGGTTTAGTTGCTGTAAAAGTACATTTACATCGTACTATACTCTTGTCACTGACCCATCACTCGCGATACTCAACGAAACCTAAATGAAGCCGGTTTAGTTGCTGTAAAAGTACATTTACATCGGTTTAGTTGCTGTAAAAGTACATTTACATCGTCTACTATACTCTTGTCACTGACCCATCACTCGCGATACTCAACGAAACCTAAATGAAGCCGGTTTAGTTGCTGTAAAAGTACATTTACATCGTACTATACTCTTGTCACTGACCCATCACTCGCGATACTCAACGAAACCTAAATGAAGCCGGTTTAGTTGCTGTAAAAGTACATTTACATCGTACTATACTCTTGTCACTGACCCATCACTCGCGATACTCAACGAAACCTAAATGAAGCCGGTTTAGTTGCTGTAAAAGTACATTTACATCGTACTATACTCTTGTCACTGACCCATCACTCGCGATACTCAACGAAACCTAAATGAAGCCGGTTTAGTTGCTGTAAAAGTACATTTACATCGTACTATACTCTTGTCACTGACCCATCACTCGCGATACTCAACGAAACCTAAATGAAGCCGGTTTAGTTGCTGTAAAAGTACATTTACATCGTACTATACTCTTGTCACTGACCCATCACTCGCGATACTCAACGAAACCTAAATGAAGCCGGTTTAGTTGCTGTAAAAGTACATTTACATCGTACTATACTCTTGTCACTGACCCATCACTCGCGATACTCAACGAAACCTAAATGAAGCCGGTTTAGTTGCTGTAAAAGTACATTTACATCGTACTATACTCTTGTCACTGACCCATCACTCGCGATACTCAACGAAACCTAAATGAAGCCGGTTTAGTTGCTGTAAAAGTACATTTACATCGTACTATACTCTTGTCACTGACCCATCACTCGCGATACTCAACGAAACCTAAATGAAGCCGGTTTAGTTGCTGTAAAAGTACATTTACATCGTACTATACTCTTGTCACTGACCCATCACTCGCGATACTCAACGAAACCTAAATGAAGCCGGTTTAGTTGCTGTAAAAGTACATTTACATCGTACTATACTCTTGTCACTGACCCATCACTCGCGATACTCAACGAAACCTAAATGAAGCCGGTTTAGTTGCTGTAAAAGTACATTTACATCGTACTATACTCTTGTCACTGACCCATCACTCGCGATACTCAACGAAACCTAAATGAAGCCGGTTTAGTTGCTGTAAAAGTACATTTACATCGTACTATACTCTTGTCACTGACCCATCACTCGCGATACTCAACGAAACCTAAATGAAGCCGGTTTAGTTGCTGTAAAAGTACATTTACATCGTACTATACTCTTGTCACTGACCCATCACTCGCGATACTCAACGAAACCTAAATGAAGCCGGTTTAGTTGCTGTAAAAGTACATTTACATCGTACTATACTCTTGTCACTGACCCATCACTCGCGATACTCAACGAAACCTAAATGAAGCCGGTTTAGTTGCTGTAAAAGTACATTTACATCGTACTATACTCTTGTCACTGACCCATCACTCGCGATACTCAACGAAACCTAAATGAAGCCGGTTTAGTTGCTGTAAAAGTACATTTACATCGTACTATACTCTTGTCACTGACCCATCACTCGCGATACTCAACGAAACCTAAATGAAGCCGGTTTAGTTGCTGTAAAAGTACATTTACATCGTACTATACTCTTGTCACTGACCCATCACTCGCGATACTCAACGAAACCTAAATGAAGCCGGTTTAGTTGCTGTAAAAGTACATTTACATCGTACTATACTCTTGTCACTGACCCATCACTCGCGATACTCAACGAAACCTAAATGAAGCCGGTTTAGTTGCTGTAAAAGTACATTTACATCGTACTATACTCTTGTCACTGACCCATCACTCGCGATACTCAACGAAACCTAAATGAAGCCGGTTTAGTTGCTGTAAAAGTACATTTACATCGTACTATACTCTTGTCACTGACCCATCACTCGCGATACTCAACGAAACCTAAATGAAGCCGGTTTAGTTTGTTGCTGTAAAAGTACATTTACATCGTACTATACTCTTGTCACTGACCCATCACTCGCGATACTCAACGAAACCTAAATGAAGCCGGTTTAGTTGCTGTAAAAGTACATTTACATCGTACTATACTCTTGTCACTGACCCATCACTCGCGATACTCAACGAAACCTAAATGAAGCCGGTTTAGTTGCTGTAAAAGTACATTTACATCGTACTATACTCTTGTCACTGACCCATCACTCGCGATACTCAACGAAACCTAAATGAAGCCGGTTTAGTTGCTACTCAACGAAAAAAGTACATTTACATCGTACTATACTCTTGTCACTGACCCATCACTCGCGATACTCAACGAAACCTAAATGAAGCCGGTTTAGTTGCTGTAAAAGTACATTTACATCGTACTATACTCTTGTCACTGACCCATCACTCGCGATACTCAACGAAACCTAAATGAAGCCGGTTTAGTTGCTGTAAAAGTACATTTACATCGTACTATACTCTTGTCACTGACCCATCACTCGCGATACTCAACGAAACCTAAATGAAGCCGGTTTAGTTGCTGTAAAAGTACATTTACATCGTACTATACTCTTGTCACTGACCCATCACTCGCGATACTCAACGAAACCTAAATGAAGCCGGTTTAGTTGCTGTAAAAGTACATTTACATCGTACTATACTCTTGTCACTGACCCATCACTCGCGATACTCAACGAAACCTAAATGAAGCCGGTTTAGTTGCTGTAAAAGTACATTTACATCGTACTATACTCTTGTCACTGACCCATCACTCGCGATACTCAACGAAACCTAAATGAAGCCGGTTTAGTTGCTGTAAAAGTACATTTACATCGTACTATACTCTTGTCACTGACCCATCACTCGCGATACTCAACGAAACCTAAATGAAGCCGGTTTAGTTGCTGTAAAAGTACATTTACATCGTACTATACTCTTGTCACTGACCCATCACTCGCGATACTCAACGAAACCTAAATGAAGCCGGTTTAGTTGCTGTAAAAGTACATTTACATCGTACTATACTCTTGTCACTGACCCATCACTCGCGATACTCAACGAAACCTAAATGAAGCCGGTTTAGTTGCTGTAAAAGTACATTTACATCGTACTATACTCTTGTCACTGACCCATCACTCGCGATACTCAACGAAACCTAAATGAAGCCGGTTTAGTTGCTGTAAAAGTACATTTACATCGTACTATACTCTTGTCACTGACCCATCACTCGCGATACTCAACGAAACCTAAATGAAGCCGGTTTAGTTGCTGTAAAAGTACATTTACATCGTACTATACTCTTGTCACTGACCCATCACTCGCGATACTACTCAACGAAACCTAAATGAAGCCGGTTTAGTTGCTGTAAAAGTACATTTACATCGTACTATACTCTTGTCACTGACCCATCACTCGCGATACTCAACGAAACCTAAATGAAGCCGGTTTAGTTGCTGTAAAAGTACATTTACATCGTACTATACTCTTGTCACTGACCCATCACTCGCGATACTCAACGAAACCTAAATGAAGCCGGTTTAGTTGCTGTAAAAGTACATTTACATCGTACTATACTCTTGTCACTGACCCATCACTCGCGATACTCAACGAAACCTAAATGAAGCCGGTTTAGTTGCTGTAAAAGTACATTTACATCGTACTATACTCTTGTCACTGACCCATCACTCGCGATACTCAACGAAACCTAAATGAAGCCGGTTTAGTTGCTGTGTAAAAGTACATTTACATCGTACTATACTCTTGTCACTGACCCATCACTCGCGATACTCAACGAAACCTAAATGAAGCCGGTTTAGTTGCTGTAAAAGTACATTTACATCGTACTATACTCTTGTCTGACCCATCACTCGCGATACTCAACGAAACCTAAATGAAGCCGGTTTAGTTGCTGTAAAAGTACATTTACATCGTACTATACTCTTGTCACTGACCCATCACTCGCGATACTCAACGAAACCTAAATGAAGCCGGTTTAGTTGCTGTAAAAGTACATTTACATCGTACTATACTCTTGTCACTGACCCATCACTCGCGATACTCAACGAAACCTAAATGAAGCCGGTTTAGTTGCTGTAAAAGTACATTTACATCGTACTATACTCTTGTCACTGACCCCGCATCACTCGCGATACTCAACGAAACCAACGAAACCTAAATGAAGCCGGTTTAGTTGCTGTAAAAGTACATTTACATCGTACTATACTCTTGTCACTGACCCATCACTCGCGATACTCAACGAAACCTAAATGAAGCCGGTTTAGTTGCTGTAAAAGTACATTTACATCGTACTATACTCTTGTCACTGACCCATCACTCGCGATACTCAACGAAACCTAAATGAAGCCGGTTTAGTTGCTGTAAAAGTACATTTACATCGTACTATACTCTTGTCACTGACCCATCACTCGCGATACTCAACGAAACCTAAATGAAGCCGGTTTAGTTGCTGTAAAAGTACATTTACATCGTACTATACTCTTGTCACTGACCCATCACTCGCGATACTCAACGAAACCTAAATGAAGCCGGTTTAGTTGCTGTAAAAGTACATTTACATCGTACTATACTCTTGTCACTGACCCATCACTCGCGATACTCAACGAAACCTAAATGAAGCCGGTTTAGTTGCTGTAAAAGTACATTTACATCGTACTATACTCTTGTCACTGACCCATCACTCGCGATACTCAACGAAACCTAAATGAAGCCGGTTTAGTTGCTGTAAAAGTACATTTACATCGTACTATACTCTTGTCACTGACCCATCACTCGCGATACTCAACGAAACCTAAATGAAGCCGGTTTAGTTGCTGTAAAAGTACATTTACATCGTACTATACTCTTGTCACTGACCCATCACTCGCGATACTCAACGAAACCTAAATGAAGCCGGTTTAGTTGCTGTAAAAGTACATTTACATCGTACTATACTCTTGTCACTGACCCATCACTCGCGATACTCAACGAAACCTAAATGAAGCCGGTTTAGTTGCTGTAAAAGTACATTTACATCGTACTATACTCTTGTCACTGACCCATCACTCGCGATACTCAACGAAACCTAAATGAAGCCGGTTTAGTTGCTGTAAAAGTACATTTACATCGTACTATATACTCTTGTCACTGACCCATCACTCGCGATACTCAACGAAACCTAAATGAAGCCGGTTTAGTTGCTGTAAAAGTACATTTACATCGTACTATACTCTTGTCACTGACCCATCACTCGCGATACTCAACGAAACCTAAATGAAGCCGGTTTAGTTGCTGTAAAAGTACATTTACATCGTACTATACTCTTGTCACTGACCCATCACTCGCGATACTCAACGAAACCTAAATGAAGCCGGTTTAGTTGCTGTAAAAGTACATTTACATCGTACTATACTCTTGTCACTGACCCATCACTCGCGATACTCAACG
The DNA here is from genome assembly GCA_033675265.1 of Actinostola sp. cb2023. NCBI lineage: Eukaryota > Metazoa > Cnidaria > Anthozoa > Actiniaria > Actinostolidae > Actinostola > Actinostola sp. cb2023. The sequence continues at coordinate 152,086 of JAUJYZ010001170.1, forward strand.
AAACCTAAATGAAGCCGGTTTAGTTGCTGTAAAAGTACATTTACATCGTACTATACTCTTGTCACTGACCCATCACTCGCGATACTCAACGAAACCTAAATGAAGCCGGTTTAGTTGCTGTAAAAGTACATTTACATCGTACTATACTCTTGTCACTGACCCATCACTCGCGATACTCAACGAAACCTAAATGAAGCCGGTTTAGTTGCTGTAAAAGTACATTTACATCGTACTATACTCTTGTCACTGACCCATCACTCGCGATACTCAACGAAACCTAAATGAAGCCGGTTTAGTTGCTGTAAAAGTACATTTACATCGTACTATACTCTTGTCACTGACCCATCACTCGCGATACTCAACGAAACCTAAATGAAGCCGGTTTAGTTGCTGTAAAAGTACATTTACATCGTACTATACTCTTGTCACTGACCCATCACTCGCGATACTCAACGAAACCTAAATGAAGCCGGTTTAGTTGCTGTAAAAGTACATTTACATCGTACTATACTCTTGTCACTGACCCATCACTCGCGATACTCAACGAAACCTAAATGAAGCCGGTTTAGTTGCTGTAAAAGTACATTTACATCGTACTATACTCTTGTCACTGACCCATCACTCGCGATACTCAACGAAACCTAAATGAAGCCGGTTTAGTTGCTGTAAAAGTACATTACATCGTACTATACTCTTGTCACTGACCCATCACTCGCGATACTCAACGAAACCTAAATGAAGCCGGTTTAGTTGCTGTAAAAGTACATTTACATCGTACTATACTCTTGTCACTGACCCATCACTCGCGATACTCAACGAAACCGTTGCTGTAAAAGTACATTTACATCGTACTATACTCTTGTCACTGACCCATCACTCGCGATACTCAACGAAACCTAAATGAAGCCGGTTTAGTTGCTGTAAAAGTACATTTACATCGTACTATACTCTTGTCACTGACCCATCACTCGCGATACTCAACGAAACCTAAATGAAGCCGGTTTTTAGTTGCTGTAAAAGTACATTTACATCGTACTATACTCTTGTCACTGACCCATCACTCGCGATACTCAACGAAACCTAAATGAAGCCGGTTTAGTTGCTGTAAAAGTACATTTATATCGTACTATACTCTTGTCACTGACCCATCACTCGCGATACTCAACGAAACCTAAATGAAGCCGGTTTAGTTGCTGTAAAAGTACAACATTTACATCGTACTATACTCTTGTCACTGACCCATCACTCGCGATACTCAACGAAACCTAAATGAAGCCGGTTTAGTTGCTGTAAAAGTACATTTACATCGTACTATACTCTTGTCATCCTCTCGAACGTCTAAAAGGGTGCATGAACGACGAAAACTAATAGCATAAACCAGCTCTGAGAGATTTGCAGTGACACAGTTGTACTCTAATACCCTTCACTATTATCAAGATAAGCGGAGATAAGATTGGGAAATCTTTCAGAATGGCTTAAATTGGTGCTATTTTATGCTCGTTTGGATGCTATCCTGAGTATTATTCAGACAAGAGCTCAATACGACAATAATCCTAATCAACAGAATACGATAAATCACACAAGACAGGAAGTCTACAGCGCAAGTTTGAAAGACGGTTGTATATTAGTCCAACAACTGTCGCATACATTACGATATATTACGATATATTAATATCTATTATTATATATCTGTGACGTAATTTTACCAAATTTGGTCATTTTTGAGGGCCGATATGAGACGTTATGCCCTGTTTTATGCCCTGGTGTGACTCAAAAAACTCAAAAAAAAATATCATTGTCGTCACAGTTTATTAAAAACAACATTAATGTTTTTTCTGGTATTACGGGCTGACATTTTACTCGAAAATTTTACCTCGCCCTTCGGGCTCGGAAAAATACGTTCGCAAACTCGTAAAATATCAGCCCGTAATACCCGAAAATGAATCTAAAAGCGTATTTAAAAATTTCACATACACATACTACATTACTAGCAGGTTTTATGGGTGTGACGCAAAAATATCATTGTCTATCTTTTTAAAACAACAAATCTGTGACTGAAATACAAGAAAAATACATAAAATTCACAAAAACAAACAGGAAAAATGGCTTCGAAAATGAAAAAAATTCCGTAAGAAAAATGTGTCATATAAATGTGTCATAATTTAAAGCTGCGAATAGAAAAAAAAAATGACAACTGAATTCCGCAAGAAAGAATTCATAATAATATAATAATAATAGAAATAATAATAATAATAATAATAATAATAATAATAATAATATATAGTTGCTAACGATTTCGATCTTTCGCAAATACAGTACTAAAATCCAACACATTACCTTTCTTGGCGTCTTCAAAACTACTTCCAGAGAACTAAGCCAATGTACAGAAATCTCTGGTTACATTTTTCAGCTGTGTATTCTGTGCTTTCATTGGCTTAAAATGCGTGACGTCAGTAAAGAAACCATTTAAGTGCTGTACTTGAGGTATATATATATAAATATATTCATCATTTCTAGAAATAATCTTTTGTTACGAAACAAGGATAAGAAACTACAACACATTTTTTTCCTCTGGAATTATTTATTGTTATTAGTAAAATAGTCGTGATATATAAGAGAAATATTAGAAAATGTTTGAGATAAAATAAGTCAGGAGCCCATAAGTACTTATGGGCTCCTGAATAAGTTGAATAAATGTTTGAATTAAAAACATCAAGCGGCTTGAGTGATGATACAAAGTGCTTGCATTAGCCGATGACAGCACTTACACTAGTACTAGTATGGCGATTGTGGGTGTATATTGCTAGTTTGACCTGCTGTTCAAAGTCATTGTCATGAAATATTAGCGTTTCGTTTCAAAAGGAAAAGCAAGAGGAGGGAAGAGAAAGTGAATGCAAGGGAAGAGATCCAGGACAAAAAAGGAAAGGAAAGGAAGGAAAGTAATGGAATGGAGGGGATTGGAAAGGAATGGGAAGGATTGGAAAGGAATGGAAGGAATTGGAAAGGAAGGAAAGGAGAGGATAGGAAAGAGAAGGAATGGGAAGAATGGAAAGGAAAGGGAAGGAATGGAAAGGAATAGAAAGTAAAAAATAAAAAGGCAGCCCAAACGGAAGTGGCAAGACAAGAACAACTCATGAACGGTCAAAGCCTTGGCGTGCCTTTTGGACAGCTGCTTCGTTCTTATATTTCCGTATTAATATAATATAGTAAAAATAAAGAAATGTGAAATAAAAATTGTTGTTGTTGCTCTTCTACACAGGAGACTATTCAGCACAGCACGTACATCCCTAAGAACACAACTATTCACTAAACTACCATCATTCTACAGTATTGTAAGCCAAAGGCAGGGCAACTTGTATTATAAACTAACCGAAGCTAGATGACGTATTAGAAGTTCAGCTACCACCTGGGGAATCATCAGGATTTAGTAATTCCTTAACTACAGCATCGTGAAATACGATTGACCATTCATCTTATTCATCTTATTCATCTTAAAATATTAAAATATTTAAATTTCTTGACTCAAATGTTTCTCAAAAATGTCAAAAACCGGAATAAGAAATGTTTGCCCTCAAAAATTCTCAGGCCGGGCGGCCGAGAACCTTATTGAGCTGTTTGCACTCGGAACAGATGGCATATAATTGAATAGACTTTTGACAAGGTGGAATCATGAATATTTACTACTCAGTATTAAAAACAAGTCCAATTAATCGGAAACTCGCACCTACACACTCCGTGTAGAAATATTGCCATAGAACATGGACACCCGACGTGTTTCTTGTGACAGCCTTTCACTTTCCAAGCAATTTTGAAATCCTTTTACAAACAGTTTGATAGGTCACTTGTCGATTAGCATCATTCCGTTTACTTCATTAATAATCAAACACGCTTTCCAGTTTTCCATGCAAAGCTAGCACAACTCGAGATTCGTTTTTGAAGTCAGTCCTTGAAACTCAAAGACAAGGCAATACAATACCGGCGAGAACTGTGCAATACTTTTAGCTGAGTAATAACCGACTCATAACTTTTATTGTTTACAAAGAGTTGCAAGATTGACAAGATAGAAATATTTCAATTTCATATTGTTTTAATTTAGAGCAACGAACAGAAAAAAAAAGTTCACTAAATATTTCTGAATTTGTGTTGCAAATCGTTGCAAGATTAAAAATATAGAAATATTTCAATTTGATATTGTTTTAATTTAGGGCAACGAACAGAGAAAAGAAAAAACAAACACGATAGTTCACTATATATATTCCTGAATTTGTGTTGCAAGATTAAAAATATAGAAATATTTGAATTTAATATTGTTTTTAATTAAGTCTTTTAATTTAGGGCAACGAACAGAGAATTTTAAAAACAACATGAAACAGTTCACTGATTATTCCTCAATTTCTGTTGAAGTCGCACAGCTGCCCCAACTAAGAATTCGACTAAAAAGTAAGTCATGTGAGCTAAGTGTTTGAATGAAGTATTTTCTCAATCACTATATGAACATCTGAAATTAATTTCGCATCTTGCGAAGGTGTCAGTTTTTTTCATTCATTCTCAACCCAGTATAATAATATATATCTAGTATCTACAAAACAAGAAGAAATACATATATCTAGATTCTCCAAACTGAGAAGAAACTGGCGACGAGAACAAGAGCTTAGAAAAACATCGCCTTTCTCAAACACACGGTGGTGATTTCAGGACACTTTATTGGCAGCTTGCTCAATTGAAATAGGACAGGAACTATTTACCGTGTATAATAACAAGTAACGCCATGTTCACACAAGCTTAACATAGTGATAAAAAGACTAATCCATAATAAACGTAACACAGACAGAAGGCCGTGAGAGTCTTGAATTATTAACGAGGTAAAGACTGAGTAGGTTTGAGAGCGACTTCGAGTCGGCCTTTTTTTAATAATGTAAACGAAATACTAATAGATGGATGTAATAATCGTATCATGTCCCATCATTATAATAAATGGTTTAAAATCATAGAATTAACGAACTAAAAAGTCAGTTTTTCCAGTCAATGCAATTTGAGAAAGAGGAAATGCCCGCTCTTCAGTTTGTAATACATATTAAATCGTCACTCCCCAATCCGATTGGAATAAATTTATTTTTGAAACTCACGTATTCGAACTCAATCGGTTCATCAAGTTTAGCAAAAATATTTCCTTACAAATCAAATCATTTCATTTTTACCTTGTTTTACGTTTTCGTTTGAATGCAGACGCTTAGTCGTTTATGATCTCCTTGAATTCAGTCAGATCTAGGCGGCAAGCAATGTGATAAGCATTAGTTTTAGTAGTGCATGTAAATGCGAGCTACGTCAACACAATGTATAACTAATGTGCTAAAACAGATATGGTACCTTGTACGAAAAGCGTGGATGCCCAGAGACGAAACGACCAGGATGGCGTTTAGGGAACGCCTGTATAATGAACTATTGTTTTAAGTTATCGGCCCGATGTCAAAACAACGACCAACGAACGTACGTAGACCACTGTTGACATAGTCTACAAATACGTCTTCCCAGGGAAATCTCGTTGACCAATCAAAGGATGTTATTTTCCAAGCGAGCCATGCCCACCAATCAGCGGCCTTAAAAAAATAACTTTTGAAGCCAATCAGCGGGACGATAGATATAGTCACGTGACTAGCATGCAAATGGTTTCATGGAGTTTGATATGACTTGCGTCCAAAGATAACGGCACTTTTTATGGTTGGATTTTACAAAAAACGCGTATTTTATCATTTCCGTCTTATGTGAGATTACTTTGATTACGGCTCAAATTTTCAATTTCACTTTAATTTATAGCAAGATCGATAATGCATAAGATAAGCTCGATAACGCAGCTCGCTTTACGACTGATTGGCAAGTCAGCAGGTTGCTATAGACAAAGTCAACTTCAATCATTCGCAAAGCAAATAAACCAAAAGGCGAGAATACTTCATATTAGAAAACTTGCTTTCTAAACGGATTTCTCGTTCAATTCGTTCCTCATTTTAACGGTGAAAAATACAATTAGTTGACTACTACACTGTACTGTCGCTTGTTCTCCACTGTGTAAACAACAAACGGCAATGACATCTCTTATTCATCCAATTGACGTGAAAAGCATAAAATTAATTAGCTGGTGTATAAAGACAAATAGTCTAGAACACATATACTCAGTTTTGATACTGAGATTTGAGAAATACCGTAAAACTAGTGTATTTATTACAGTGTTTAGGTCTTTAGGGAAGAATAGAAAACCCTTTTTTTAGTTGTACGTACGTGTTCCATATAATATGCTGTCAGTGTTCAAAGAGGTCTATTTTTTCCCCTTCAAGTCTTCGTAATTACACCTTCGTATTACAGACGAAAAATCCCCTCATATACTACCTAATTCCCTCCGATTATAAGCCTACACTGAAAAGGTCCTTTCAGGACGAAAATAAGTCCAATTTTACGCGGTGTTCACGTTTACTATTAGTAATCAACCGAAGAATTTCAGTATTAATCCCGTATGAATAATGACAATATGAAAAAATATGAATGACAATATGAGAGTAAAATACCGTTCAGTTAACCATGAAAACCGCTCTAATGATATACAAAAACATTGAATTCTACACATTTTTGTGAGGATCGAAGGTTGGCCTTGGCATGAGCTATCAGTTGTCAGTGTTGGTTGTTGTAGCTGTGCGTAGTGATGTATTAGTGTGTAGGTTAGTAAGCGTGTTGGTTGTGGGGTGAGGTACGTGGATAGTGTATACAGCTTTTTACGAGATATCTGTGTGCTTATATAATAACAAGACGCTCAATGAGCGTACACTCGGGCATTATGACAAGGACAATGTCAGTTGCGTGACGAGGGACCTGACAATGACTGACAGTTGCGTGACGAGGGAGACTATGTTTAATGTATATGTGTCGGTGAGCATAGATAAAGATATCCGATTCGTACGTTCCTAGCACGTACTTGGAACGTCCAGTTGAGTTCGATATACGCTCGGAAACTATTTGACACGTTTGAGCGAATCATACTTTCGGATTTAGTTCGATAAGCGTTCGGAAACTATTCGATCTGTTTTTGGCGACCATGAATATGCAACCTCAAGTGACCTCAAGTACGTTTAAAGACGTACTACAGACGTACCTCGACGAGTCGGAGATCTTTATCGATGCTCACCGACACAAATAGTCTCCCTCGTCACGCAACTGTCATTGTCATAATGCCCGACTATACGTTCATTGAGCGTCTTCTTCTGTAATAGATCCCTAAAATCTAAGGATGTTTTGATTTCGATTGTATTTTTGCCGTTCACTGACCTGTTTTGAGCGTGGAAATTCTGTTTTAAATAGCGCTACGCGGCGGTTCTAAAATTAGGTCGCGTAATATAAGTATGACTCACACAAGGATCATACAACTGTAATCGTACTGAAAAGAACACGGAGAAACCTACATTTTATCATGCAAACACTGTTTATTTTCAAAACAATTGTCAGTAAAAAAAAACTAACAAAATCGGACTGAAGGATATGAAAAATTTGGTTTGTTTGTCTAAGTTGTGACGTGACTAATTAATGCGCTTCGCTATTGTGCAAGTATATAAATAGCCTAAAACTACTTTTGTACGATCCCGATTTTCGTACATTGACCTTGCTCGCCTTTGCTTTGATGTAGTTTTGAAGTACGATTTTTACGATTCCTTTTCCTTCTGAATTTTTCAAACGTGGAATAAAATAAACATCCATCATGAGTTACTGAAAATAACTCGGACTGGCTCGACTGTTTGCATGAATTCTGTACATATAGCTGTAGTTATAGATGTAGTTATACATCGCTGGTCGTGAGTTTAATTATAAATACTCAACTCAGGAGAGTTAAGGCACGGGTCTCAAACATTTCAAAATGGCGGCTTTAAAAACAAGAGGGGGTCTATTTCTTTTCTTTTTTTGTGATTATTCACTGAAACTTTGACAAATGTGATAAAGTCGCAACCTTAACCTTTGTATATAGTTGTGTCTATGGAAACATGTAATCTGACCTTTGACCTAGTTTTTACATAAAAGTCCCCTGGAGGACAATAAAAAGTTTTCGTATGGTGGATATTTCTATGTGAATAAATCAATCAGAGTTAGTGGGTAGTCTCTTGGTCTAATTTGAAAATTTGCTTAACTTGTGTGGAAGTCTCATTAAGGTACACATGAAATTTGATACTCTTTGTTTTCTTCTTTGTTATAATATTATTTCATGATATCTAATTGGAGCGATAAACTTGAAGGCATATAGTATCATATAGAATGTTTAATAATCCAATACATCAAAAATTTTCCATACTCCCGAGGCCTTGAAAGTTATTTTTCAAAACTTCAGTTCAAAGGTCAAGTATGCTGTCACCATGGTTACCATATTAATAAAAATTAACAAAGCGTTAATCTTAATGATGTGTCCTAAATTGTAGTCTCTACAGTAAAACTAGATGATATTACAGTCATTCTAAGCTTTATGGGCGTGGTCGTCTTGGACCCGTGCCTTAATGCCCCTGAGAAGGACATAAGACACATAACTGTACACGTACTATTACAATTAGCAACAAACATGGCATAGCGAGGTCATGATAGTTTTTGAGTTCATTTCATTTGCTTTTCAGTCTCGACTGGCTCGACTGTTTGCATGACTTCTGTACATATAGCTTTCGTTTGTTTAGCGATTAGAGCGGTTTCCGCGAATTCAGGGACCGGAGTGCAGTTCGCTCCCTTATCTGCTGAGTCATCTTGAAACTCGATACGATCAAAAATAATAAAAATATAATAATAATATATAATAAAAATAATAATAATAAAAAAAAGAAAGCGCATTTTATAACTCGGGCATCCTCCGGAAGTGCCCGAGTAATAAGTGGAGGTGTCGTATGAGTAGGTTTAAGTGGTGCGACGTATAGTATTGTAGTAAAGCGAGGAAGGGACAAGGGGTGAATTTTGTACGCGTGTATACAGTATAGTGTGTGTGTTTGAAGTAGATCAATCTTCCTTACAGTACATTTCACCCATAATCCTTTGCGCGCGCAAAACTCTATTCCCTCGTAGAATTTGAATACTTTATTTTATTTTTGAAAATGACAAATCTTTGCAAGCTTGATCCGTGAAAGACATTAGTCTAATACACATTAGTACATTCTAATCAGTTCCATTGTGTTCTATTTCACGGGTTTATGAAAACCACTCTATGTGAACGTGTCAAGTACTGATTTAGGTTCACAAAGGATTGTGGTAAAAATTTACAGACGCCATCTTGTTCTCACAGTGGATTGAAGTGGTTAACCGTTGTGCGAGGTGGAGTGTGGCGAACAAGAAGAACACAAGCTACATTAAGTAGAGAGCAACAACATATATTGTCCATATAAAATTAATACTTATAAACTATCATTTTCAGTTAGATAAAAATATTTTTTGATTATAAAATTTATAAAATAAAAAAATATTATTAAAAGTAATTCCTTGTAATTCTTATTTAATAATATCTTGATAATATATCGTGGTACAAATCCAAAAATAGATATATAAATGATCTATAAAAAGGCCGCGCAGGACCATGGGACAATTTATGTACCCATGGTCCTTAGCGGTTGGACAATTTATGTACCCATGGTCCTTTGCGGTTGGACAATTTATGTATCCATGGTCCTTAGCGGTTCTCACTAGTCTTTTCTTTGTATAAACTACAGAGTTCAGTCTAGGTTCGTCACGGTTTGTTCTTCAAAAGGTTAAGCAGTCACATTCTCAGCTTAATTTTTCCAATAAAAAATCAAAGAGATTACGTGATGTGTCTGAGTCACACTGACAGTAACGCAAGACGATTTCCAGGACGTCACGCACTCGGTAGTGATTCTCCCTTAACGTTTGTTGAACTTTGTAAAACTGAAAAGAAACAGTAACGAGGCAGTTGTTAGTACAAAACAAACTCACCACGTCTGCGCATGTGTCATTGAGAAATCCACGCGCATGCGCACATATGCTATCATATTTACCTTGTCTAAGTTTTCGTCCCACATTGAATGAAACGTCACGGCAGGACAAGCCACGGCCGACGCTGCCAACCACTGTAAGATGATCTCCATTTGAAGGTCGATTCCGATATCGTCACTCCACCATCTACTAGTAGCAATAGGGTGTACAACATCACCACCTTCTTGTAATCTAACGGCTGCACTTGCAATAGCTACACTGGTGTTTATCAGCTGCTCAGTCATTACTTCTGCGTACTGTACCAACTCTACTGTACCTGACTGCTCGCTGAAATTGCTGCTACTGTCATAGGATTCTTTGCACGACCATTCATCACTTTCTATTGAAGTTGAGTTAAAATCGTTTGAACTCTGAGACAATGGCGTTGTTGAGTTCGATGAAGCCGATTCTCCGCCATACTGGAATTCCTCAATTACTCTTTGGACAATGTTGGTGGAGAAGTCAATGGCGTACATTTCAAACAGTTCAGATCTTAACTCGCCAGAACTTTCCAGGAACGGATGTTTATCTCTACTCTTTATCGTAATGTCGTCTTCATAAGTAACACCGTTTTCATCTTGTTGGTCCAAATTCTCGACAGTTGTTTCCAAGGCTTCATCCAAGTCTCTCCACCCAACTGTTTCGAGTTCAATGGCTGCCTCGTAGAAGGCGGTACGAAAGGCCTGGGTCAGCAAATTATCCGCCATATTGACCAGGCCTCTCGTATTCTGAGCGTCATTGGAGGTTTCCTCGTTGTCTGTCAAATCTAACTCATAAAACTTGTCTTCTAGTTCTTTATCGATGTCTAAACCATACCAGTGTCCTTCCGAGTCACTATCACTGTCAGAGCATTTGTCAGAACTAGTCTCGTTTTCGTGCCCTTTGTCATTTTGTACGTCACGTGACTCAACGCCGCCATTTTCATCGTCCGTTCCACTTTCACTACGACTTTTGCCTTCGTTGACATCGATGTGCACCTCGTCGATGCTTTCAAGCGATGCACCGCCGTCGAGGACTCGAATGGCGGTGCGAATGACCGAGCTCGCCAACTTTACGGCAAAGTTTTGAAATAAATTCAGCGCAAGTTCATTCAGACTTCTACGACGAGCCTCGTGTTCCTCGTCGGAATCAATCGATGGCGCCTCGGACGAAACGTCAATCAAACCTGAATCTGCGTCTTCATTGGTCGTTCCATAAAATGACGTGTTGCCGAAGCGAGAAACATTTTCAATATCGATTACGTTTGGAGAAAACCTCGGCGACGTGAGTAGGCGACCATTTGGGACAGCGGTATCTAAAATCTTTTTGGGACTCTTTTGAAGCATCTCCATGGTAACCGAAGTGATTGAAAGGGGGTCTAAAGCTTCCGTTGCTATGGAGGTTGCTAAGGATGACGAAATCAAGACGCACGACATAAGCGCCTCAGCAAGTGAATCCGCAAAACTTTTAGTTCCCACTCTCATCTCGTCAGCCAAAGGAGTGGACCGACTGCCATTAGCAACCAGGCCGCGCTTGATATGCGATGAAGGAGGAGTACTGGGCACTATTGGCGAATTGACTTCACCGTTCGAACGACAATGAAGTAGACACTTTGTGAGCAAAGGAGAGTGGATTATGCTGTCGGTAAAAATCCTCTCTTTCTCCGGTGTCTTCTTGAAGACCTCGTGAAGGGATTTCTTCATGAGATTCTCGAGCGTGTCCCGACGACCTTCCGACTTTGCCCACGAATTGATATCGATCTCACCTCGGGCCTGCTTATAGGCTAGGCCGACGAGAGAGTCGCAGAATGTATCAATTCCTGGAATTGTGATGTTACCGTTAATGTCTGTTACCTCGATATCGACAACCATTACTTTATCGTTTCCGTCAGCTTGATCTTCACTGCTGCCATCTTCGCTGTTTGGAGTCTCGCTTCCATCTTCTTCTTCGTTTTCTAACTCACAAATATCACCTACAGGTGTAATGCAAACCAAATATTTGTCTACTGAAAAGAAAGTGATGATAATGATAATGATAATATGATGGTGATGATAATGATAATATGATGGTGATGATATTGATGATGCCAATGATGATGATAAACATGGTGATCGTAACAATGATTATATAATGTACCGGATATCTCGTCGTGATTACAAATAACTTTTTATTAATTTTGAATTGCGAGAAAGGGGAATTATATCTATTTCAGATGGACAAAAGAAATAGAGAAAGCCGATATACATGTAGGTAAAAGGAAAGGAAAAAGGAAAGGAAAAAGGAAAGGAAAAAGGAAAGGAAAAAGGAAAAAAGGGAAAAAGGAAAGGAAAAAGGAAAGGAAAAAGGAAAGGAAAAAGGAAAGAAAAAAGGAAAGGAAAAAGGAAAGGAAAGGAAAAAGGAAAGGAAATAAAAATGGCAGTCATCCGTCATCCATGATTCTTACCATTTTGTCTCACGTCTAAAGAGTTTGTCTTCATTAATTCACGCATCGAGTCTTGGAAGCAGACCAGTGCCTTGTTGAGATATCTCCGTACCAGACCCCTTCGCCGCGAATCTACAGTTTGTTCCTCACTGGGTAACGCTGTCCAACCAACAAACCTATCTACATGGCCACCAGATTCATCATTATGCTGCAATCAAACATTTGAACGTGTTCTTTCTAATAATATTGTTGATCAGAGGTTAGAGAAAGTAATGTGAAGCAAATGGAAAGTAAAAACGGAGAGAAGAAAACATAGAAAAGAAGAAAAAAGAAAGGAAAAGAGAAAGAAGGAAGGAGAAAAAAGGAGGTAAGAATGTGGGAAAGAAAGTAGCATAGAGGGATTAGTTAGGCGCATAGTCTTATCACCCTCTATGTGTATCACATTATGCAAGATATGTTGTTGGGTTCCCTGTGGCAACTGTCTCTCCTGGATTGAGGAATACTAATTATGTGTTAGATCAAGAGACCATAATACTAAGAGAGCGAATCTCACACTGATGCAGTGTGGTCCATGCTCGTGGCGCTAAATCTATTTTTAGTAACACGGTTTTTGCAGCACGCGCTCGATCGATGGCGTAAGTGGCGTCAGTAGCGCGCGCATGACTACAATTTTATTCGGCACAAACACAACAGAATCCTCAAGTGTGCTCACCTTCTGGTTACTAAAAAATAGATTTAGCGCCACGAGCATATCCCAAACATCATTCCGCGCGATTCGCTCTCATGGTCTCTTGGTTAGATACATTTCAACTTCAAATATCCTCAATCTAGGATAGAAAATATAAACTACATAACAAATGTCTGTTAAGATTGTGAGCACAGGGATCCCAACAACTCATCTTGCTTGCTTGCATGAGTCACACGGAGAATGGTAAGCCTGTGGCTAGAGAAAGAAAAAGTGAGAGAGGATGATTAAACAGATAATCATATTCATTTTGAAATCACTAGTAAATCCTGCAATCTGATTGGCTAAAAATGGTGCGATTAAATCATTAATTGCACTATTTTGGATCATTAATTGCACCAATTTTTTTTATTTTTTATTTTCGCACAGAACTTCTGTGCGAACTCTAATTTTATTAAATTCAAACGATTCTTCATAAAAAATTATTTGTAATTTAGAATGAAAGAGTTGTATTTTAGGCATCAAAATTATTCTTATTATTGCAACTTACCACCTAAATATAACGAGTGTATTTGAAAAGATTTCAAAATGAATATGATTAATAGGTAATTGAACTTCGTGTCGTGCAATTTTGGTCTGAAATCATACTCGTGATAACAAATTGCACTCCCGCTACGCGGTCGTGCAATTTTGTAATCACTCGTATGATTTCAGACCAAATTGCACTCCACTCAGTTCTATTACCATTACTAAATAATGCTAACCTTAATCAAAAGTGTCTCATTGTCTTCTAATGCTTCCACAAACATCAAAGCCACAAAAGCTTCTGGACTTGTTATCGTATGGCCCTCCGCCTTTTGTAAAATGAATCTCAGTAAAATAATGAAATCACTATGCAAAATAATGAAATTTTGGAACTTACCATTGCAGCTACTCCATAGAAACAATCACAACTGTCAACCTTTAAACAAATACAAACAAATGCCTTTCAACTTGAACATAGTATTAAATTGGGCTTCCTGTGGTACCACAGGTAGCCCAACAAACAAATTAAGGTACATCAAGTGCATGGTACCTGCCGAAGTCTCATCTCAAAGTCCTGTATTGTTTTTTGTCGCTCGACAATCACAGGGCAGAGTACAGCATCAGAGTTCTTCCAGTCTGCAATGGAGGGGAGCAAGAACTTGCTTACAACCTGTATGTGGATAAACAATGCATAGAATCAATACGCAGTGCATGTAAGCATGAATAAAACTATTAAACAACTATAGAACTTTGATCTTAAATTACGACCATTATCGTTGAAGTGCAACCCTGAAAATTACAATGCTTTCAGATAAACTCCAGTCTATACGACCGTCAATCACATTACATGTAGCTTTGCTGTGCTTGGTCAAATTCTAGACTTGCTGATGTTGTTTGATTGATATTCAACTATTTTCCAATAATAATAATAATTTATAATAAACAGACAAACAGACAAGACGTTATGACAACCATGACAGCAGCAACAGCAAATACCAACTACATCATTATCAATAGTAAAACAATGTTATACATGTGACCATAGTAACAGTGACTTCATTATCAATAGCAACATCTATGATTAACCACAGCGACACTATGACTTCATTAGTAATAGCAACATCTATGATAACCATAGCAACAGTGACTTCATTATCAATAGCAACATCTATGATAACCATAGCAACAGTGACTTCCTTATCAATAGCAACATCTATGATAACCATAGCAACAGTGACATCATTATCAATAGCAACATATGTGATAACCATAGCAACAGTGACTTGACTTCATCTATATCAATAGCAATAGCATCTATGATAACCATAGCGACAGTGACTTCATTATCAATAGCAACATCTATGATAACCCATAGCTATGATAACAGCGACAGTGACTTCATTAGTAATAGCAACATCTATGATAACCATAGCAACAGTGACTTCATTATCAATAGCAGCAACATCTATGATAACCATAGCAACAGTGACTTCATTAGTAATAGCAACATCTATGATTAACCACAGCGACACTATGACTTCATTATCAATAGCAACATCTATGATAACCATAGCAACAGTGACTTCATTATCAATAGCAACATCTATGATAACCATCTAGATAACCATACAGTGACTTCATTATCAATAGCAACATCTATGATAACCATAGCAACAGTGACTTCATTATCAATAGCAACATCTATGATAACCATAGCAACAGTGACTTCATTATCAATAGCAACATCTATGATTAACCACAGCGACACTATGACTTCATTAGTAATAGCAACATCTATGATAACCATAGCAACAGTGACTTCATTATTAATAGCAACATCTATGATAACCATAGCAACAGTGACTTCATTAGTAATAGCAACATCTATGATAACCATAGCAACAGTGACTTCATTATCAATAGCAACATCTATGATAACCATAGCAACAGTGACTTCATTATCAATAGCAACATCTATGATAACCATAGCTATGATAACACACAGTGACTTCATTAGTAATAGCAACATCTATGATTAACCATAGCAACAGTGACTTCATTAGTAATAGCAACATCTATGATGATAACCATAGCAACAGTGACTTCATTATCAATAGCAACATCTATGATAACCATAGCAACAGTGACTTCATTATCAATAGCAACATCTATGATTAACCACAGCGACACTATGACTTCATTAGTCAATAGCAACATCTATGATAACCATAGCAACAGTGACTTCTTCATTATCTATGATAACCATAGCAACAATAGCAACATCTATGATAACCATAGCAACAGTGACTTCATTATAGTAATAGCAACATCTATGATAACCATAGCAACAGTGACTTCATTATCAATAGCAACATCTATGATAACCATAGCAACAGTGACTTCATTATCAATAGCAACATATATGATAACCATAGCAACAGTGACTTCATTATCAATAGCAACATCTATGATAACCATAGCAACAGTGACTTCATTATCAATAGCAACATCTATGATAACCATAGCAACAGTGACTTCATTATCAATAGCAACATCTATGATTAACCACAGCGACACCATGACTTCATTATTATCAATAGCAACATCTATGATAACCATAGCAACAGTGACTTCATTATCAATAGCAACATCTATGATAACCATAGCAACAGTGACTTCATAGCAACATAGTAATAGCAACATCTATGATAACCATAGCAACAGTGACTTCATTATTATCAATAGCAACATCTATGATAACCATAGCAACAGTGACTTCATTAGTGATAAATAGCAACATCTATGATAACCATAGCAACAGTGACTTCATTATCAATAGCAACATCTATGATAACCATAGCAACAGTGACTTCATTATCAATAGCAACATCTATGATAACCATAGCAACAGTGACATCATTATCAATAGCAACATGTGATAACCATAGCAACAGTGACTTCATTATCAATAGCAACATCTATGATAACCATAGCAACAGTGACTTCATTATCAATAGCAACATCTATGATAACCATAGCAACAGTGACATCATTATCAATAGCAACATATGTGATAACCGTAGCAAGTGACTTCATTATCAATAACAACATCTATGATAACCATAGCAACAGTGACATCATTATCAATAGCAACATCTATGATAACCATAGCAACAGTGACTTCATTATCAATAGCAACATATGTGATAACCATAGCAACAGTGACTTCATTATCAATAGCAACATATGTGATAACCATAGCAACAGTGACATCATTATCAATAGCAACATATGTGATAACCATAGCAACAATGACATCATTATCAATAGCAACATCTGTGATAACCATAGCAACAGTGACTTCATTATCAATAGCAACATACTGTATGTGATAACCATAGCAACAGTGACTTCATTATTAATAGCAACATATGTGATAACCATAGCAACAGTGACATCATTATCAATAGCAACATGTGATAACCATAGCAACAATGAAGTCATCATCACCATAACAACAGTGACATCATCAATAACATCTGTGATAACTATAGCAACAGTAATATTATCAACTCCATCATCAACAACAACATCTGTCAATGCCACAAACCTTTCTGTCAAAGACAATCTCCCCAGGTGTATCAAGTTCACTTGAGGCTAGCCTCTCAAAGTACTGCAAGTAGTGTCTAAGTTTGGCTACAGCATTATCCTTCAACTCAGATCTGCAATGAAAGGACAATATGATAATACAGTCAAACCTCCCGTAAGCGACCACCCAAAATATAAACCATGTGGTCGCTTATGGGAGGTTCCAACTACCAGTATAGTGATTTGACTGAATTGGAAACTTTTGGTATTTTGAAAAACTGGTCACTCAGGAGAGGTAGTCGCTTACGAGAGTGGTCGCAACCGGAGGTTCAACTGTAATACGATATTGATGCAGATGACAGATGATGATGATAGTGAAGATAATGAAAGTGATAAGGATGGCAGTAATGACCATACCATGGTGTATATAACACACCTTTGAATGCTACTATACAGATCGATGAAGTTGACAGTTTCTGTTTTGACAGCTGAGGGACTGGGAGGGATTGCACACAGGAAGCCTGAAGCAAGAATGGATGCAATGAAGTTTTGCTCCAGCGAGACTTGGAATGCTAAAAGAAATAGAAATAGAAAAAAAATTAATGACTAAAATGGGAATAAAAGTGAACGAACAACCAAATGGATGGATGGATGAATAGATGGATGATGAATGGATAGATGGATGGATGGATGGATGGATGGATGGATGGAAATGAACGTTCTATGTTTTGTCTGAAAATCTTGCATTGAAGTCAGCAAAAATCATTCTGATGCTTTTTTGCGTGTTGTTGCTCGCGCGGTGTACTGTAAGTCCACGAGTTGTTAGCTGTTAGCAATAGATTAATTAAACACTCAGAGATCCTCAGAGATCCTGTTCTTTGTCAATAATCAAGGTCAGCCTCAACACAGAGGATTCTTTCAAAACACAAATGGGTTAATTAAAGAGAACAGCTTACATTTTTGTCGGCGCAACAGCTGAAGGCCTCTAGATGGTGCATATCTGTCCAACAGAGACGCCAGACTAATTATCGTAGGAAGAGCTATCTCGAAGAAGCAACACTTCTCCAAATTCGTCGCGATGTCGTCGAGGAATAATTTCAAACCATCGAAAGGGTTCCTTTGTGTGTAACCACCGCCAGACGTGATCGGTGTGTGTCGCTCTGAGAAAATATCACGGCCACTTGCTTGGTAGATTTGCAGCAAAACTGGAAGTAGAATTTTAGTTTCTTTGACGCTTTGCAGGCTTTGGTAAAGAGCTTGTAACCTTTGCCATCTAAGTGGCACTTCGTGAGGCAACTCGACGCGACGACAGCCATCTTCGAACTCCATCACAACACGAATAAAAAACCACGTTATTTCTCTATTTCAATCCATTTTCTGTCCTCAATCGTTCCTACACTGTAGCCCTGCAGTGTTAGTCTGTCCGTGGGAACCAAATTGAAGTTATGTTGGCAAACAGAAGATCAAGATCGTATGGCACGTGTAACGCTACATTCCAGTGAGATACCAATTGAGGGAGGCGTGAAACACGATCTCTCAGCTGATGTTTACATATACTTGCTATAAATAACTTACTGTTACTCTACCACAGGGATCCCAATTAGCAAGGGAATTTTTTGCAGAAAGTCAGTACTGAATATGTTTTCTTTGCCAAATATCCTCAGGACCACCTTTTCATCTTGAGAAGCTGTTGGCCCAACAACAGATGTAAAAAATATACAAAAAAAACTAATAATAATTTAATAATTTTATTGAAATAATTTCAATTTGAAAACGTTTACAAACTTTTAGTAATTTCCACACTTTTGTTTGTTTGGCTAGATAACTTTTAGAAAATATTACAACTTCCAATCAATTTTTATTCAAGATAGTCACTCAAAATATAAATCAAAATATAGAATACACAGCATAATTTGAGACAGTCAGATCAATCAAACTGATTCAAATAAAAATATATTTTGGGACTCATTATTTGCTGATATTTAGCTCATAAAATGACTGAAGTGCACTGGTGCTACTGCAACAAAATTATAACCACAAACCTACATTACAACCATGACCTGCAGGACAAAATATACACAGAAAAAGGGTAAAAAAAGAAATGAAACAAGAATAAATGACTTATTATTATTAATAGTTAAATGAATGACTGGGTGAATGAATTACAAGAACCTTAAAGGGGGACTAGCACGTAAATTTCTCAAATTTTAGAGGTCGATTTTTTAGCGGTCGATTTTCCGAATTCAAATGATTTCATATTAAGTTATCCATTTTTTAAATAAATTTTGTCATTTAAGTGAGATGGCGCTGAAAAATCAATAATTTAAAACAGCATAAAAATCGCTGTCCGCCATTATTGAAGTGTAGCCTAATCAGCTCGCGAAATTCAGTCGGTCAGGTCTTCGTATTGCTGCACAAAAGTCCTATTGTCATTCTTTGTATTGTTTCAGGACAATTTGTGCAGCTACATGAAGACCTTGCCTTTGTATCCGTGACGTCACTTAGTCCAAACGCTCAACAAAAATTGATTGAAGTGTTATAACTTAGAGGAAGATATGGAAGATTTTCCACGCGATTCATCAAATTCTTCAGATTTTCCCACGCGCTGACTTCACATTCACATAGTATATTAGCCACATTAGTTTGTTTGGGTTGAGCAAGTGACGTCACTACCGGTGACAACTGTTTAATGGCAGACGTGAAGTTAATTGCAAATTTATAGAACTTCTCATTGGAATATTGGGGAAATATTTCACAGTTTGTTTATTTAGAACATAAAGATTATAATGGCACTGTTTGAGGGGATTTAAAGTAATTAAAATTTGGACGTATTTTACGTGCTAGTCCCCCTTTAATGGCTCTTACAAACAAATAAATATATGAATAAAGGAATGAATAATTGAGTGAGCGAAACAAAACATTTTTCTCTATGATTAGAAAACTTTACAAGAAAATACATTCTGCAGGTTAATGGCACTCCTATACCCAACACACCTTAAAAACTACAACTGTTATATACTTTTGTTGTGTATGTTCCAGTGCTATCTAGTTAGTCGTGAGGGACATGGTGGTGTCTAAAACACTGTTCCCAGTGCTTCAAACCAAGAAAGCAATGTACTATCATTAGCTGCCCACACCCTAAACTCTTCGAAAGAGATTTCTTCATTCTGATCAAGATCAGCATGCTTGAACACATTATCAACCATCTCGTCAATAGCATCCTGCGACATTGCCTCCATAACTGGCCACATTCCATCTTGACCTTGTTGCGATGATGCACCTGGATTGACGTAATGTTGTTTTGGCTTACCAGAAGATGAAATCCCACCCTGGTTAGGAATTGGTGCATTGAACACGGCTGACACTGGCTTATCAGCGGCATCATCAAATGATGCCATCATCTCCTCTTCACATGATTTCACGACATCCCTAACAAGCTCCAAACTGACATTAAAATAAGCCTTGAACATGTTTCTGAGGTTTTCCCTGCTGATGTACCCCTTGTTTTCTATATCGCAACCTTTAAATGCAAAAGGGATCTTTTCTTGTTGGCTCCCTTTGACCAGGATAGACAAGCCATTTATAAATTCCTCTAAATCAATTATATTGTCACGGCCCTGGTCGTAAAACTCAAACATCTGTTCCATGACTAAGTTCTTGTGTTGTCCTAGTGGCCCAAGACATTGATCAAAGACATCCCTGGTAATACCAACATCTTCGGTTGCCAACGCTTTAAACTGTTCAACCAGTGCCTCTATTTCCACTTGGTCAAAGTGGGTCTCATTCTTCAACTTTTCAATGTCATCCCAAGTTAACTCACATGGATGGTTTTTCTTCCCTGAAGCAAAAGATCATTATAACATAGCATTGATATAACGCACGCTCTGATTGGCTAATTAGCGTGCGCAAACATGCATCCATAACTCAATGGATGCACGCTCACGTCATCGCCATAGCGCGCGCTCTGAAATCAATTGGAAAATAAAATTGTTTTATATTATATATATTGTTATAAAAGGAATGGTCAACGCTTCATCTGTGTGTCCATCGAGTTATGGATGCACTTGGCCGGCTGTTAAGCACTCAAGAAGCTAGAGTCGCACTCAGCTACGCCTCGTGCGACTCTTACGCTTCTCTCGTGCTTAGCAGCCTCCCACGTGCATCCATAACTCGATGGACGCACACTGAGCGTTGACCATTCTTTCATTATTAAAATTATAATGCAGTCAACTAAATTATTCGATTCTGATTGGATGATAGGAGTACAAGTAATCATCAATTTATTGTATTCCATAGGAATTTTTTTACTGTTTTTATTTTTCACGGTTTTACTGTTTTTTTTTAATATACTAATTTTAAAAATATAAAAATATTGTAATATTTTTTAAAACATAATTTAGTGATAAAATTTATGGGAAAATGATTTTTTTCTCATTTTTTTTATGACGTCAATTGATGAAAAGAACCGCATTTTCTACTTCGACAATGCTTTTATATTAAAAATATTTACATTCAAATAATCGAAATTTTGATACAAAATATCATTTCCAGGAATTTCTTTCTGGTGGAGATCGAACGGAAGATTTGCGCAAATCCGGGGGAAATGTATCCTGATTTTCTTAGACGGCTCGTCTATCGCGAGAGCAGAGCAAAAGAAATGTCTACTAATATTAATAATAACTAATAATAAAAATGAAATAAAATTTGGTTGTGAGAAGAAGAGAAAAGAAGATTCGAGAAAAAAGAAGAAGTAGGAAAGGATCTGATAAAATAAATTCTAGTCGTCCCGTACCTGGATAAAGGACATTGGTACATGGTGTTCTTGGGTTGGCCAAGGGTGGTATCGGGATCATAATCTTCAAAAACACATGAGTCCTGTTATGACAGTCTTGAGCCTCGCACCGTTCACAGATGTCATAATCAACACAGTTTGCACACTTGTATCGTACTCCACAGATCGGACTAGTTTGACAGGTATTGCACGTTATGCCACGATGTACAAAGCCTTCCTTCTTTGCCTGGTCCTCGGCGATGTTGTACAGTAGATTTAGAATACTTTGGCAGTCATTCTCTCGTCGGACTCCACTGCCACTGACACTAGCTGCAGTGTCTTCATCCTCGATCGATTCCTCTGGTTGCGCTCTCATGGGAGTCACAGCACTTTGGATCGTGTGGAGAACTCGTTCTTGAGTCAGACTCTCCTGACTGATGCCATTACTTCGATAATCGATGCTTGGCTGAGGCTGTTGCGTTTTGATTTCTGTCTCTTCTTGGTTCAAATAATTTCGTATTCGTGTAACTGTGACAACAACAGCAACGCCAACCGCTGCGCCACAAACGAACTGACTGATTGAACTCATCCCTGGTATCCTCAAGGACTCTCAAAATCTCAAATCAACAACCAAACTCGCCACTTTAGAGAAAATCAACTCGCCAACGAATCGTTTTTGCGGCATTTCTTCGTCTCGACTTTGCGTCAAAAGTTGTATTTGAGGATGGCGCCAAGAGCCCGCGATAATGAGAAGCGGTTCATTACGCATGCGCTGTTGATATTTGCGGTGTTTTCAAAATGGCGGCCAACAGTGGCGGAGGGTTGAGAAAGGCGCTTTTTCGTTCTCCTTCAACGGATGAGACACCGACAAAAAGCACAGGTTAGTTAGTGTGGCACAATAAGAAAATAACTCTAGCTGTGGTTGTTTTTAGAACTTCAATTTCGAGGCTTTTTCTACGATTTCAGCGCGCCAGTTTTTGATCCAATTTTTGATGTTTTATACCATGGCCAAGTGACTGATTTGTCTTTGCTTGTTGCAGATGGTCTAGAAACTCTCTTAAACAAGATACAAGTGGACATAGAAGTAGAAAATCACCTTAACTCATTAAAGAGAGGTGAGTCTAACATTGCATATAAAGTATTTCGCTGGACGAGTCTTGCATACACTTGAAAGAAATGATCACTTTCATCCACTTTTTCTCTCATTCTCTCAGAAATGCACGAGCAAAGAATGACAAAGTTGCGACAAGAACTAGAGCGTATAAGTCAAGACCAGTGGAAATACAAACCTATTGATAAACTCATAGGTTTCTGAACCATGGATGTGTCCTTAGAAGATGATTATTGATGAATGAATTCATCTGAGTATGGCACTGGTGCAAGGGTTCATTATAAAGGACTGACAACACAGATTGGAGCATATGTAAACTTACGTGACTGTCTACTGGCTAAAAAAAACTTGTTCAATTTAGGTCAGAAAATGTGTTTTGAAAAAGTGTATTTTTTGGCTGGGCTGGATACAATGGAGGCTGTTACCAAATTGGACAAGTCAACTTGTAATGCCATACCAAGTGCACCAAGAGGGGTATTGCCTTAGTAGAGGGGAGAGTAGAGAATATTGAATTCACATGACATTTTATTCCAACAGAGTTCCCAGTAGAAGCCGGCAACCAGCAGAATTCGTCATGTCAAGATTAAAGTAGCCGTTTGTCCTGGCTACAAAATGTCTCCCATTATACACCTGTTTAAAGTTTGCTGCTTACTGAGAACAAATGTTTCAAGGCCTCCAATTTGTACTAGATGGGATTTCCAGTCCATGCATTTAATTTCCAGTTTGAGGCAAAGCAGAGGACTGGAACTAATAGCTGATATCAAAGTTACACTCCAATGACTCTGAACAAAGGTTTCAAGTCGAGGCTATCGGGTCAAGTTTTTGTTCTGTTGTTATTATTAGCCTCGACTTGAAACAGTTGTTCAGAGTCATTGGAGTGTAACTTCGATATCAGCTATTGGAAGGACTGGAAATCACATCATAGTCCGAATATGGAGGCTTTGGAATGACTTCTCCAACTCATTAATGATTAATAAATGGAAAAATTCTAAACTAAAGTTGGCCAAATTTTATGCTAATTAAGAACACATTTCAAAACGTCCTTTGTTTTGTCCTTATGAATTATTAATGAGTTTGAGAACCCTGTTTCAGTTACGCTAATTATGTGTACATATCTCTGGGTGCATATCATAGTTGTCATTATCAATAGCTTTTGTATCTTTATTTTTTTTACATGTCAATGTTTTGTGAATTACAAAAAAGAATCATTTTTCTTACATGGATAAAACTTTGATAGACTGAAATCATGGATCACTGTGAATGTCCTGCATTCCTAAATAAATGTCGTCTTACACAAATCATTCAAAATTATATAATTATATTTGCAGGCGTCCTTAGAGGCTGGAGGGGATTTTTAGGACCACCCCTAAGAATGCCTGCAAAGGAGGCTAGGGTATACCCTGCTGGCAGAGCTTTTCTATTCACCTTCTGATGCTCATTAAATTTAGTCTTGTTATCCGTGTCCGATCCCATGGTGCCTTGCATCAATGTTTTGATTTTGTGTTTACATGCACCCTGCTAATACTATATAATATGGGGTTTGCACGATCACGTACTGGAAGCCATATTGGATGACAGGACAGAGGAATACTTTTCCCTTAAGGAATTGAATTCTTTTTCATTTACAATGATATTATTGTGCCTGCCCCCTGTCCTGGCTGCCTGCACGTGATTGTGGTATGGTTTTTTGGTCAAGGATAGTTCAAACTGACACCAAACCTCTGAAACTTTGATTTTCATAACCTAGGAAAATATTCTGTGTGCAAGGCATCATGGGATTGGATACAGGGTCTTGAATATACAAAATCAGAAGAAAAAGTAAACCTCTGCTCCCAGGGCATCGTGGGAAGACCTCCCTTGTTGATAGAATGTGGTTAACATGATATGCTAAACTGGGTGCACATTTTATGACTCAACCACAATGACTGTCTTGTGGTATACAACTGGATTTTGTTTGGGACCAATTTGTGCATGTGTTTTATACATTAGGCTAATCTAAGTCCTAAACTTCTACGAGATTGGCTGGTTATTTTTACCACACGGGAGTTGTATTAAGTCTATGATCTTACAACTGTGAATCGTGGTCTTAACATTGGGGGTTGCTCTAGTATTGGAATGTAGGAGATTGCACACCTACATGTTCAATCAAGCCTCTTATGACAGTTGAGTCCTAGAGTGTCTGCTTGGTTTTACTCTAGAAACAATAGTTTAAGCCGTTGCTTGATTATAACATTGATTTCCTCACAAGACTTCAAGAGTCACTCTTTAAACAAAACGTGTGTGGATGTATGACAATTATTATTGTACTGACGTAATGATATATTGGGTAATTTTTCTCTCATAACATGTCATTTATGTATATACAAAAATATCTAACTTTATCAGTATTCATTTATTTTAATCATAAACTAATACTCAAGTAATAACTCTTGTGTGAACCCTATTTTATTTTTATTTACACGGGATGCATGAATTCGTGCATCAGTAGATTCGCACAGCTGCATTTTAATATAATTATATATGTGATTAGTGATCATAATGTTTGTCTATATAATGGGATGGATCAGCCCTGGTCCTTTAAACTATTAGGCTGAGTAAGCTGAATGATATTGCTGGCAATATGATTACACCATATGTTCCACACCTGCAATTGTTGTGGCCAAACTTATTGAAGTAGAGTGTGATCCTACTTCAGGCCCGTAGCCAGTATGAGGCGAGCCAAGGCAGTTGCCTCAGTAAAACATCGCTGATTATATTTATCTTTTAACTGCAAAACCTGTCATAACAGCAAACAAAAAAGGCTGACTGTCCACTATGTGCAGTAACTCTAAATTTATTTTGTCTGCACTGATAAAAGTGCCTTAGGTACGGAGCCCTGGTAAAACTTTTGGTAAGCTGGCTACGGGGCGATTTGGCCTGGCCAAACTTATTGAAGTAGAGTGTGATCCTACTTCTGCACTATTGCACGCAACAAACTGCAGAGGTAAACACACTGAAAATTGTGCAATTGCTGACAATAGTGTTTGCAATCTTCCATCATGTGTCTTTGCATTTATATAGCTAGTGTCAATAATTCCTGATTTTCAACCTGAATAGTTATGCAATTAGATGTATAGATCAGACTTAAAAGGACTTGGTCCTAAGTCGAATGATTGTTTGTCAGCGGTTCTAGATAACTTGCAGGAACCCATCCCTCTTGTTGAGTAACGACGTCTCTTGCATACCACCAGCCATCATTACCCATCCTCAAGACTTCTAATGCATCTCGCTCATGGATGGAAAGCTCACCTTTCTCAACTGCAGAATACGATGCTAAGACTGTGTACATGTAGCCGTGTTCTACAGACGAAGGCTGAACCTGAAATAAACCACCACAAAAATCAACTCGCCATTTTGTACCATAGTTTTTATGAGTCATGTTTTCTACATAAATATAGGAGAAAGTATAGTATAAAGATGAATAGGATATAGGAACAAATAGAACTTAGAAGTCCTACCTTCATTACTAAGATGAGCAAGAATAGAGATTACCCATTCTGACCCATTAGCGGAGAATTCTGAATAGACAGCAGAGTTATAAGATATAGGTAAGAGTTAATGACATAGAGGTATTATATAGAGAATTATAGGTATTTATGAAATGAAATCATTGCAACACAATCAAGGTTATGTAAAGTCTGGGCTATCTGTGTTAAGGTTTGGTTGTGTTAAGGTTTGGGCTACCTGTGTTAAGGTTGGTAATGTTAAAGTTTGGGCTACCTGTGTCAGGTTGGTAATGTTAAAGTTTGGGCTACCTGTGTCAGGTTGGTAATGTTAAAGTTTGGGCTACCTGTGTCAGTTTGGTAATGTTAAAGTTTGGGCTACCTGTGTCAGGTTGGTAATGTTAAAGTTTGGGCTACCTGTGCCAAGTTGGTAATGTTAAAGTTTGGGCTACCTGTGCCAGGTTGGTAATGTTAAAGTTTAGGCTACCTGTGTCAGGTTGGTAATGCTAAAGTTTGGGCTACCTGTGTCAGGTTGGTAATGTTAAAGTTTGGGCTACCTGTGTCAGGTTGGTAATGTTAAAGTTTGGGCTACCTGTGTCAGGTTGGTAATGTTAAAGTTTGGGCTACCTGTGTCAGGTTGGTAATGCTAAAGTTTGGGCTACCTGGTCAGGTTGGTAATGTTAAAGTTTGGGCTACCTGTGTCAGGTTGGTAATGTTAAAGTTTGGGCTACCTGTGTCTGGTTGGTAATGTTAAAGTTTGGGCTACCTGTGTCAGGTTGGTAATGTTAAAGTTTGGGCTATGTTAAAGTTTGTACCTGTGTCAGGTTGGTAATGTTAAAGTTTGGGCTACCTGTGTCAGGTTGGTAATGTTAAAGTTTGGGCTACCTGTGTCAGGTTGGTAATGTTAAAGTTTGGGCTACCTGTGTCAGGTTGGTAATGTTAAAGTTTGGGCTACCTGTGTCAGGTTGGTAATGTTAAAGTATGGGCTACCTGTGTCAGGTTGGTAATGTTAAAGTTTGGGCTACCTGTGTCAGGTTGGTAATGTTAAAGTTGGGGGCTACCTGTGTCAGGTTGGTAATGTTAAAGTTTGGGCTACCTGTGTCTGGTTGGTAATGTTAAAGTTTGGGCTACCTGTGTCAGGTTGGTAATGTTAAAGTTTGGGCTACCTGTGTCTGGTTGGTAATGTTAAAGTTTGGGCTACCTGTGTCAGGTTGGTAATGTTAAAGTTTGGGCTACCTGTGTCAGGTTGGTAATGTTAAAGTTTGGGCTACCTGTGTCAGGTTGGTAATGCTAAAGTTTGGGCTACCTGTGTCAGGTTGGTAATGTTAAAGTTTGGGCTACCTGTGTCAGGTTGGTAATGTTAAAGTTTGGGCTACCTGTGTCAAGGTAGGTTATGAAGTGTGTCCTAGATTGGTAATGTTACTATAGCACACTATAAAGTACCTGGACATGTGAATTGGCAACTTGACTATCACTGTCATCACTATCAAACTCATCACTCTCAAATCCATCATCTTCATAGTTATCCTGCGTGGCGTCTATCCCTCTAACAAAACAATGAAAACAAATGAGATTGCAAAATTTACAAAGAAATAAACTTTGAAATGGGAAATAAGGAAATGAATTGTTGAATTGAAGGTCTGAATCTTTAAAGTCTCATTTTCACTGGCGATTTATCAGCAATTTTGTCGTGCGATAAAAGAAGGGCAACTGATCGCGCGTGTGAACTCGCGCCGATTTCACTGCGAATTTGCAGCCATATATATTATATATATATTATCCATATTTTTATCTCAGCTTTGCCTTGCTCGTCGTCAATGTAAAAGAGAAAGGGGAGAGTGCATGCAAGTGGCTTTGGTTCTATTTCAAGTTAAAATCACAGCAAAATTGCACTAATAAATTTCAGCACATGTTCGAGTCAATGGCGCCTTTCTCGCACTGAAGTCGCCGCAGTTTTATACACACAGGATATACAGCTGCAATAACATCGTCATTCCAAATCGCGTCGTCAGTGTAAACAGGACTTTACGTACAACGGCAACCAAAATGGAGGACTGGTGTTTATGTACAAACCTGTCTTGATTTAGTGTCAAGTATGATAAGCTTTTGGTAGACATCTCATCCATCTCAGCGCCATTTTCTCCACGCATATTCGGGGCTGATTTCCACTTGCCATATTCTACAGGAATGAAACAAACTCTCATCACACGACGTAGTTATATACAAGTCATCTTGATCAGGGAGAAGGCATATGTTACAATCCAAGACCGATATGAACTACAATTATTATTATTATTATTATTATTATTATTATTATTATTATTATTATTATTATTATTATTATTATTATTATTATTATATTATTATTATTATTATTATTATTACAATCCTATTATTGTTATGTTAACTACAGTTATTATTATTATTATTATTATTATTATATTATTATTATTATTATTATTATTATTATTATTATTGTGTTGGATATTTAATTATTTTTACCTTGCTTTTTAAAGACTTGCTCTTCTGCAGAAGAGAAAGCGATTGTATTGTAAGTATAAGTATTTTTACAGCCACGACTGACATCACATTCCAAGGATACTTTTATTGCCGCCAAAATGACGCGATTATGCTAATTACCTTTTGCTTGATCAAACTGACCAAGTAACACATTACGTACTTGTGATATCCATCGTTCTTTCTCTTCCATTGATGATGCCTGGGAAAAATGAAAAAAAGATAAAAAAGATGGACAAGTGGAAAAGTGGGAAATGGAAAATGGGAAAATGAAAAAGTAAAAATAACAAACGAAAAAAAATCATTTGATGTTAATAAAAGACATTGTTGAAATAACTTGCAGTAGTTACCTGAAGAATGAAGACTTTAGATCGGTTGTTCAGCCACAATTCAAATTTCAAAGGATCATGCTTTACTGTTTCAGTAATACCAATCTCACTCAACTAGAAAGTACATTGCAAAGACATCAACAAAAAAAACACTGATTGTAATGCTATATATTTCCATCTGATGTGGTTTTCACTAATGATGAATGAATTATAGTGTTCAAAGAAGGGGGTTCAATAAATGAACAAGTGTTCTAAGAGGGGGGTTTGATAAATGAACAAGTGTTCCAAGAGGGGGGTTTGATAAATGAACAAGTGTTCCAAGAGGGGGGTTCAATAAATGAACAAGTGTTCAAAGAGGGGGCTTCAATAAATGAACAAGTGTTCTAAGAGGGGGGTTCAATGGGTCTTCAATAAATGAACAAGTGTTCAAAGAAGGGGGTTCAATAAATGAACAAGTGTTCTAATATAAGAGGGGGGTTCAATAAATGAACAAGACAGTGTTCCAAGAGGGGGGTTCAATAAATGAACAAGTGTTCTAAGAGGGGGGTTTGGCATGATGAATGAACAAGTGTTCTAAGAGGGTGGTTTGATAAATGAACAAGTGTTCTAGCTATTTCTGACAAGCTTTACCTTCAAGCTATTTTTATACTGATAGCACACCACGTCTTTGCTGTTGAAATCTTCTTCTCTCTTAGTGAAAATAGCTAATTTTTGGTAGAGAAAAACCTGTCTCCGTCTCCCCTTCAGCGGTAGAATACCTCGCTTATTTACATGCCAAACAACGAACGATTCTTGAAGCAACAGTTTTCCAAGTTCTGCTAGGTTACCATGGTAACCACGGAGCCCACTGGAATGCATGACGTCATTTAAGTGACGTAAGACACTTTGCATGGACTGAAGTGCTTCCTGGTGAAATGAAAGAATAAGAGTCGTTTTCGTATGAGTGGGAACCCTGTGGTACCGTGACACTCAAATGGCTTTCTTTCTGAACCAACCAAAAAGCGTACAGATTCATCTCATCCAATCAAACTCTTTCAATATACGGCACGGCACGGTACCGTAACTACAGTGTTTCAGTGCCATGGTGGTCACTACCAAAACAGTGAGACATGAACGGTGGATTCTGTAGGATTTTATAAACGATATTCGTAATTAATGTGACTCCGCAATAACTCCGTACGTTTTCTATATGAAATCTTTGACACGTACGTACGGTTGCATGATGTGCTGTCCTCGTTAAAGTGCTACTTGGACGAAAATCAGTCAAAATTTAAAATGAGCTGTAATTTTGCTGAAGTAATTTTGAACGACATATTAATAACTATTTTGCATTAAGTTAAAAAGTTGCTTTCATATTCCAACGAGAAGTACTGTTTTTCTTACGATTTAAGAACGGATTGGGTTGAGTAAATGACGTCATCTACTCAATCCATCCTTAAATCGTAAGGAAAACAGTACTTCTCATTGGAATATGAAAGAAACATTTTAACTTAATATGTCGTTCAAAATTACTTCAGCAAAATTACAAAAACGCGCATAAATTGTCTTGCATTAAGAAAATGAGAGACGCTCCTTGGTGAACGAAATGCATGCGATGATCGTCAATCTGAAGTCATCTTTAGATCATTCGAACTACGCGCGCGCACCAACTTTGCGTCATTGTAATTACGACGAATATACGCAAATTGGTAGTCAAGACTGACGTGTGATTGGAGATATGTCTTACCATTAAGTTGATGTATGCTTCTCTGTTGTTGCGTGTGTTCTTCATCATTTCTTTTAGTAATAGTTGATATTTAGTTATTCTTTGTGTGATTGGAGATATTTCTTACCATTAAGTTGATGTATGCTTCTCTATTGTTGCGTGTGTTCTTCATCATTTCTTTTAGTAATAGTTGATATTTAGTTATTCTTTGTGTGATTGGAGATATGTCTTACCATTAAGTTGATGTATGCTTCTCTGTTGTTGCGTGTGTTCTTCATCATTTCTTTTAGTAACAGTTGATATTTAGTTATTCTTTGTGTGATTGGAGAAATGTCTTACCATTAAGTTGATGTATGCTTCTCTGTTGTTGCGTGTGTTCTTCATCATTTCTTTTAGTAATAGTTGATATTTAGTTATTCTTTGTACAGGTTTTAGTAGATACGCCGTTAAAGGCAACTTGTGGCCGATTTTAGCTTGTAGTTCCTGGAAGTAAAACACACATTGGTAAAATCACCATCTTGAATCCTACGTGATTCGTGCGTTCGTTCGTAAATCCATTCATTTGTTCGTTCCATCGTGCATTTGTTCGTGCGGTAGATCGTGAGTTGTTCGTTAAGATCGTGCATTTGTTCGTTCGATCGTGCGTTCGTAAATCCGTTCGTTTCTTCGTATCGTGCGTCTATTCGTGCAGTAGATCGTGCGATTGCTCGTTAAGATCGTGCGTCTATTCGTGCAGTAAAATCGTTCGTTTCTTCGTATCGTTTTCTATTCGTGCAGTAGATCGTGCTTTTAATCGTATCGTGCGTCTATTCGTGCAGTAGATCGTGCGATTGCTCGTTAAGATCGTGCGTCTATTCGTGCAGTAGATCGTTTCTTTTTTCTTCGTATCGTGCGTCTATTCGTGCAGTAGATCGTTCATGTTTTTCTTCGTATCGTTTCTATTCGTGCAGTAGATCACAAATTTGTTCGTTAAGATCGTGCATCATTCGTGCAGTAGATCGTGCGTTTGCTGGTTAAGATCGTGCGCTCTATTCGTGCAGTAGATCGTGCGTTTGCTCGTAAGATCGTGATAAATTCGTGCCCGTATCGTTTGCGTTTTATTTTAAGATCGTGCGTTTATTCGTGCAGTAGATCGTGCGTTTGCTCGTTAAGATCAAAATCTATTCGTGCAGTTTATCGTGCGTCTATTCGTACAGTAGATCGTGCGTTTGCTCATAAGATCGTGCGTCTATTCGTACAGTAGATCGTGCGTTTTTTCGTTAAGATCGTGCGTCTATTCGTACAGTAGATCGTGCGTTTGCTCGTTAAGATCGTGCATCTATTCGTGCAGTAGATATTCATTTGTTCGTTGGAGATATCGTGCGTTTATTCGTGCAGTCTATCGTGCGTTTGTTCGTTAAGATCGTGCGTCTTTTCGTACAGTAGATCGTGCGTTTGCTCGTTAAGATCGTGCGTCTATTCGTGTAGTAGTAGATCGTGCATTAAGTTTCGTAAGATCGTTCGTCTATTGTTCGTGTAGTAGATCATGCATTTGTTCGTTAAGATCGTGCGTTCGTAAATTCATTCGTTTGTTCGTTCGATATTTCTTACCAATAATAAATAAATGACTTCTCTTTCAAGAGGGTGACACGTGACAGCTTACGCCGATGACCCTGTGGCCCTCTTTAGTAATAATATAATAATAATAATAATAATCTTAAATAATAAATAAATGACTTTATTTTCTTAGGGTGACACGTGACAGCTTATGCTTCTCTGACCCTGTGGCCCTCTATCTTCATCATAATAATAATAATAATTGATATTTAAATATTAAATAAATGACTTTATTTAAAGAGGGTGACACGTGACAGCTTGTGGCCGATGACCCTTTGGCCCTCTGTAGTAATAATAATAATAATAATAATAAAACAAATAATAAATAAATGACTTTATTTCAGAGGGTGATCCACGTGACAGCTTACGCCGATGACCCTGTGGCCCTCATTTGTTCGTTAATAATAATAATAATTTGTAAATAATAAATAAATGACTTTATTTCAAGAGGGTGACACGTGACAGCTTACGCCGATGACCCTGTGGCCCTCTATGGTAATAATAATAATAATAATAATAATAATAATAAATAATAAATAAATGACTTTATTTAAAGATTCGTGACAGCTTACGATGACCCTGTGGCCCTCTATGGTAATAATAATAATAATAATAATAATAATAAATAATAAATAAATGACTTTATTTCAAGAGGGTGACACGTGACAGCTTACGTTATGACCCTGTGGCCCTCTATGGTAATAATCATAATAATAATAATAATAAATAAATATAAAAAAATGACTTTTTATTAAAGAGGGTGACACGTGACAGCTTACGCCGATGACCCTGTGGCCCTCTATGGTAATAATAATAACATAATAATAACTTAATAAATAATAAATAAATGACTTTATTTCAAGAGGGTGACACGTGACAGCTTACGCCAATGACCCTGTGGCCCTCTATGGTAAAATAATAATAATAATAATAATAATAAATAATAAATAAATGACTTTATATAAAGAGGGTGACACGTGACAGCTTACGCCGATGACCCTGTGACCCTCTATGGTAGGTCAGGCCACACACACCGGGAACTTCGTGCCCTACTCGATCGTGCGTTTATTCGTGCAGTAGATCGTGCGTTGTTCGTTAAGATCGTGTGTTCGTAAATTCGTACGTTCGATCGTGCGTCGGTTTGTTCGTACGTTCGATCGTGCGTTTAATTTGGTCGTTCGATCGTTTACATGACAATACTCTAGTTTCACTGCTCACCTTAACAAACGGCAAGTTTGTAAAATTCTGCTGCAATTGTTCTGAGGCGGGTTTGTTTTTACAATACACCGCATAAAGTTCAAAGTCGTCTTTCTTTTCGAGAAACACCTCGCCTACTAGTAGCGGCGTGTCGACGCAACGTTCTAACTCTTTGAGAAATTCTTCATTGTGAAACTGATAGATTTCCTCAATGTTTCCAAATATCAAACTCTTTTTAGAGAAAAGTTCTTCTGGGATTCGATCGCTAGTTGCTTTCTCGAACTCCCGTACGTAACCGCGAATAATACAACGTAAGTCTGCTACGTAATCGCGCTCTGTTGCTAAGAGTTCCATCATTATCTGCATTCGTTTCTTGATGATTTCAGGTGTGTCCTCGTCGTCGATGGCATCCTGAGAAAGAAAGGGAGTCGTGACTACTGCATTTGAACCCTGCACAGGGAGCCCAACATAATACGTTACTCAGCACAGGGAGCCCGACATAATACGTTACTCCGCAGCACAGGGAGCCCAACATAATATGTATTGCGCGCGCGCTCTACCATAGGAAACCCATCAAAAATGACGCGCGCTCCCAGGAAAAAATGGTTGGGTTGCCTGTGTGATGGCATGAAAAAGACTATTGTATCAGAAATTCTAATAAAAAAATGGAGGTAAATGAAGGTGGTACAAGTAATGACATAGATGGTGCATGATGATGATGATGATGATGACGACAACGATGATAATGCGGCATAGTGCTGTTGATCCTGCTGCTGCTGCTGCTGCTTCACCCGCATTGATCACCAGGGATCGCACAAAGCGAGATGTCCAGCTAAGAAGGGTTCTGCTGCAGATTCATAATCATCATGGTTACGATTATGATTACTGATGCTGATTCATCACCATCATGGTTACGATTATGATTACTGATGCTGATTCATCACCATCATGGTTACGATTATGATTACTGATGCTGATTCATCACCATCATGGTTACGATTATGATTACTGATGCTGATTCATAATCATCATGGTTACGATTATGATTATGATGATTCATCACCATCATGGTTACGATTATGATTACTGATGCTGATTCATCACCATCATGGTTACGATTATGATTACTGCTGCTGATTCATCACCATCATGGTTATTATTATGATTACTGATGCTGATTCATCACCATCATGGTTACGATTATGATTACTGCTGCTGATGAAATCTACTCACCAAAAGATCAGGTATGGACACTGCCTTTGCATAGTTCTTAGACAACGGTACTGGTGATGGCGGGCCCAAGTCTCTAGTCACCACGATAGACAAAGGTCGCTTTGGCGTCGGACTCGATTTTCCCTTTCGTTCCTCACCTACAACCACACAACAAACTGTCACCAAGGTAACGCTGTATTGGAGCAGTGGGGAGAGGGGTGGGGTGGATGTTGAAAAGACTAAGGGGGGTGGGGTAATAATTAGCCATTACCAAAACGAGGGGACTGGGACCAAGTCCGTAAAACTAATTCAATAAGAAACTAGCAAAAGTGGGCATCATTTTCCGAGAGAGCAGATCAAACTTAGCTAGTCTGGAAAGTTTGGTGAACTTTGGCTTAATATTGACGATGCTAGAGGGCATCAAAGATGTGGTCCCATACAAACTCTGTAAATTTTTGACGTGTGCCAAATACATTCACTGTAAAAGCTGGACAACACAATTTCAAAAGTTTTATTTCGACAGAATTCGTAAATCACATCACACTTTGCACAGATGCTAATTTCAACATGCTGTTTCATGTCATGACGGTATTTCGTAATTGCATTAATTCTAATAAACTCATTCCCAGTCCCCTGCTCGTTTAGGTAATGGCTAATATAGTGAATTGACTGTAATGGGGTAAGGGTCGACATTGACCGGCGACTGACGGGTGGTGGGTAGGGAGAGTGTGAATCGATATTGAGAGGAAGTATTTCTAGTATAGTAACACAGATACACTACTGGTGCAGGACGGTACAATCTCAATCTTACCTGCAGATGATGAACTAAATTTACGTTTTGAGTCTCCTTTAGACGCTGAAACAGCGAGGAAGAGAACGAGAAAGATGGACGAAAGAATGGAAAAATGAAAGAATAAATGAGAAAGAGAAAATGAAAGATACGTACATTCTTATCTGAAGGACAGTACAAAATAGGACAAAGACACAAAACAGAACACAGTCGAACCTCTCTTAAGCGATCATTTCTATATCAGTCAAGTGGTCGCTGACGGGAGGTGGTCGTTTATAAGGGGTATATAGTAAGTACAATGTTTGGTTTATCAATAACTAGAGGTTCCACTGTGTTGATACAAAGTGCATAAGAAGTATAGAATGTGCAGAGTAATTACATCACTGAACAAGTGTGATCATACATACACACACATACATACATAAGATATCAGCGTAGCACGGATGTGCTAATATCTCCGAAAACCGAAAAACAAAATTAACAAAAACTTCAATAACATCAATCAATAACTTACCCGTCGATGATGCGCTTGTCTTACGCTTAGAGTTTCCTGTCTCGACTTGCAGGGCTTTGACAGGCTGTACTGGTCTCTTAGCAACCATGCGTTTAAGGCTGTAAACCAAGACAGATACAACGTTTAAATAACAATTCGTTTAAAAATAAATAAAGTCGGTTCTTATATAGCGCATTTCACATTGTCTCAATGCGCTGTACAACCGATGGAGGACATTTTTGGGCTGCATATGAAGTCCCTAGGGTTTCCGGGTTTCATGTTACTGAGAGGATGACGACGATGATGATGACGATGATGATGATGACAATGATGATGATGATGATGATGATGATGATGATGATGATGATGATGATGACAATGATGACAATGATGATGATGATGATGATGATGATGATAATGATGATGATGATGACTATGATGATGACTATGATAATGATGATGATGATGATGATAATGATGATGATGATGATGATGATGATGATGATGAATCGTTTACCTGTTCTCTCTCTTACTCATCATCTCGTTCACTTCACCGATTCTTTTCAAGCAGTTCTTTACTTTCTGTATAAGGTATTTATTCTCCGACTCTTTACTCATTTGGTCGAGTCGATTGAGTTTCTTCATACTGACACCTTGTCTGTTTTTCAGGAAGCTCTCGATTTCTTGTAGACACTTCTCTGCACCATCTATGGTTTGGAATTTCTCGACGGGTTGCGTTGCAAGCAGGTCGCTTCCTTTAGTGCACCATTTACCGGCCTGTGAAAATGCAATGAAAAAATATAGTCGACCCTCTCCACAACGGCCACCTCTACACAATGGCCACCTATACATCTACACAACGACCACCACTACACAACGATCACCTCTACACAACGACCACCACTACACAACGATCACCTCTACACAACGACCACCACTACACAACGATCACCTCTACACAACGATCACCTCTACACAACGGCCACCACTACACAACGATCACCTCTACACAACGGCCACCACTACACAACGATCACCTCTACACAACGATCACCTCTACACAACGGCCACCACTACACAACGATCACCTCTACACAACGATCACCTCTACACAACGGCCACCACTACACAACGATCACCTCTACACAACGATCACCTCTACACAACGACCACCACTACACAACGATCACCTCTACACAACGATCACCTCTACACAACGGCCACCACTACACAACGATCACCTCTACACAATGACCACCTTAGGACAAAATTGTGTGGCCCGTTCCGTTGTCTAGAGGTGGCCATTTTCTTTCAGTGTTGCCTGGCAACAAGGGTGGTCACTTTTCCTCCCAGTGTTGCCTGGCAACAAGGGCGGTCACTTTTCCTTCCAGTGTTGCCTGGCAACAAGCGTAGTCACTTTTCCTCCCAGTGTTGCCTGGCAACAAGGGCGGTCACTTTTCCTCCCAGTATTGCCTGGCAACAAGGGTGTCGTCGCTTTTCCTCCAAGTGTTGCCTGGCAACAAGGGTGGTCACTTTTCCTCCAAGTGTTGCCTGGCAACAAGGGTGGTCACTTTTCCTCCCAGTGTTGCCTGACAACAAGCGGGTCGCTTTTCCTCCCAGTGTTGCCTGGCAACAAGCGAGTCGCATTTCCTCCCAGTGTTGCCTGGCAACAAGGGCGGTCACTTTTCCTCCCAGTGTTGCCTGGCAACAAGGGTGGTCACTTTTCCTCCAAGTGGGAGTGCCTGGCAACAAGGGTGGTCACTTTTCCTCCCAGGTTGACTACGGAGCAACAAAGCTGTTCAAGACACTCGTTTCCTCCCAGTGTTGCCTGGTAACAAGGGTGGTCACTTTTCCTCCCAGTGTTGCCTGGCAACAAGGGCGGTAGCTTTTACAACTCATTTGTGTTGCCTGGCAACAAGGGCGGTCGCTTCAGTCTCTCAGTGTTGCCTGGCAATTAGAGCGGTCGCTTTTCCTCCTAGTGTTAGACTGGCAACAAGGGCAGTCGCTTTTCCTCCCAGTGTTGCCTGGCAACAAGGGCGGTCGCTTTTCCTCTCAGTGTTGCCGAAAAAAACAAGGGCGGTCGCTTTTCCTCCCAGTGTTGCCTGGCTACAAGGGCGGTCACTTTTCCTCCCAGTGTTGCCTGTCAACAAGGGCGTCACTTTTCCTCCCAGTGTTGCCTGGCAACAAGGGCGGTCATTTTTCCTCCAAGTGTTGCCTGGCAACAAGCGGTCGCTTTTCCTCCCAGTGTTGCCTGGCAACAAGGGCGGTCGTTTACTAGAGGGTCGACTACGGTAGCTAAGAAAACCTGTTCAAGACACTCATGGACGTCCATAGCAGTCTTCAGTTCTGTTTTCTCGCTTGTCGATTCGCTCGTTTAAGTCGGTACAGGATGTCTGTAGCTCTTTACAACTCATTTGTATAACGCTATTACGGATAGATATTTTGCTATCATTCATCTCCGTACCTCTAGTGATTAGAGCTTTAGCTTGACTAACATGACCGTATAGTGAGAATAGACAGGTGTTTTGGGCCACTCAACGGGCCTTGTACATAAACTCTGCCGGTATTAATGGGTGGCCGTCATAATGTGAAGGGAATGTATGACTGAGTCGTTGATCGGGCCAAAATTAAGTGTCCGTATAACGAGGTGGTCGTATTACCGAGGTGGTCGTATTCCCGAGGTGGTCGTATTCCCGAGGTGGTCGTATTACCGAGGTGGTCGTATTACCGAGGTGGTCGTATTACCGAGGTGGTCGTATTACCGAGGTGGTCGTATTACTGAGCTAAAACAAATCAGCGTCATAAAATGACGTAACGCCAAAATAGC
Organism: Actinostola sp. cb2023; assembly: GCA_033675265.1. NCBI lineage: Eukaryota > Metazoa > Cnidaria > Anthozoa > Actiniaria > Actinostolidae > Actinostola > Actinostola sp. cb2023. The sequence goes on from JAUJYZ010001170.1 coordinate 191,305, forward strand.
GCAACTATTATCGGAGGATGAACGAAGTATGGCAAGGTAAGGCTGGCAGTTAACCATGGCATAAGAAGCTGGCACTGTGAAAACAACTATTATTGGAGCATGAACGAAGTATGGCAAAGCGATTTCACGGTGCGGCACTGTGAAAACAACTATTATTCGACCAATTTCACGGTAAAATCGTTAGTTACAGAAGAAATTGTTCGAAATCTTTCAAACTTCGAGTAGAAAGCTGCAGCTTTACAGTCTCCAACGTCAACATGACTGTTACTTTGCTTGAGTCAGGTGTAGTAACCCGTTATCTGCAAACAAAGAAAACGTTGCTTTTAATCAACAGTATTTCATGTAGAGTCGTTTTCGAATGAGTGGGAAAGTTACTGTATCGTATCGTGCTGTACCGTATTGGAAGAGTTTGATTGATTGAGATGCATCTGCGCGCTTTTTGATTGGTTCAGAAATGAAGCCATTTGAGTGTCATGGTACCGTAGGTTTCCCACTCATACGAAAACGACTCTAATATATACACAGCGATGTTGCACGGCATATCATACTCTAAACCAAACAAAATACGGGATGTCAGTCGGTGAAAGATGCTGAATTTACTTCGCTTGTTCTATTCTTTGCAAAGTCGACGAAAACTTGCGACAAAGAAGTTGTTGAGCATCGCGTTTTTTCGCTGTGTTGGATATTGATGATGTAAATTATTTATTATTAATATTATTATTATTATTATCATCATTATTATTATTACTATTACTATTAAAAATCCAAAAGGATGGGAGAGTTTGAAATCCATAAATACAAGTTCCATGATATTTCTATCATCGCCGCGCGCTTTTGTCAGTCAAATATTTAGATTATAAAAAAGTGTTCGGAAAAGAAATTTGGCGATAAGGTCTTATGGTAGACTTGCTATCAGTACATGAATTAGGAACTGAACAATTCATTTTTAAAAGCTTTAAAACCACAGTGCAGAACAACAACATCAAAAATAGAAAATAAACAAAGAATTTAAAACGGAAAAACAGTTTTAAAAACTGTAGTTGCACACAAAACAACTTTTTTTTGAGCTTTTTTGTCATTTTTGCATTTTTTCCGTGAGTTCTGAAAACTATTGAGTGTTTTTTGTGTGTTTTAAAATAATTTTGTTCGCCAAAAATCACGAATTAGAAAAAGATTTAGAAAAAGAAATCGCACGTATTTTAGTCGGCACATTGAAATGATAATAATAATAATCTTTATGGAGAAGAGCCGACGTCACAAACATGATTTACAGCAAGAAGAGTCCTCTATAAAGGCATAAATAACTAAAATTAAACAAGCTATATCTTGGTTCCACGAATATAATATTGAGTAAAGAAAAAAAAATGTTTAAAGTTACTATTCCTAGTATAGAGAGTAGTAATTATGATGGCGACGATGGCGACACGATAAGCATAGCAATTTATCGCGATAATCGACAAAATGGCTCTGACAAATCCAGCTTCTTAAAGCGAGATTTGTACCTGAGATTTTGAACTCAATTTAGTATAAAATTCACGACTGATTTTAAAAGCTGTTTACCTGGCTGACTTCTTTCTCAAACTGCAAAAGCTGCATCCCTTGTCGTATCCTTAAATCATGGCTTTCCCAGAACTGCGCAAACGAGTTATCCGAGTCTTGTAAGCGCTTAAAGAGTCCATCTAGTTCAACAGTGTTTGCCTTGACGTCTGGGCCTACAGCGTTGTCGTTCTCGTCGTCCTTGTGTCGTGTAGGATGAATACACTTCAATAAAGCGACTCCCGTCGTTCTGGTGCTGACCATGTCTTCTTTGATATCTTTCCATATTTCTCTTTGCGAGTCTAACGTAAACTCCATTTCTTCAATGTTGGACGAAACCTCGGTTCTCTCGGATGTTCTTCGCAGCATTTCAAGTTTGTTAGTCAGCTGAGAGATCTTCAATTCAAATCTTTCAATCGCCTGGTGAGAAACGAAGAAGATTTCTTAGTAAATTTGACTTTCCAGGATTGCGTTTTTCGCCTTTTTGAATGATTTATAGAGTGAAGTATTTGTTTTGAACCTATCGTGATCACAACTAGCCTGCGAATACAGCCGCTTTTTTACCCTGTGGCGAGCGTAAAAAAGCGGCTGTATTCGCAGGCTAGATCACAACCGACAATCGCCCTCGATCCAGACTGTTCAATGGTTAACCCACTTTTTAATTTAAATTTATTTTCATTTTCACTTAGACTGCACAGATCTGATATTAGACGAGGACGAAGACACGCCGTAAGGCTCGGGAAATAGCTCATTTCTATGCGCTTATTCCTTTAAACAGGGATTTTATCGCACAAATGTGAACGTTTAATTTCCGTTCCACGTTGAACCTCATTTATTTTTGAGTTAAAATAATTAACACAACCTAAGCGAATAAGTCCTTGGTATTCTCAATTGTACTGGAGAAAGGAGAAGGAATTCCTATAGACAGAATATTGAATTTTCACGTGTATAAGTCAAAGTCATATCTAAGTAAAAGACGATGATGATATTTACTCTCAACAGGCCCAATTAATGTATAGATAGATACACGCGAGTTTGACTCAGAAACACTTCATTCTACTGTGTTTGACGTGATTTACTTACAGTTCGATGTTCAATCCATTGCTCGAGGTTGTATTCCAATGTTCCACCCAAATCAGCAGACAGCTGTGCTCGAGTGATATATCTCTCTAGGTCAGCAACATTTCCAAGGACTACGATCTAGAGACGATTCAATTCAACATGAAATCTTCGACTCAAAATTGCCTTCCTTTTTACATCTTATATTTGCGCGAAGGGTCGATTTGCTAGAGGATGCAATAGCAGCAAAACAGTGGGGATGTTTTTTCTGGATTTGGAATAATCAATATATCTATAGCTAAACATAGACAGCTTGAGTCACGGAGGTCGGGTAAGTATTGGATAATGGAAATAAAGAAAACATTCAAGCTCACGTTACAGACCAATTGTCTCTTGTTCTTTCATATCACGCGCGCTGAAATCCCGATTTTTTTCTAATTTATTCAGTTTCTAGATAATGAGATTTTTTTCTGCATTTTTCTGGAATCAACTGCCTCTTTTGACCTCATAATTAGAGATGTAATTTTCAATTTTCTGTGTCAATTGTGGATAGTTGTCATTATACATGACTTCTTATCCAGCCTTTTTGACTATACAATCTTCATTATCGAACCTAGCGACAAAATAACAAGTAAAACCTGTTTGCCGAAAGACGAAAAAAACCTGTGTTTTTCGACCAGTAGAAGAAAGAAACACAAGCTATTTCATAAACCTAACATTTGTCGTAAAGCGTAAGGGAGTTTATCGACCTTCACAAAACCGCAAACGGATGAATAACCAATGTAGTTTTTTACCTTGAAAGTTGCTTGAGCTTCCTCATTTGACAAACCACCACCAATAATCTTCTGCAGTAATCCTTGCGGCTTTAAGACAAACACACAATTGACGGCAGAGGGGAAGGTTTTCTAGTTGGGAGAGAGAAACAGGGAGAAACTGTATGTTAGGAATGCCGACATAATGACAATATGACAAGATAAAAGCATGAATAAAGGCAAGGTTAATTGGCCATAAATTCTAGAAAAAGACAGTTCACAAAAGCTCTGTGAGCAAGACAACGAAGAGTTCAATATAATTGATCATTTCTGCTTGACGGCTATATCGATAGAAAGGGTCAATATATCGCTTTCGTTTTCTTTTTGTGGCGTTTTTTTGCTCTTTTCTTTCAAAAACGAAACAGTTTCAATTACATTTTCCCAAAATATTTTTGAGAAAAATTGATGCAACACTCCCCATTTTTGTCATTGTTTTTATCAAAACTCTGTCGGAAACGTTGTTCACGCTACCTCGATAATGATTCATTGATTACACCAATAACTAAAGACCATTTTAACGTGCATTATCCTAACTTGAAACGAATCATAACGCGTAACGAACGCAATTTAATAATATTTTCACGTGTTATAACGGTATCCAAAGGCGTTTGTTTGGATGGAAAATAGTTTTTTATCAATTTGTCATACGATGTTTTTCAAATTCCCCGAATTTGTAAAGCCGATATAACCAATAAAGTTATTACTGATTATTATTATTAACATTTTAATAATTAAATTAAATAAGAAAGGATTGCCATTAAACTTTGCGTGCTTCATTAGACGCTGTTACATATAAAGAAGTGCGAAGCTTCTGGATCAATATTGTGTTGCAACAACATAACGACCATTTGATACTGAGCTCTCGTCGCAACACGATAAATTAAAACAACGCTTGAAGCCGGTTTCCATGCTAACTAGCGATAGCGAAGGGAAGGGATTGGAAGGGAGGGAGGAGACGGTAGGGTGACCGGAAATGAACGAACATTTTAAAAATAAAGTTCGGTCGAACTTCTCTACCACGACCACCTCGGCATCGGGACAAATTTTGTGGCCGTTATGTAGAGGTGGCCGCTGTGGGGAGGTTTCAATAACAATGAATGTACGGTCTTGCTGGTGGTCGGGATAAGAAACCCTGGCCGTTACAGAGAGGTGGTCGTTGTGGGGAAGTGACCAAAATACTACTTTGCTGATCAGAAAACGTGCCTGTACACTTCAATGAATCTGGTCACGGGCATTGCGATATCGGAAATGGCGTAAAGCAACAGTCACGCAATTAGAAGTACGCCTATGACACACTTCCGGCCAGCTATGCCTTGGCGTACACTCAATTATATTGACTTATTGAATATCTATCGTAGGCTCTACTGAACAACACGTGAAATGTTTTCTTTTGACAAACTTTTCTTTCGTTTTCTCATTTATTTCTTCCCCCTTTCCTTCCTTCATTTATAAATATGTTCGTTGTTTTGCTTTCTTTTATGCTTTTATACACAGGTATCCCATCAATTCTAATATATACACAGGTATCCCATCAATTCTAATATATACACAGGTATCCCATCAATTCTAATACATACACAGGTATCCCAACAATTCTAATACTTACACAGGCATCCCATCAATTCTAATACATACACAGGTATCCCATCAATTCTAATACATACACAGGTATCCCAACAATTCTAATACTTACACAGGTATCCCATCAATTAACACAGGTATCCCATCAATTCTAATACATACACAGGTATCCCAACAATTCTAATACTTACACAGGTATCCCATCAATTAACACAGGTATCCCATCAATTCTAATACATACACAGGTATCCCATCAATTCTAATACATACACAGGTCTCCCATCAATTCTAATACATACACAGGTATCCCATCAATTCTAATACATACACAGGTATCCCATCAATTCTAATACATACACAGGTATCCCATCAATTCTAATACATACACAGGTCTCCCATCAATTCTAATACATACACAGGTATCCCATCAATTCTAATTCATACACAGGTATCCCATCAATATTTAGAGTCTCAAACCTTTAGTTTTGTTAGTGAATTGTTTACACTGCTCCATTTGGACTTTCTTCTATCTAAAATGATGGTGAACTCTTGACTTGAATTCTCTTTGTTGTCAAAATAACTACAATAGATAGAAACAACCATAAGGAGTTGAGAGGTATGGGGATGGGGGGAGGGGGAGGGGGGGAGGGGGGAGAGGGGAGGGGTTAAAATAATAATAATAATAATAATAATAATAAATAATAATTTATTTTTAAAAGCCAAAACAAAACAAAAGCTTCTTTGCCGTTCAACAAGATGCCCAACAGGCATTCCGTTGGGATACCTATGATCTTGCGATTAGCTCATACCGACACAAATGAAAGACAGTTTTAGAGACGTCGGGTACGAGAGGACGAAGCCCCCTTGCCCATCCTAGGGAAATCTTGTACCTTTGTATACTTGTAAAATAGTTGAACACTTTTTGCAAGTCTTTGTCGGTAATGCCAGTGTTGAATTTTGATGTCATGGGTATAGTAATGATTACATTACCATTGTTGTCTTTACCTCCTGGTGGAGTAAACAAATTGGATAAATATCAATATATTCAGTACCATCATCATCATCATCATCACCATCTACGAGTATTACTAAATAATATTGAACACAAAACACAAACTTCATGACATCACCATATTCATCACCACTGTCATCACCATAATACAGGGGTGTAGGCAGGGGGAGGTCACAGGGTGCCTGTGACCCCCCCCCCCCCCCCCCCCCCCCCCCCCCCTTCCTCTGGGTGGGTCTACTCTTTAAATTCATATGTTTGAGGAGGGGAGGGGGGAAATTTGGTGGTGAACGATATGGAGTGTGACCCCTCCAATGGAAAATCCTGGCTACGCCCTTGTAATATACTTATCAATCAACAACAAGTACATCAGTACCATCATCATCATCATTATCATTAGAGTCTTTTTCATATGAATGGGAAATCTATGGTACCGTGACACTTAAATGGCTTCCTTTCTGAACCAATCAAAAAGCATACAGATGCATCTCATCCAATCAGACTCTTTCAATATATGATCATTATCACCTGGTTTAACTACTACAAGCATCATCATCATTAGAGTCTTTTTCGTATGAGTGGCAAACCTATGGTACTGGGTTCAGAAAGGAAGCCATTTGAGTGTCATGAATCAAAAAGTGTGCTGATCGATGCATCTCATCGGTCAAACTCATATAAAAATGACTCAATAACCTAGTTTAACTACCACAAGCATCATTACTAATACCATCATCATCACTGTCATCATCATCATCATTTTCATCATCATCATTATCATCATCATCATCGTTATTAGCAATGTCATTAACTATCTACCAGTATTTACTGTCTTTGTTATAGTAGAGCTGTATGTTTTTGGTATTGTTATTATGATCATCATCAACCCCAGCACCTGCATCATCATCATTATTAGCAATATGCCATTGACTATCATATCAGTGAACACAGTATTTACTGTCTTTGTTATAGTAGAGCTGTATGTTTATGGTATTGTTATTATGATCATCATCAACCCCAGCACCTGCATCATCATCATTATTAGCAATATGCCATTGACTATCATATCAGTGAACACAGTATTTACTGTCTTTGTTATAGTGGAGCTGTATGTTTTTGGTATTGTTATTATGATCATCATCAACCCCAGCACCTGCATCATCATCATTATTAGCAATATGCCATTGACTATCATATCAGTGAACACAGTATTTACTGTCTTTGTTATAGTAGAGCTCTATGTTTTTGGTATTGTTATTATAAAAGTAAAAAAAAGTAAATGTCCTTATTTTAATGTTGGTAGCTCATAATAGTAATCATATACTAATAAACTTGAGGCCGATGGTGCGCACTTTACTCCATCAGCGCTCCGTTTTACGGGTATTTATAGCTGCATTGATATGCTAATTTACCAACCAATCTAACTATAGGTTCTTTGACTGCCACTTATCGTAACAATGACACACCGCACTCTCCTACTCCAGTCTTAAATACCTGTTATGAATGCATGCTTGGCTTGCAGTAGTTCCGCAATGTCAAATGCTCTGATTTTATCATCGTTATCAGCAGAAAGTGTATCTGATAGAGAAAAAAACAATAATAATATTATAATTTCATTCAAACATATAATTTGTTTTAGATATTTGATATAAATACATAATTTACATGTCAAGACTTACATTTTATTTTTTATTTTATTTTCAAGATTCACCCATATTTTCAATCCAGGGTAACACCTGGTCCCTTCAACCACCCCTCCCCTCTCCCTACTCCTCGAACCCATGCTGAGAAAACTATAGTTGTGAAATGTTATGACTATGACTGAGTTTGTATAACACTCGAGTCAGAAAAATATTAACATTTAACAATGTTAATGTTACAGTTGAATATTGAATCTTAATTTAAATGTCTTAATATTCATTAAAATGTGCGAAGATTTCGCCAATGTCTATGTTGCTACAGTCTGTATAAATATCTTCAAGGAATATTTACATACATAAATATTTTAGCTGATCATTTATTTGATAAAATCTAAAAATTGAAATAAAACAAATAAATTCACTCGGTAGCTGGGGTTTTTGTTTTTGTTTTCGCGTTTATATACGATATGTTGTTGTTGTTGATCATTTCTCTTGCTCAACAAGATAAGACACGATTTCACTATGGACGTCCGCCCACATCAGAGCCGATGTAGAATGATAGATATTTATTTCGACAATCTCGGAATCTCGGAAGAAATGATTTCAATATTTATGTTCCAGCGAAGAAATTAAGTGTCTTTGCCGGTCAACAAATTTGTAGTTCTGACCGATTCAAGCCATTCAAACGTTGAATGTGTACAAATCCAAGAAGCCACGGGGGAAAAAAAAACTTACAAGTAAATAATTCTCAGCTATTTAATTACAGACGAAGAGATTCCTCATTGGACGTTTTAAAAATAAACCCTTAGGGTCAAAGAATTCGATATTTAGGAAAGAAAGACAGCCCTCAAAAGCGGTGGGTATTTGCATCGGTCACTTCACAGATCACAACAAAACAAATAGAACTTTGAGTATTTTTCAATAGGCAAATTATTAACCGCTAAAACTTAAACGTTTCGGCTATTTCACATGGATTTGGTGGGACTTTCGAGGTCAAACGTTGACCAGTTTACTGTAAGTGGAAAATAGAAAATGCGGTTGAAGGGAGAAATAACATTTGCGATCTATCATATGCTGTAGGCCTGATCGATTCATATTCTCGATCTCTGTATAATTCTCACCTTCCGAATAATCATTTTAACGGAACCAACTCAAATAAAATAAATATTCTAATAATTTCAACTCTAAACAGACGATATAACAGTCCTACCTTTTCCCTTGTTTGCCATGAGATGAGATGTGGTTTGTCGATGATTTATGATATCAAACCAGGGCCACGTCTATGATAGAAGTGGATCTGACTGAAGCCAAGCCAATCAAATGCACAGTGCTCTGTTTATCTATGAAACACACAAGCGTATTTGACTATTGTTGAACACGCCTTCTTCTTCTTCGGTATAAAGAGAATTTATCATGCTAACTCTATGTATTCATCCCTCAGGAAGTATCACTAAAAGTGACCCCAAGCCCTCTTGTAACCAATAATTGTGACGGAGAGAGCAAGAGTTGATCATTTGCAAAAAGCAAACAATCGGAACCAATCATTCAACGCTACAAGCGCGTGACAGCTTGAAGCAAAATACCGGTGTATTTATACTGGATTTTGCATAAATAAAGCAATTAAATCCAAAGGGATTTTCGTGTTTTAGATTGATTAAATTGAGTGCAAAAGATAGAGATAAAATTATAGATTTTATCAATCTCAGAGCTGGTTGTTAGGCAACGAGAAGATAAGCAGGCCTGAAATAGCTTATGATTCGACTTTTTTTTTATAGAGAAACCTGTCACACAACGCAGACATGATTATATATTTCCTTGTAGTCAATTCTCATTTGCCATTTCTTCTTTTTCTCTTTCCGAGTTGCAATCGCTGTTTTTCCAACTTTCTTTTGCTTTTGTTTGATATGCTGTTCTTATAAATTTTAATTAATTGAAATAAAATGCAAGGGGTTTTTGTTTTTCAGATCGATTTCTTTTCAGGCCCAAAGAAAAATGTAGAGATTTTATCAATGTTAGCGGGAAATTCAAGATTTCCAATATAAAAAGGTACAGTATTAAAAATACCAATTTATTATTAACTCATCGTCAGATCATTAACTTCATCAGTGAAACAATTTGTAATGAAATTCATTTTTTTACCAAAAATTATCATAACACGCAGACATAATCATTTCCTTGCTTTCAACTCTCATTTTTTTTATCTCTTTCATTTTTTCGTTACCGTATTTTAAGGATTTTTTTTCAGAAATGGCTTTTCCTTTTATTTGGTGTTTCATGTTTAATATGATTTCTTTGAAATTGAAAATCTGATTACAGTAATTTTAATTTTCGCCGTGGCCGTGTATTAATTAAAACAGAAGATCAGTCTACTGGTCTATAAGTGTTTTTCAAGTACTGACGCTTACTTGATATTTGAGTTTTATTTACACTCCTAATCCCCTGCTTTAATAGAAATGTTTCCGTGGGTCAAAGAGCTGGACATTTATATTAGAAACATGCTTTCTTTCACGAGGAAATCCTCCCAAAACAAATTTTGTAGCCAATATTGTCATAGTTGTTCAATTTTTCATTTGCAAGGCGTATTGTTATAGTAAAGGTAGAAGAAAAATACGGAGAAATATCAAAAATAAAACAACTCAGTTTACTTACCTTTTCAGATGTAAAACGTCAAACTCAGGCAGATAGAGTTGAAACCCAAAATCTCAGTTTCCAAATTTTCAATAGTGTTCAGCATGTAAATGTAATAATTTCGATGTATTCGTTATCAGTTTGAGATACGGTATTTCAATGAGTGAAGTTTGTATCACAGAAGATCTAAAACACGGAAATGGTTTCCCATTGTGCGTCTCAGCCAATCACGTTGCACACTGGAGTGCGCATGCACGGATTTATTTGAAAGACAAATTCTGAACATTTTTCTCTCATTATTTCTCTACAGCACCATAATTAGAATTCATATAAAATTTGACAAAATTTGACAAATAAAATGGTCAGGTAACAATCCTGCTGAAGCTCACTTTTGAATCAAATAGCAAGCCTTTGGGCTCGGCAACCAGGGAGGGGGGGTTGACTCCCATGTGAAAGGGGTGGGGTGGGGATGACCGTCAGAAAACTTGAATTAAACCCCTATAGAAGATCTATCTGGGTGTGGCTTAAGCTTTATTTGACCCCTAAAAGATACCATTCTAAAACAGACCAGACACCAACACAGTATGTCAGTGTTTACGATTTCTTTGCGTGCAGGCTAAAAGTATTGGCGTTCCACCAGGAACACCTAAGTGTAGCAAAAACTGTAATTTACACCCCTAAAGCCGTGGCTACACGAGAGAATTTTTTGCTTGCACAGGCAACACGATTTTATGAAATCATGAACGCGAGGTGAAAATCGCACATGTAGCCACCCTTGCAGAGGTGACGCGACAGCTGAAAAAATCTCAAAAAAAGTCGCGAGACATTACGAGTTGAACTTTTCGTGACAAAGTCTGCTGCTCGTGTAGCCACCACCGCACCGCACATCGGCGATTTAAAAAAATTGCGTCGCCTGTGCAAGCAAAAAATCGCTCATGCAGCTGCGGCTTAAAGCAGACGACAATCATCCCTGCCCTTTCCACATGGGAACAGTAAGGCTATTAAGTAAAACTATGTACTGTTTGATGTCATCTAACAGATGACCAACCAATAACCATAGTTTACTAAATTTCCCGGTCAATTTTTTTTTACCAAGGTTCAAGTATAATGGATGAAACATCATTCAAAAATGAAAATTAATGACAATTGGACATTTGATGCACACAATAATATGGATTTATGCAGGGAAGCCATGCTCTTTTAGCTTTCCAAGCAAATCGTCTACAGTTTCTACTTTGACACCAGAGCTGCGCACAGGGGGATCAACAACGTCCAAAATCTCAATGTGAGGACTGATATCCACTCCAAGATCTGCTGGATTTTTCTTATCAATCTTTTTCTTTTTTGCTTTCTGTGAGAGGAAAGGAGTCTTAACAAGATGGTCAAGGAAAGAAGATTAAGAGAGGAAGTGAGGGGGAAGGGAAGGGAGAAAGAAAACAAGGAAGAAAGAGAGAGAGAGAGAGAGAGAGAGAGAGAAAGAAAAAGCAAAGAAAGAAAGGAAGGAGAGAGGAATTGGGACTAGAGGGAGAAGGGAAGAGAGGGAGAAATGAAAGGAAGGAAGGAAATGGGAAGGAAGAAAGGAAAGAAGGAAGGAAGGAAAGAAGGAAAGAAGGAAGGAAAGAAGGAAGAATGGAAAGAAGGAAGGAAAAAAGGAAGGAAGGAAGGAAATAAGGAAGGAAATAATGAAGGAAGGAAGGAAAGAAGGGAGGAAGTGAGTGAGTGAGTGAGTGGGAAAGAGATAAAGGGAAGGATGAAAAAAAGGAGAGGAAGGAAGGAAGAAAATAGTTCCTATTATATAACTCACCATAATATTAGGGAGTGTTGCATAACGTGGCTCATTCAATCTGAAACAAGTACCGACATTAAAGATAACAACATTTCCTCATATTTCTCATTTATATCACATTGAACTCACCTTAAATCTGCCGATACCACACACGGTAACCTAACATTGATCTTCTCCAGCCCTCCATCAATCTCTCTTGTCACATGTAGTCGACCGTCCTTTACCTCAATCTTAGAGACACATAAAGCCTGCAATAACCCAAAACCATTTTATTACAAGGCACTGTATAAATGGTAACACCTTAATAAATGGCACTGATAATCATTTTTATCTCATACCTGAGGCCAGTTGAGTAGTCCTGACAGCATCTGTGGTGTTTGGTTGTAGTCACCATCAATGGCCTAAAAATCACAAACATGGTATCAGATTACATGTACCATAATGCACAGGCAGCCCAACCATTGCTTTAGAGGCTACTAAATAAAATATAAAAAAATTTGGCATCTTTTTATGGGTTTCCTGTGGTAGTGAGCATGCAATACGTATTATGTTGGGCTTCCTGTGTGCATCTCGCAAGACATGCGCCCGCACAAGTGCAGTATTGAAACAAGGTATGAAACTACGGTCGCGTGACAAATACGTTTTTGCTCTTATTTTTGTCAATGTGGCGTGAAAAATACTGTATCTGTGCAGGCGTGTCCTGTGGGATGCACAGAGGTAGCCCAGCATTATATATTTATATACACAAGGAACCCAACATTATGTATTGTGAGTGTGCGCGCTCTACCACAGGAAACCCATCAAAAAAGAAGCAAATATATTTTTATTTATTATTTAGTAGCCTGTGGTAATGAGAAACAAGAAGTAAAAGAGAGAAGTGAAGATGAGCCACAAAGTTATACAGCATACATATTGGGATACTTGTTCCAGTAACTGTACCTACCTGTTTGCCTAAAATTACTAGGTCAGGTTTTTCTTGTTCAACTATTTTAGCCAAGAGTTTAGCAACTCCAAGAGGGTGAAGTCCCTCGTATTCTTTGTCATCTATGACAACATGAATTCCTCTATCAGCACCCATTGCAAGGGCTGTACGTAGAGTTTCCTATCAAGGACAAATATAGATTGAATAACAACATGCATCAACACACTTATTTGAAAAATAACACAATTCTAACGTGTGCTCTGATTGGTTAGCTACTATGTTTACTAAGCTGTGTTTAGCTACTATGTTTACATGAGGCTATGTAAACAGGGCTGAAGACGACAAACCCAGCACGCACTCAATTGTCGTCAGTAGCGCACGCAGTTCAACTGAAATTTTATTCAAAAACACAACAGAATCCTCAACTTTCTTGCCATTTTGTTCACCATTCTTGTTCTTTTTTAATCAAAAATCCATAGTTTCGGTGTATCGCAATGTTTTCAACACCAGAGTTGAAGAAACGTTTGATTTTAAGATTGTTTTAGAGAATACCTGAACTGACACTTTGACGCATTTTACTTGATCACAACAAGCTCGAGCTCGGTTCATATAAAACGAACGCTGATTGGCTGTTCAATCCATTTTTGATGTTAGGAGAATTTAGCGTTTGGTTCGGCTAATAAAGTTGATTTATTTCACCTTTAATATAATTTTGCGTCTCGTTATTTTACAATTTACAAATAGAAAACGTTTTCCCATCATTGTTTACATAGCCTGATATAAACACGAGGGAAGTTTGGGAGAAGTCGAGAGCTATTGTGTAAAACCGAGCCGTAGGCGAGGTTTTACACAGAGCTCGAGACATCTCCCAAATTTCCAGGAAACATTTTCTATTTGTTAATTGTAAACTAGTAAAGACTTGGATTTCACTAATGATACAATCACAAGCACAAGATATGCTATGCCAAATGTGGCCTCTTTAAATAAATAACGTGGGGGCTAAACAATCCTTCATTGCACTGGCGGCTGAATTGCGAAGGATGCAGCACAACGTGGCCAAGTCAAAGGCTTGTAAAGGTGCACTATACTGCCACCATACGACATTGTCTGACCACGGAGCAAAGTTCAGATCGAAATATTGTTCATTTTTACTGAGGGAGAAAAACCAGAGTACCCGGAGAAAAAACCCCTGAAGAAAGGGAGAGAACAAACTGAAAAGCTAAACTCACATAAAGCACCCGGTTCCTATAGAGCAAATTTCGTATGACTGTGAAAAATCACGGCGCACGGCACGGCACGAATTCATTCGAAATCCTAAATCATCACGGTCACGCACGGCACGTCTGTACCGTAAGTTTTTCACAGTCATACGAAATCTGCTCTATTGAACCAGGAACCACAGCTGTGATAGGCGAGTGCACTCACCACTCGACCACCCTTGCTAATTCCCTTGACTGTCTCGAGTCGAAAAATGATTGCAAACTACATGTACAAGTTGTGACACTCAACTTGTGTGGTGACATACATGTCGTAATGCAAGCAGCGGTAATACAGAAAATTATTTACCTCGCTCTTTGCGGGTCCACAACTAACAGCAATAATCTCAGAAACTATCTTCTTTTCTTTCAATCGGATAGCCTACAAGATGAAAATGTAAAGTTAATAATAACAAGCTTTGATACTTAATGATGGTATATATATACTGCACACGTATCAGGAATTTGACTTTTTGTAAACTCATAACTGTCAGTGAATGAAAAGTGAATGGATGGGATTAAAGGAATGGAGTGAAAGATTTCCCATTCAAATACACATTAGAGGGCATTCATTGAGTGGTTCTTGCAGGAGTAAATATTTCATTTGCAAGTTTGTTATGTCATTCCTTTACTTACTAATACTATTCACTACTGCCTAATACTACTACTACATGTACTACTACTACTAGTATTAAGCTTTACTAGTGTCTAGTGACTTTTGCATAACTTATTGTACATATAATCTAAACAAATTCTAATCTGATGCCCTTATTTCAAGCTCTTTTTATTTATAGACGAATTCCTGAATCCTGTAATAATACAGCAAAGCCGGTTGAATACTTCATCTCACCTCTTCAACAGCGATTTCATCAAATGGGTTCATGCTATGCTTGACCCCTTCAGTTACAACACCAGTTTTATCGGGTTTGACTCGAATCTACAACACAAAACTCCGTCAGCATTACTATCAGCTATCTAAGATACCAATACAATCCGACAATGGTTAAATAGATAGCGTACTTTGACGGCAAAATCAATGACACGTTTGCAACCAACAAGAACACGTAAAGACGCCATCTTGGAAAGAGAACGGTGCGTACTGAGCATGCGTGAAAGTAATACCGGTATTTTACACAGGGAACCCAAAAATCTCAAATACTTAAATTAAATGCCTTTTCAATGTGTATTTCTCGCTATAAATCGTGTACAAATATTATAAATACCAACCAAAAATCTGAAAAGTCAATTTCTGCTCTAGAGTATCTTACAAAGTTCACCTTGTTTTTTGGGCATTGCACAAGATTTGTTTGCGGTCACCCTGTGTTCTTGCATGACAACAAGGGCTCACAGTAAACAACCGAGCAGTCAGAACCACAGATTTCAACGCAAAAATGCCGCCCAAAAAGAAGAAGGGGAAGGGGAAGAAGAAAAAGAAGAAGGATGGTAACATCTCAACTCTTCATTACGATCTTTGAAACGAGTCTCGAGTTGTTCTGATCCAACGAATTTCTATTTCAGAGAAGAGCGAACTGACGGTCGAAGACAAGTACAAACGAACTCTGCAAGAAATCGAATGTTTACACGATGAACTCGGTACGATCTTTCACCATTTGGTAACAGTTTCATACTTTATATAATTTAGAATGTTTCTTGATTTCCAATCTCACCGTACACTGATATAATTACATGTACATGTAGAAGACATTAGTAGAATTCATGTAATTTGAGTTGTTGTCGACCTTTCTTGTAGCTTCGAGAAGCGAGGTGACACGCCGTGCTAAGGACACGGCATCAAGAATGAAAGAACGCATGATCGAGGCCAAGGAGGCCGTCGAAGTGGAACAACAAAATAAGCTGGACATATCATCAGGTATCTTACACATGTACTGACTAAAATTAATCAGTGTTGCACCAGGCACAAGGATCCCGGTACATCCTATGGAATTCAGAAATGCATTGAGAAAATCCTTAAACTCATTTTCAGTCTGCAAAATCATCCTTTTTTGAATGTGGTACTTCATCCACATCATTCTTCATGTTGTGGCTTGTTGATTGTTATTACATTGTACTATGGAATTCAGAAATGCATTGAGAAAATCCTTACACTCATTTTCAGTCTGCAAAATCATCCTTTTTTGAATGTGGTACTTCATTCACATCATTCTTCATGTTGTGACATATTGATTGTTATTACATTGTACACCAACGCAGTCTCTAATGTTGATCCACTTGTTTTACTTACAGACTTGACAAGGCAGTACAAAACAATGCAGTCTGAAATGGCACTTAGAATTCACATGTTGGAACAGACTGTCACCAAATTACGAGATAATCTAGGTAAGATTGAAACCTGCATAATGTCGCAAAAAAACTGTGGAGGGAGATATGCGAAGTCAAGTTGGGATGGTTGCATACTGATCTAACTGTACATACTGAGTTACAAATAACTATACTCTGAAGTCTAATCTAATTTTGCAGCAAAATCAGAAGAACAACTACGGAAAACAAGAAAGGAGTTTGAGGACATGAGAAAAGAAAAGGACCAAACTATAGCCGAGTTGAAGTTTAAAATTGAGCACATGGAATCAGTTTATGAAAGTATTCTTCATGTAAGTACCCTCAGCTCCCCATCAAGCCTCCTCCCTCTAATGGGGGATGGGGGTAGGATGTGCACTGACACCACCACGGCTGGAAATCGAGTCTACCCACAGCTAAGCATGCTATTCACCCCCACCCCCATCTTTAGGCCTGGGTCAGGATTCAAAGGTCTTTGTAGCACATACCTATCCCCACCCCCCACCAGGGGTGGCACCAGACAATATCTACAAAGAAAAGAAAATCCAATGGACTCATTTTACATGTACTTGCATTACAAAACCACAGGTAGCCCAACCATTTCTTCTGATGGGCTTCCTGTGGTGTAGTCTCCCTCGCAGCTGCCATTCGGGTCGTCACGCAACGCTCTCTCCCCGGCTGCGAAGTAGACTACCTGTGGTGGAGCACGCCAAATAAATAAAATATATTGGGATCCCTGTGTTGTTTTTACACAGATTCACATGCACTTACATGCAACAGAGTATGCAGGGTACAAGCAGATGATTCGTGTGTAATGACGCAACCCAATACTCTACCACAGGAAGCCCATCAATAGAAATAGTTGGGCTGCCTGTGACAAAACACATTTCCTTTTACCTCGGCACATTTGGTTGTACATTGACTGTACAATATCTTTTTTCAGGATGCATTTGATAGAATGTCTCTCAAAGTTGAAGAAGCAAGAGGGAAATGGCAAACACAGGCTTTAGAAACACAAGGGAAAAACAAACAACTGCTGCTTGAATTTGGACTAAACCCTTTAGAAATCTAATCTATTGCAACATTTGAAATCATATTTGAGGAAATGTAACAGTATCTTTTAAAATTGTAGCTGATACGGAAGGGCTGGTGGTATAACTTGAATATCAAATAATACTTGACAGATATTCTTAAAACGGTTACCAATTTATTACATATTGTAAGTGTGTATCATTTACAAGCATGTAATTCTAAAATGTAATGCCATTCAACTTATGTACACAACTTGTACATGTATGGATTTGTAGCAATGTACATGATGTTGACAGTGGCTATGTTTACAGCAAAACACTTCAGTCCTTAAAGTTTTCTAGTTTCGTAGGCATTCTTCATATTAAGTTAACTTTGTACCCAGCAATAATAAATTACATGTACACTCTGATGTGGTTATTTACAAACTTTGTCTTGGAGAATAAATACTAAGGTACATGTAGCAAACACGATGCGACGTGAAAGAGTGATGTCGCAATGTTGTCATGGTAATAGGCCATTTCCGAGTTCCTTTTATCTCTGTTTCAAAACGAGTCTACGTGTGAAACCTTTCATATGAAAATGAGTTTTATTTACATGAAAAAGAAAAAATTATTTGCATATGAAAGGTTTCACACGTACACTTGTTTTGAAACAGAGATAAAAAAAAATTATTTGCTTTCAATGTTAAAACTCCTTGAATCTCAAGGTTTCACACGGGTAGACTTGTTTTGAGTAACAGAGATGCAAAATGAAAAACTCGAGAAATGGCGTCTAATGAAAACCTATTGTGCATTGACAGAAATGATGTATTCATCATCTCACATCCTGTCTTCGCGTTGCTTTTGCTAAATGCACCTAATAATAACTACAGTGGGTGTCAGTCCGACTGTCTTATTAAAAACTCATAGTCTGGGGTTCGTTGAGAGACAGTTGATCAGTTCCTGTAATGATATCATCTGCATCTTTAGACGGTTGCTTCAGTTCATTTGATAACTGATTGTCTTTTGCAAGCTGGTGGAAATGCTGCAATATCAACAATAATGTGCATTATGAGATGATTAAACAAAGACAAGTTTACCGACTAATAAAGATATATAGATGGAGAAAATGTCCCCCACCCCCTTTTTCTAGGTTGGAAATGTTTGAGGGAAGTGTGATGGGATGTGGGTGTTTTACTCAGGCAAACACAAGCTGATCTTACAACTGTTATAGTTGAAGTGTGACCCTGAAAATGACTACACTTTCAGACAAACTCCAGTCTAGACGACCATCAATCAAACTAGCTTTGCTATGATTGGTTAAAATGTAGACACACCCATGTTGTTTGATTGACGTCCAACTACTTTCCGACAAGTGCTTTAACGGTCGCACTTCAACAATGTTTAAATAAATGCAGGGTTGTTGAACTAAGCTAAAAACATGTGTATTGGACTGGTTACTCCAAACACTACTGGCTATTCCAATCTCTACTATAGAACATAAATGCTGTGTTGATGGTAGTTAGAGCAACCTACTTTTGAGCTAGAGCCTGCTACTCTAAAACCTAGCAACAACCTTGTATCATACAGTGAAAACAGTAGCGAGAGACCACCTGTACCCGATAGATCTGATGGGAGGATTATTTAAATGCTTTATTTATCATACAGTGAAAACAGTGGCGAGAGACCACCACCTGTACCCGATAGATCTGATGGGAGGATTATTTAAATGCTTTATTTATCATACAGTGAAAACAGTAGCGAGAGACCACCTGTACCCGATAGATCTGATGGGAGGATTATTTAAATGCTTTATTTATCATACAGTGAAAACAGTGGCGAGGGAGACCACCAAGGATTGTTTATGCTTTATTTTACCTGAGAGTTTTTGAACTCGGAGAATAGAGTGAAGAGCACATGCAATGAATGGATTCTGTTCTTATGTACAGGAATGTCAAGAATACCTGCAAGAGAATTATACTAAAGTTAGTCTATCAGAACACTTAGAAATGCAAGAACAGTGTAAGTGACTTGTGATCAAAATGTAGATTCTCCTTTGGAATGCAAAGAGTCTAGAGGAGAATTTAGACTTTGATCAAAGATGACTTACACTGTTCTTGCAAGGAGCCTTTTTATTATTGATCTCCATGAAATTCACAGTCTTGTCATGACATTAAACAATGGAGTCGTTTTAGTATGAGTGGGAAACCTACGGCACAGAGTTATGGTCATGGTACGGAATCGAAGACATCTATTCAACCCAATCAGAACGCGCAAAATCATTGCTCAACCAATCAGACACACGGCACGAACAGTAACCACTTCCCACTCATACCAAAACAACTCTCTAATAGTAATGAGTGAAAGTGAAAGCAGTGAGCAGGACATTACAACCAAAGCTGTATCACTTGAATTGCAATACTAGAAATGCTACATGAAAAGTGTGATCCTAAACCTTGCCAGGTATAGAAATGTCATCACTACTCACCACAAATAAGATCAACATACTGAGCAAGATCTACATCCAGCTCTGCTGTGGGTAGTCCAACAGTATTATAAACTACTATTATTGTCATCACTACTCACCACAAATAAGATCAACATACTGAGCAAGATCTACATCCAGCTCTGCTGTGGGTAGTCCAACAGTATTATAAACTACTATTATTGTCATCACTACTCACCACAAATAAGATCAACATACTGAGCAAGATCTACATCCAGATCTACATCCAGCTCTGCTGTGGGTAGTCCAACAGTATTATAAACTACTATTATTGTCATCACTACTCACCACAAATAAGATCTACATACTGAGCAAGATCTACATCCAGCTCTGCTGTGGGTAGTCCAACAGTATTATAAACTACTATTATTGTCATCACTACTCACCACAAATAAGATCAACATACTGAGCAAGATCTACATCCAGCTCTGCTGTGGGTAGTCCAACAGTATTATAAACTACTATTATTGTCATCACTACTCACCACAAATAAGATCAACATACTGAGCAAGATCTACATCCAGCTCTGCTGTGGGTAGTCCAACAGTATTATAAACTACTATTATTGTCATCACTACTCACCACAAATAAGATCAACATACTGAGCAAGATCTACATCCAGCTCTGCTGTGGGTAGTCCAACAGTATTCAAGAGATCTTCAAACTCTGATGGCCATTCTTGCATCAGTTCTTCAATATCAGGCATATTTCTAGGTACAATAGATGATATGAGTGTAATAATAATAATATAATAATAATAATAAGTCCGTTCTTATATAGTGCATTTCACATTGTCTCAATGCGCTTTACAGCCGATGAAGGACTTTTCCAGGCTGCATATGAAGGCGCCTACGGCAGCCGAGCAGCTTACGGGGAGTGCTTGATCCATTTGATCATCCTTGCTTCCTTCATTGATGCAACATTAACAATCTAATTGCACATACCTCTGATAATGAACAGTAGGTGCGGGTTTTTGCAAGTGTAGTTCTCTAAAATGAGAAACAGTATAAAGATTGAAAGAATAACACATTTTATTGCTTATTTCTGGCTTGCAATCAATCCCTGATAAAGACACAGATGGAACAAGAGGAGCTAATGAGGAAATGCTTAATTTGTTATCAGGCACCAACATGGCTGCCATGACGTCACGTGCAACTTATCAACTATCATAAAAGTGCATGTTCCTTGTCGGTTAATGAAAGATTGAGCCATGTACCTTATACTGTCAATCCAGGTGTCTATAGCCTTGGGATTCTTCTCAACATCATCAATACTTCTGACAGTCTAGTGGCACAAAACCATTGTGAGATTAAACCTTTCAGTATAGTTTAACAAATAAAAATAAAAAAAAAAAAAAAAAAAAAATAGTGAACAGTCATCTATTATATTGTAACAGTGAACAACTTACCATGGCTTTCAAGTTTGTTTGTTTTGATATTGTTCTCAACTGAAGATCAAGAACTAAAACAAACAACAAGATACCGTAATCAATAAAAATATTCATTATTAGACAGTATAAGTATTAATAACCATACATGTCATTTTGATGTCAAGATATTAAATAAATATTAGTAATAGATCATAATAATTCCTGTGCGAGCATTATTGCACACCTGTAGGGTCAGACTGTTTGGCAGTGGGTTCATCCAACACAAGAAGACCAAGAGTTTCAGGTTTACCATCAGGACGAGTTACCTACAAATAAACAATAACAAGTTTAGGTCTCGTGCACGTGTGAACAGAAGGGGTGGAGAATGGTGCCAAGAAATGTTAAGCATTTCACAATTTTTTTGAAATCTCAAATTTAGGTTAAAAGTGATTTATACTGTGATCCAAATCCAAATCCTCCTTTGGAATTCAAAGAGCCTGGGGGAGAATTCAGATTTTGATCAGAGGTCATCTATGTCATTCAGGGGCGTAGCCAGGATTTTCCATTGGGGGTGTCACACTCCATATCATTCACCACCAAATCCCCCCTCCCCTCCTCAAACATATGAATTTAAAGAGTAGACCCAGAGGAAGTGGGGGTCACAGGCACCCTGGGACCTCCCCCTGCCTACGCCCCTGTCATTCCTTATATTGGATATCTGACATCATACCTTGAGAAATGCGTCAATGTCACCCACGGCTGGAATGAAGTCTGGTATGAATGGCTTGAGCTTGTGCTCTAGATCAATAGTCTGAGGGGTGTAACGGGTAATGTACTCAAATAGTTCTTTGATTTCCTGGCTCACTGGGAGATGGTCATAATCTGATGGGTCATAAGCCCTGCAAGATGAATAACCAATGACAAAAGCCTTGGTCAGTCACATGGTCATATACACCTATTCCAAATATCGTTGTCCGGCCCGAAAGCAACAAGCAAGAAGCTGACGACCGCAAAGGACTTTGGGAATCTCCTAATTAATTTTATTTATCCGTGGTACTTGAGAAGTTATCCCTACGAGCGTTGAATAGCAATCATTTGGAACTATTCGGTCATTTAAAAATGCATGTCGTCAAAATGTCTACGGATGAATAAATGAATAAGGAGAAAGTCCCAATGCCCTTTGCGGTCGTCAGCTTCTTGCTTGCTGCTTTCAGCGGGGACAACGATTTTTGGAATAGGTGTATATGAATGGTGTAGTGAAGTCTCAGTGTCCAATTGTGTCCACAACAGAGTACACTCTTACTTACCCTTCGACAGCTGGACCATGATTGTCATCATCATCATCATCATCATCTGAACTGTCACTCTGATCATCCCCTTCATCATCGTCGTCATCATCATCATCACCTAATCCTTGCCCTGCAATAGCCTTGGGTCTTCTCTGATTCATCTGTGGCTGATCACCACCCCCACCAACTGGACCATAGCCAACAGGACTCTTTAAGGTGAAGTATAAAATAAGTTTTGACAATAAGAGAAACTGTACATACACGTATGTAATAACAAAGTATAATGAAGAATATTGCGCTACCTTTTTCTCTACTAGGTTATCATGCTCAAACTCGTCACCACTTTGGTCTGTCATAGACATTGATAGTCGGCCTGTTACGGGAATGAATATGAGTATGCAGATTACGACTGGTCTGTCATAGACATTGATAATCGGCCCTGTTACGGGAATGAATATGAGTATGCAGATTACGACTGGTCTGTCATAGACATTGATAATCGGCCTGTTACGGGAATGAATATGAGTATGCAGATTACGACTGGTCTGTCATAGACATTGATAATCGGCCTGTTACGGGAATGAATATGAGTATGCAGATTACGACTGGTCTGTCATAGACATTGATAATCGGCCTGTTAAGGGAATGAATATGAGTATGCAGATTACGACTGGTCTGTCATAGACATTGATAATCAGCCTGTTAAGGGAATGAATATGAGTATGCAGATTACGACTGGTCTGTCATAGACATTGATAATCGGCCTGTTACGGGAATGAATATGAGTATGCAGATTACGACTGGTCTGTCATAGACATTGATAATCAGCCTGTTAAGGGAATGAATATGAGTATGCAGATTACGACTGGTCTGTCATAGACATTGATAATCGGCCTGTTACGGGAATGAATATGAGTATGCAGATTACGACTGGTCTGTCATAGACATTGATAATCGGCCTGTTACGGGAATGAATATGAGTATGCAGATTACGACTGGTCTGTCATAGACATTGATAATCGGCCTGTTACGGGAATGAATATGAGTATGCAGATTACGACTGGTCTGTCATAGACATTGATAATCGGCCTGTTACGGGAATGAATATGAGTATGCAGATTACGACTGGTCTGTCATAGACATTGATAATCGGCCTGTTAAGGGAATGAATATGAGTATGCAGATTACGACTGGTCTGTCATAGACATTGATAATCAGCCTGTTAAGGGAATGAATATGAGTATGCAGATTACGACTGGTCTGTCATAGACATTGATAATCGGCCTGTTACGGGAATGAATATGAGTATGCAGATTACGACTGGTCTGTCATAGACATTGATAATCGGCCTGTTACGGGAATGAATATGAGTATGCAGATTACGACTGGTCTGTCATAGACATTGATAATCGGCCTGTTACGGGAATGAATATGAGTATGCAGATTACGACTGGTCTGTCATAGACATTGATAATCGGCCTGTTACGGGAATAAATATGAGTATGCAGATTACAATGGCGCATTACAACTCAAGTCAAGTGAGGCCAAGATGACAAAATGACATTTTTTAACCATGTAATATTGATGACTCGAGTAGTGTAGCTCATGGGGGGGGGGGTGGCGGTGACATGTCAGATTTTTCAACAGCCGGCCCAAATCTTGGAACAGACATGTGATGTCTACAGTTTTGCAGATGTTGGCCCATCAAGACACAGGCAGCTACTTTCGTCTTGACAGACGGTGGATTGTACTGAGATCTCTGGGATTTAGGGGTTAATTTAGAGGGCTCATGTTTGTATTGATGTCCAGCATTTTCATAGCAGCCATCTCGTGGGGCCAGAAGCAATGGAATATTTTTTAATGTTAAAATATATCATTCCCCGAAGAGAATAGTTCTATTGCTTTGCCCCACAACATGTCTACCCTCTACAACATTCCTACCAGGAGCATTAGCCCGGCTTCCACCAGGTCTTGGACTTGGAGTGAAAGTACTGGCTACTTCTTCGTCGTCGTTTACTTCAACAGTTTCGTCATAATGCTGATTGACTACGAGCTTGGCCTGGCAAGAAACGAGTTCTTCGCGTAAGTGACATGATCTATGGTTTTCTCAGGCAAAGAAGGGTCTTAGATACGGATATTGTAGCGAAACATTTGGTATCCAAGGACATTTTGACACAGGACATACTAGTTTTTGACGTGTTTTTGACATGCACGACTCTTAAAATTTGGACAAAATGTTAAATGATAAAGAGTTGAATTTCGTCTTATGGATATTTGATTCAGTTAACGACGAAATAAGAAGTATTTTGTGGAATGAAGTACCTTATCGTCGTAGTCAGCCATCAATAACAAGACGGGTTAGCCTGCAAAGGACTGTGGGAAACCAACTTTTGCAATAAAACCGCTGTGCTGATGAACGCGGTCGATGAATGTCACTAAGAAGTCACGTGACCCCATCAGGAGCGTAAGGATTTTCCATTGGGGGGCTCCATTGGGGGGACAGGGGCACGTAAGGGGGGGGGGGGGGGGGGGGGGGGGGGGGGGGGGGGGGGGGGGGGGGGGGGGGGGGGGGGGGGGGGGGGGGGGGGGGGAGGATGGTAACAGCTGGAATTGATCCATGCATAAGTTAGAAAACCTTGCCTTGAGAAACAAGTGGTCGCGTAGCAACGTATGAAGGTGATGGCCACCAGTCTGGACCGGGCTACCTGTGTCCCACCTGTCGGTTGAAAGATAACTGAACAAAGCGATTTATTGTTCAATAAACCATTTCTTGTCGAAACCGCTGGCTCAAATTTGATGTAAGTATTGGACAGCAATTATTTTAATACCATTGCGAGAAATAGTAAGAGTAAACGCTTTGGTCTAGCGAGTAGCGACGAGGCGTAAGCGCAAGAATTGATGTGGGTTTTTTTTTCATGCTTTGGTTTGCGCGCCGCGCCGTCTGGAGAAAACCGGACCCTGAGACGTGAAATATTTTCTATTTTCAGATAAAAAATATATTTTATACACTCTCTCCATTTAAAAAAGAGACACTTACAGAGCGAGTTCAAAAATAGTAGAAAAACAGGGAGTCCGCGTACATATACCGGCGTACTAACAAACTACAATTACTTGCAAAATGCTTGACACCCCTACACAATATATACTGGAATACCACAAATATAGTTTTTACGATCTGATTAATATCGTTTTGAATGAAATAATCCCCTCTCCCCTGATCCAATGTTGTCGAGAGATGTACGCAGTTGTATTTAGCAATCATCAAACAACATTGCAAAAGGGTGACGGGGGAGGGGAGTGACGAGAGAGGGGTGGCCATATTATCGGTCAAAATGGCCCAGGGATGTCAAGCATTTTTGCAGGTGATTGTAGATACAGGGCCGTGAAAGAAACTCCAATTCATATTTCTCCAAAAGCCGCTTAGATCACGTGACCACCTCATATCATAGTTACGGTTTGGTAACTTTCTAAGGAGCCAGTATTTGCTCACAACATGAAAATGGGGGTACTCTAGTAAATTTTAGTCACTGACCCATTCATAGTCCAGAACTGGACCCACTTTTATTTATCGCTCTGTCTGGAGAAACGCGCGTAGAAAACTGAGAAATCTGGGTATAATTTTCTTAGACGCACGCCATTTTTACTATCAAATATAATCGTGAAAAGTGGGTCCAGCTCTGGGCCCAGTTGTTCGAAAAGCGATTAGCGCTAATCCAGGATTAAATCTTAAGAAAACTATTGATGCTAATCCAGGGTTAGCACTAATCGCCTTTCGAACAACCGGCCCCTGAACTATAGAGGTCTAGAACTACAACTCAGCGCGCGCAATGCGTTAATACGTCGCTCGTCAATTGTTCATGTCATGAAGACTGTCATCGATGAACTTCGTTCTTTCCATATCAGGAATATGAGAAGCAACGTAATTGTGGCACTTTTGATGGCCAGCCTGATGATTAGTTGCTGTCAATCACGTGCCTTACCAACGTCGGACACTAAAGGTATTTATAACGGCCAAAGAAACTGCGTAAATTAAGGATTGCCGTATGAAAATTGTTTTTCGTCCTGTAATATTTATATTTAAACGCGACAATAAACTAGCTTGATCTACAATATTTCAGTACCAAAGAACCCTTGGTGGGGATGCTCGTCGGAAATTTTGAAAATGACCCCCAAAAGGGTCTTGTCCAGGTGGGCGTGGCAATAAATAGTACGTTTTTACCCCTAAACGGGTTTTTACCCCTAAACGGGTACCAACTCTAATTGTGACAAAAGCTACTATACAACTGTCATTCCGGCTGTCATTAATTATCTTATCTCGGGTATCTTATTTACTGACAAACACCCTAAAATGTACCGGCTTAGTGTCTTGTGGTCCTTTTAGACAAGGTACCAAATCGCGAATCTGGACCCCTAAAAGGTATGACGAGCATCCCCACCACTTTATATATGGGAGCCCCCCCCCCCGGGATTTCAGCGTGTCCATCTCTACAATGTTACAGAAGTAGGATCGCATTGTCAATAACCTTGGCCACAAAAACTTGACCCATTGGAGTGTAACTTCAATATCGGCTATTGCAGGAGTGGAAACACGCCATGCAATCAGATACTGCCACAAATAATGCTCTCGCAATGTTACACCTAGTCCGTAACTGCATGGCCCCACCTTTCTCAATAACTGATATAAATACTGGGCGCGAAAGAAATATAAAGACTACGAGAAGCGCGCGCGCAATCTATAAGGAAATTGAGAAATGTCGGCTCTAGTCTCTCTTCTCTAGCCCAGCTCTTCTCTTCTGCTCTATGCCGCGCTCGTAGATAAAATTGGGTCCAGTTCTGGACTATGTTATTTTAAAAGTGTTGCTATTTTTGTTCAGAGCCATTACTACCATGTCATTACAACGGTAAAGAGTACAAACCTGGAGAATCGTTCGATCATGGGCTCTGCTTCTGCTCCAAATACGGCGGAGCTGTAATGTGTGCTTAGTTGGTGGTACTGTAACCCTTACCCATGGTGTACCCCTTGGCTTGGAGTAACGAGAAGCTTTATGATCTTTTGTCAATAAAATCTACATTTACAGACCAATCAAATCACATTTCTAGCAGCTTTGTCTATTTTATTTCACTTACTATAATCAATTCATTTACATAACGCTTTAACACACCAAGCTTCGTCCATGACTGAGAACCGCTGCAACTTTACACCACACCACTCTATTGCACACTTAACCTCTTGCGCATGCCCAATAAAAACTGAACGCGCAGAGCACACTACTCGTCTCAAAGTCACGTGATTCATCTCCAGTCTTTTTAGCCGACTTGCAGCGTTAAAACTGGGGACGAATTTCAGCCATTCTTAATGTAGACCTTGTTTTTAGCACCTTTGCCTCACAGAGGAACGTCTGCCCGACACCGACGGGTCAGTGAGTGCTACGTAACAAGGTCAACAGTTTGGTGGCTTGAAATCACGATCGCTAAGAGACGGTTATAAACCTTCTAGAATACCACTAGACAAATGGTACCCTGCCCTACTCCCCCTCACTCTGTTTTTCGAGCTTATTACTGAAGGCTATCGACCTCGGGGAGGAGGAGGAGGGGGTATCGACCCCATCAAAACTTATGAAGCTATAGAAAGTCTAACGATCAATGCTTTGATGTGTTTATATTTACAGTGCATGGCGCATTTATACCCAAAACAACGAAACTAAGAAATACAATATTCGAAGTGCCCAACAAGTACGAGTGGTACGTAGCCGCATCGCGCCACCGGGGCACGAGCGCACGCCACCCTGACACACAGGAAACACGTAGCAACAAACAGAATTGAATATCAAACAATCACTCTCAACGTAGACGGTTTACGCTCGCAAGAATACCTTGCTTTAAAATGGCGGCAATTAACAATTCAGTACAAAATGTCAGAATAGACACTCACTGAAATGGTGACACTTAAATGGTTTTCTTTCTGAACCAATCAAAAAGCGTGCAGATGCATCTCATCCAATCAGATTCTTTGAATACTACGGCTACAAAATCTCGAAATCAAAAAAGCATTTTGTCTGAAAGACATTTCGGATTTTCTTATCATAAAGAGAAGTGCGCAATGCATCACGGTCAGAACAGCGATAGGTGCGTAGTGCATCACGGTAAGAGTGGTTATTTGTATCCAAGTAGTACACACAATACATCGATCATTATCAAATTATTTCAACTCTTTTAGTCGTCAAATCAATCTAGTGCGTAAATAAATCTGGTGCCAAATCGCTTCCAATTGTTTCTATAATATACACCGAATTACTCTGCCCCGGGATTGACTATAGACTAGTCGTCAATGTAGAATTATTTATCATTATATGATCAAAAACAAGCGAATTTATGCTATATTTGTCCTCTCGTCTTTAGAGAACGATAACTTATCCAATTTTAACAAGACAGGACACAACGACGTGTCTGTCAATCATGTTAGCTACCATGGCAACAAGCCCGTCATCTGTTGACAAACAGTTTGATGGCTCCTGTCCAATCAGCAGTGACCAGCACTTCTGACGTCACAGGCTTGCCGCTGGTGTCCGGGGCGACGATGAGCCAGGGGACTGGGGCGAATAACGCGACGGTTACAACTGCAGCGTGAGCTGTGGAATAGAAATGATTGAAAATCTGTATTGCTTGTGGTGATGATGATGATGATGATGATGGATGATGATGATGTTCAGGGTAAAATATTGGCCAGCGGTCCAGCTTGGCTTAGGTGCGAGGGGAAGTTCGACCTACGGGAAATTTTGGGGCTGGGTTAGGCTGTGTTCCCCCTCCCCTCCCCACAGGGCAGGCTATGCAGGCTAGGGATAGGTGAGAGGGTCGTTTCCTCTTACTGAACCGCTTTAGGTGAGCAAGAAGTAGTGTTCTGTGGTATTGGTGGTGATGATAACGGTGTTGATAGTAATGGTACCCATCGTAGCTGTTGTGTCTTTGGTGTCGGATTAAGGGTGGACTAACATATTTATTTCGACTGTTGCTAAGGAAAATTTGAAACCTCAAAAAAATCGTAAAATTCAAAGAGAAGAGAAGGGACTTATAGGAAGTGATTGCAAGGGAGAAAGCTTTGTCAGAGCATGACGTCACCAAATTACGTCACAATGACGTCATCAAAACAGAAAACGCTCTTTTTTTCCAAGGATTTATAAGATACTGTAAATCTATGATTATACACTTGTTCTACAACACAAGGAGCAGACAACTGAGCATGGATTTGGCATTTAAATGAAAAATGATTTTTTTATGGACGTTTTTCGAGCTGTTTTTAAGGATTAAATTCCATAACTTGTCATATTGTCTTCAGTTTTTAAAAAGCATGCTCAGCAATGTTGACTAGGTCGTTGTTGATATTCTAGGTTAGAAAAAAATAACCCTCAGTGAATGTGCTCGAAAATTTTGAAGGTTTTTGAAAACGAGAATCTGCGCATGCGCAGTGAAGTCTTGTTAAATTTACCGTTCTTTTTCAGCATTGAATTGATGGATTTCGGAAAAGAATCCTACGAAAATGTTTAGACAGTTCTCTATTCTGTCATTTGGCATAAAAATTATTATGCAGCAAAGACGTTTTGATTTTCCTGTTGTACCCAAGCAGTAGATGCGCGAATTTTATGACTTTCAATTCATAAATTGTATGCTTGCTCATTTCTGCTAAAACGAAATTTAAAACCCCTAGAGAGAAGTAGGATGTTTAACAAGGCTATAAAATATCAAAATTTCAGAAAAAAATCCTCAACAAAGCTAAAGAATTGAAGACATGTAAAACCCCATAGCAACGTGGTTGCATAGTAACGAAATATGTTAGTCCACCCTTAAACCAGATTACAATGTCGGTCACTAGCACACAGGTAACCCAACCATATATTGTCACAACACAGGTAGCCCAACACTACAGTATTCTTGGTTTGCAATCAATCCCTTGAGAATCAAGAGATAAAGACACGGCGGCCATGTTGGTTGAACAAACAATAGACACTAATGAGCAATCTTTTGTTGAAGTTCAATCAAGATGGCCGCCGTGACGTGTATTGCAAACCAGCAATAGTGTTGTCGGATTTACAGGCTAATGAACTTCAACAGACTTACCTGAGAAACTTTCATAAAACTCGTTCTTATCTCGCCTGGCTGATGGTATACCATGCTGTGTTCTCCATATGTACGCGAAATGATCCTCAGATCCACAAATCAGATACTGACCATCATGACTACAAACAACACTTTGATAGGTTAATATTTTTTACACTGCATGTGAGGCCTAGTTCAGACGTCGTGCTAATCATGAGCCGTTCTCATTTCAAACAATAGATAATGAGGCGGCTTCTTTTGAAGTCATTAAGAACGGCTCTTGGATAATATTAATAATCTACATTTACTCTACCTGAAACTAGCTTTGATTTGACTGCTTGAGTTCGTGCACCCTTTGTACTTGCAGGACAGAGAGTTGTCCTTCAGGTCATACAGTCGTATACGTGAATCGTTGGACGTGATAAGCACCTGAATATAAACACACACCAATGGTCAAGTCATAGCAAACATAGCCTTAGTAGTAGTTTAACACTATCCTTCCCTGGAAGGGGGGAAGGGAAGGGGGGGGGGGGGGGGATTTTCGTGAGTTAAGGGGGGTTTGGGGGGGAAGGACATGTGCATATAGCCACCCTTGCTCGTGTAATTACCTTTTCTTCGCCAGGCATAGGTTCAATACCGCTTATTTTACGACCACGTGCTCGCTTGTTACGAGTAGGCGACACCTGCCACTGGGTGTGGTACTTGAGACGCTAGAAACAAAGCACATTCTGATTAATACTGAGATAAGAACCCATGCACATCAGTACCACTTTGATCAACAAACTTCCCGACACGTTTGACAAGTTCTGTGTTTTATTTTTCCCAAGGCCTTTGAAACCTTTCAAGTGTTTACACGCAAGGAGTCATCATCATCATCATCATCATAGTCATGGTCATCATTATCATAGTCATCATAGTCATAGTCATCACCATCATAGTCATCATCATCATAGTCATCAGGTGATCAGCAAATAGGGATAACCCCAAGATCTATCTTCTCAAATATTTTATTTGAATAAAGTATCATCAATGATCATGATACGACCATTGCAATCACTACAATCAAGTCTTACCTCAGTTTCATAAAAGATACACCTCCCATCATATGTACCAACTACGGCAAATCTACCCTGAAGACAGAAGTTTGCTGCTGTGATCAGATTACTACCTGCAGATCAAACAAGACATTTCCTCATCAGTACATTACAATACTGTATAAATATATGACAACATGTTTGACACAGGGACCCACCTGTGCCTTCCACTTCATTCCAAAAGGGCAACCTTCTTGTCTGGGATATTCCATAGACGGATCTTACCATCCAGTGACCCACTTAGGAAGTATCGATCATCCTGAATGAACAAATGAACATGAGATGCAAGGATAAAAAATGGGGAGCTTTTCGGTGCCCCTATTACTACTTAGTATGGTACAGTCTTGAGAAATATCTTAAAGATTATAAGTTTTGGCATGGAATGGAACAAATGAACAGATGAGATGACTGGGGCGTATCCAGGACGTTGTCAAGGGAGTATTGAACACAGGAACATGGCCGCTAACCCATAGCAACATAATGTTTATCAAGGATGTAAATTAGGGGTTTCTGAGTTGTCATTTTCTGAGTTGTCATTTAGGGGTTCAATCACAGTTTAGGGGTTTGAATCCCCAAGTGCCTTAGTTTCATCACATCATGCAAGTACAGGTATCAAAAATTGGGAGCACAGTAGAACTAGCACCCTGAGTTTTAGAAGCCTGTCAGGATTATGTATTCTTGTACTTACTCTTGGATGGAAAACAATAGCAGTGACAAAATCTATGTGTTGGAAACAACACAGGCATTCGGTCCTGGAAATGTGCCAAAGCCTGGAACATGACAACATTTATTTGATGATTAGGTGTGGTAAAGGATAAACAAACAATATTATAGTATACATTGTAACTCTGAACTCAAGTGCTGCTGATTTTAGTTATCTGTACCTAATAATAATAATAATAATAATAATAATAATAATAATAATAATAATGATGATGATGATGATGATGATGATGATAATAATGATGATGATGATGATGATGATGATGATGATGATGATGATAATGATGATGATGATGATGATAATGATAATAATAATAATAATAATACAAATAATAATAATAATATGGTTAAATTAACCTACGGTTAAATTAACTTTTGGAAAAATCACATAATTTTCTGGGTAATATTATTGACCTTTTTTACGCTAATTTCCCGCCCCCCCGCCCCCTCCATTCCCTCCCTACAGTTAAATTTAACTTTTGGAAAATCCATTAAATTTTTTTTCTGGGTAATATTATTGACCTTTTTTACGTGCCCCTCCATTCATCCCCCCTCCCCCACCCTCCTTTCCCACTCTCAACCCCCCCCCCCCCCCCCCCCACCCTACTCCCCCCCCCATAATATCAGAGGCCCTGTCTATTTGCAATGAAAATTGTACAAAACAATATTGGAAAACTTACCTGACAGTTTTGTCCATCGATGACGACAGTAGGAAATAATTCTAAGAAAAGACATAAGTAGTTTCAGCACATAGAACAGTTATAACAAGTCTTTAACAGTATGGGTAGTGATTACCTTAGACCACGATAGATCCAATACATCACCCGTATGACCACAGTATGTACAGAAAGGTTTCCTTTTAAAAGGGCCATTGTCGTCTTCCACAACTTCCTGAAGGGAAGTAAAATAACAAAAACTAATAAATTATTATTATTATTAATAGGAAATTCTAGAACAAAATAAACCTCTTTAGCTTCGTATGCAAATTGCCCATTTTAAACCATGTGATGTAAACATGGTGTTCTCTGGAGAATTAGTCCTTTCAATATGAACAAATAAATTTCAGAAATATAAAGGAACAATTCTCCAGAGAATATCATGTTTACATCACATGGTTTGAAATGGGCAATTTGCATACAAGCTAAAGAGGTCTATTAGTGATTTTCAAGAAGCATAACTGTATGTTTGGTTCGCAATTGAAGGGGTCCCTGCAAGAATGGAGTAAGTGACTTGTGATCAAAACCCAAATTCTCCTTTGAAATTCAAAGATCATGAGGAGAATTTGGATTTTGATCAGAGATCACTTACGTTGTTCTTGCAGGGAGCCCTTCAATTCAGGCAATTCTTATTGCCACTCCCGATGATCAACCTCACCCATAAATGGTCCAAAGAGTGGCTGCATGTGAGAACCCAAGAAGCAAAGCAATCATTATAAGAAGAAAGCTGTAAGTAAAAGTATCATACCTTCTTAGCTTGGTCCTCTTGTCCCTTTCCATCCTCTTTTCCTTCTTCTTCCTCCTCCTCCCCGCTGTCCTGTTCATCTCTTTCCTCTTCGTCTTGTTCTAGAATTTGATCAACCTCTGGGTCAGGAGGATTAGATTGCCCACCTGGTAAAAATAAAAAGATAAAAAGATGGAATGTATAGGTATAATACCATGTAAATGGGAACTAGTGAGTAGACCAGCAAGGACTGTGTTAGTGTATAATGATCAATTCAAAGGTTAAAGGAAATCGGAGTTATGGTCAAAGATATCTATTCAACCAATTATAGTGCGCAAAATCATTGCTCAACCATCAGAATGCTTGAGCGCACCGTCGGCTTCCTGGAAGATTAGCCTCCGGCTAAAGGAACTACCAACGATAAACAAGGTCCTTTACCTTGTTTACGGAACAGTTACCACACAGCACAGTCACTGCACCACACGGTCGCAGCACGCCACACACCGTAGTGTAACTACCTCCCACTTATACGAAAACGACATTAACAATGAATACATCTTTACCTGTTTTAGAGTATTTTTTTCTCATTTCTTCAAAATATTCTTCGTTTTCTTTCAGCACCCAGACTCTCTGAATACGACACATAAACTTGTGTGTTAGCATTTTAGGAGTAAAAACACTGTAATTTCATAATCAATGTTGTTCAAATATCCAAGAAACTCACCACCATGTGATCTTGACCAGCTGTTGCCTAGACAACCAAGTAAACACACCAAATGAATATACATGTATATGATATGATATAGACAATATTGGGTGCATTATGGGTAATGTATTTTAGAGGTTTTGTACAAAATATGCAGCACATACTTACAATCAACAAACATAAGTCTAAAACACACACTAAAAGGGCTAGAGAATGGTCTCTGGTCTTGGCAAAATCTGAGCGAGTTGCAAAATCTGAGCATTCCAGGAAAGAGTCTCGGATTTTTCAAATTTCACACAAAACAGTGAAAAAAAAAAACAGTCTCAGGCTCAGATTTTTAAACGTCTTGGAAAGTCTCGG
This sequence comes from Actinostola sp. cb2023, assembly GCA_033675265.1. Taxonomy (NCBI): domain Eukaryota; kingdom Metazoa; phylum Cnidaria; class Anthozoa; order Actiniaria; family Actinostolidae; genus Actinostola; species Actinostola sp. cb2023. Next base: position 226,414 of record JAUJYZ010001170.1, read on the forward strand.
ATTTGACCATTCTATAGCCCTACTAAAAATGCTAAAATGTTCAACATAGACATAGACATAGACTTTTTATTTAGTACCAGTAGTTTACAATTTAGTTTATAAGTTAAGTTAATAGATGAAGAAAAGTTATGTTTTGCGGGTTATGTTCAACTAAGTTATGTTCAACTAAGTTCTATCACGTCATCAGTCTACGTCACTACGGAGTCCCATGAGAAGCATGCGCTTGCTAAAACGGTCATTGCATTCCTTGCTATCAGGTAAGCAACACAGCGGTTTTTTTTGAACTCAGCTTTTACAAGTTTACGAACACCAACAACCGTGAGTATATTCCATTACATCGCATGGTATATATATTTTTCTATTTTCAGTAAGCACAATGTCTCACACGAACTCTTTAAATAGAGAACCATTATCAACTGCCGAACGCGCAGAACATGGTGAAAATGAAGGCCCACCGGGCGATCAACTGGATACCGACGAGCGCTTAGGTCGTACGATGGAGGCCATGGATGCTAAAATGGGTACCATGGCCGATCTCATCGGAAAGCTCTGTGCATCTCTTGATGCGCGCGAGAGCCAATCGACCACCGGTCGCGATACAAACCCACCGGGTACCTCGGCAAACTCTCGCCGAAAGCGTCGGCACAGTTTGAGCTCCAGTGAATATGACGAAGACGATAGTCTTAGTGTTCAAGCGTCCGGGGATGAGTTGAACGAACTAGTAAATGAACCTCCCACCACCGGTGGAGACAGTTCTAAGGTGAACGACACGGCCTCTGATGAGGTCCTCAAAGAACTCGAGGCCGCGATCTTAGAGGATGACAAATTAGGGCCGAAGATCCGCCAACAACTGGCGGATATTGCTATTAAACGTTGGGGTAAAAAACTACCTCAAGATAAAATTACAGGCCTTGTTGAGAAACACCCCATGCCTGAGAACTGTGTGGACATAAAGGTCCCACGAGTAAATACAGAGATATGGCAAACGCTAGACCCCGCCGGGCGAAAAAGTGACCTCAGGCTCACAAACATGCAACAAAATTTGCAGAGAGCAACTTCTGCGGTCCTCACTATGTGTGAGAAAGTCCTGGCCCTCAAGATGGAGAACGATGTGTCCAAATCTATACTTGCCGATGGTATCGATAACATCGCACTTACTGGGCCACGTTGGCGCGGAACTGTCTTGCTTCAGGCGGGAACAAATGAAACCCGGCCTGAAGCATGAATTTCGCCCCTTATGCTCAAAGGAGCTGGATGAGCCGTCACCTCTTCTGTTTGGCGACGATCTTCCGAAAAGAATAAGGGATGCCAAAGAGACAACCCGCATTGGGGTCACAGTGGCGCGCGATCGTGGACAGAAAGACAGGCAAAGTCGAGGCCACAGGCGCCCCTATGATAATAACCACTATCAACGAACGAACGGATACTCGAACGGAGGCAAACGCCAGAATTTTTTTGGGAAGGGCCCAAAACCCGGGTTCAAGAAACGGAACCACAACAAATACCAGAAGGACGACGCGAAATAATGGAAGCTTTGTCTAATCTTAAACAACAGGTAAACACTGACATATGTACGTATACAAACATAGCTTCAGATCCCACTGATTGTTTAATTCGGGAGTGTTTGCTATCTAAGTGTGATAATTTTCGCGCCGGAAACATAGTACATTCCTTGGACACTTGGAAAACAATTACCTCTGATAGAGAAATTTTAGGTAGTGTAGGCGGTCTACAAATCGAATTTACCGAGAAACCTGTACAACAGTCTCTACATAATATGTCATATAATGAAGGGGAAAAACAGGCTATTGACAAGGAGATTAACAAATTATTGAAAAAACAAGTCATTATGCCCACCGGGCACGACAAAGGAGAAATTATCTCTAGTATCTTTGTGAGACCCAAAAAAGATGGAAGCCACCGGCTTATCCTAAACCTCAAACAACTAAACCAATTCTCTCCTAAAGTTCATTTCAAAATGGACACACTACGTACTGTCATTAAATTAGTGGAGAAAGATTGCTTTATGGCATCCATCGATCTGAAGGACGCGTATTACTCTGTTCGAATAGCAAAACAATACCGGAAATACCTCAGATTCGTTTGGGAAGGAAAATTATATCAATATACTTGTCTGCCTAACGGGTTATCGTGTGCTCCACGCAAATTTACTAAGCTCTTGAAACCACCTCTTACAATCCTGCACCGCATGGGATACATTGCCGTTGGATATATTGATGATCTATTCTTACAAGGTGACACATATAATGAATGTCTTAGCAACGTCACAACCAGCTTTCAACTGTTTGATTCCCTGGGGTTCGTTATCCACCCAGAAAAATCTGTCTTTAGGCCCTCACAACACTTGGTGTTTTTGGGATTCATAATAGACTCTGTGGACATGACTGTCACACTTACAACAGAAAAAGGGGCAGACTTAAAAGCACTCTGCCAGTCGATACGCGATCGACAGAAGCTAAACCATTAGAACAACTGCTACAGTGATAGGGAAAATTATCGCCTCGTTTCCGGGAGTAATACACGGACCCTTATACTATAGAGCACTCGAGAGAGACAAAACAAAGGCACTGAAGGCTAATAGGGGAAATTTTGATAAACCCATGACTCTCTCTGCATCAGCAAAACTAGAGCTTGATTGGTGGATTGAGAACGTGCAGCGAAGTTACAATCCCATAACGCGCGAGGAGCCAGCTTGTACGCTCACCACAGATGCGTGTAATGAGGGGTGGGGCGCAGTTTACAATGACAGCTCCACCGGAGGTTTATGGTCTACAGAAGAAAAACAACATCACATCAACTATCTAGAATTATTGGCAGTTTTCCTTGGCATGAAAACCTTTCTAATCCATGAGAAGGGGAAACATGCCCGCCTTATGATTGACAACAGTACCTCGGTAGCAATCATAAACAATATGGGTACCAGCCACTCATACGATCTCAATACGCTATGTAAGATCATTTGGGAATGGGCAATAAGCCGTGACTTATGGCTTAGTGCAGCCCATATCCCTGGTAAGCTAAATACGAAAGCGGATTTTGAATCTCGGAAAAATAGATCCGAAACTGAGTGGATGTTGGACAAGATTGCGTTGCGCGAGGCCTTGATCAAACTTAATGTCACACCAGATGTAGATTTATTTGCCTCCCGGTTAAACAATCAGTTGGAGAACTATGTCTCGTATAGACCAGACCCTGGAGCCTCTGCAGTCGATGCGTTTTCGCTTTCATGGTCCAATCTAAAATTTTATGCTTTTCCCCCATTTAGTGTAATACCAAACGTCCTGAAGAAAATTCAAGAGGATGGGGCAAAGGGAATACTGGTGGTACCAGACTGGGCTACCCAGGCATGGTATCCAAAGGCCATGAAACTACTGACACAGCCACCGGTAACCCTGAAGCCCCATCGAGCTCTGTTATGGCTGCCAAACAAGCCACGCACACCACACCCACTATGGGCGAAACTAAGCCTTCTTGTCTGCCACTTGTCAGGAAACACCTAGACAACATAGGCATGTCAGATACCGCAAGAGATATCATTATGGCGTCGTGGCGGAAAACAACCAGCAAACAATATCACACATATTTAACGCGCTGGGAACAGTATTGCTCTGAAAATAGCATTGATCCACTAAGAGCGACAATTCAACATGGGATTGAATTCCTTACACACTTGTACCAGAAAGGGCTTGGATATAGCGCCATTAATACAGCTAGGTCAGCTCTGTCCATTGTAATTGATGTGCCAAGCGGTACGTTTGGCTCTCAATCCCTTGTAACCAGATTCATGAAAGGAATTTTTGAAATGAAACCCTCACTGCCACGCTACAAGTTTATGTGGGATGCAGGGATTGTATTAAAACATATACAAAGCATGTCGCCGAACTCGGGGCTGTCGTTGAAATCTCTAACCTTAAAACTAACAATGCTGTTATGCCTTTTAACTGGCCAAAGATGCCAGACAATAACAAAACTCGATACACAATATATGCAAAGTTTACCCAACAAATATGTATTTACCATAAATGAAATACTAAAGACTTCTAAGCCAGGACGACATATCGCACCAATAGAACTCATGTCCTACGAACCAGACGAACGACTCTGTGTGGTCAGCCTCATCAGATTATATCTACAGAAGACCCAGGATATCCGCAAAGAGCACACAAAACTCATGATAAGTTACACAAAGCCACATCACTCGGTCTGTAGCAGTACCATAGGTAAATGGGCAAAGTCAATAATGAAGGAGGCCGGTATTGATACCGCGCAGTTTTCAGCGCACAGTGGTAGGTCCGCCGCTGTTTCATACGGAAAATCAGCAGGTTTACCCCTTCAGGACATCATAAGAGCAGGAGGCTGGTCAAATGCACAAACATTTGCAAGATTTTATGACAAACCATTGCCAAATAACTTTGGCTCTAGTATATTAGAACATTATTCCAATCATAATGGAACTACTTAACCTTTTTATTATAAGTTCAACATGTAACCTCTATAAGGTATGATTAAAATATACGCTTTTATAATACGCTGTGTTTTACAGTTGTAAGCGTATCCAGGACTTTCAAATCTCATGGGACTCCGTAGTGACGTAGACTGATGACGTGATAGAATTTAAAAATTAAACGAGACTTACCTGTAAGTCGATGTTTGATTGTAATTCTATCACGGCATCAGTCAGGAACGGAGGAGTCACATGCCCTCCACTATGGGTTTCCCTCCCTGACTCCTTCGTTCCTGCTATTTGTTCCTGGATACGCTTGGCTTTAAAGAATGACCGTTTTAGCAAGCGCATGCTTCTCATGTGACTCCTCCGTTCCTGACTGATGCCGTGATAGAATTACAATCAAACATCGACTTACAGGTAAGTCTCGTTTAATTTTTAAATTATGTTCAACTAAGTTATGTTCAACTAACTTCACTAGCGTGAAACTGTTGGAGGGGAATCATTGTTTAAGTCAAGAATGCATATTTAAGGTGATTATATATGTGTTCACCATGCACAGTAATTTCTAAATGCCTCACCATGAGTCTTCCACAAACAGAAAACTTCACTGTCCATATGGCACCCTAGCAAAACAATGATTGTTGAGTATTCATTATTAGGGACCATGCCTTAATTACTATATTGAATGAATGAAAACCTTTATTTAAAATTCAGGGTAGTTCTGTCAGCAATAAAAAAAATCGCTGTTATCAATAGAGGCCCTGATACAATATATATATATATATACTATACCCAGTCCATTATTATTAGCAACATTTTATTATCAATAGAGGCCCTGATACAATATATATATACTATACCCAGTCCATTATTATTAGCAACATTTTATTATCAATAGAGGCCCTGATACAATATATATATACTATACCCAGTCCATTATTATTAGCAACATTTTATTACCAATAGAGGCCCTGATACAATATATATAATACTATACCCAGTCCATTATTATTAGCAACATTTTATTACCAATAGAGGCCCTGATACAATATATATATACTATACCCAGTCCATTATTATTAGCAACATTTTATTACCAATAGAGGCCCTGATACAATATATATATACTATACCCAGTCCATTATTATTAGCAACATTTTATTACCAATTGCTTAATTGTGGGACACGACTCTCACACTCACTTCTTATTGCATTCTACAGTCGAGAACCTCTACTAATGGCAACCTCCCCACAACAGCCACCTCTACACAACGGCCACCTCTACACAACAGCCACCTCCCCACAACAGCCACCTCCCCACAAGAGCCACCTCCCCACAACAGCCACCTCCCCACAACAGCCACCTCCCCACAACAGCCACCTCCCCACAACAGCCACCTCCCTGCAACAGCCACATCCCCACAACAACATTACCTCCCCACAACAGCCACCTCCCCACAACAGCCACCTCCCTGCAACAGCCACATCCCCACAACAGCCACCTCCCCACATTACACCTCACTGCAACAGCCACATCCCCACAACAGCTACCTCCCCATAACAGCCACCACCTTCCTGCAACAGCGACATCCCCACAACAGCTCCCTTCCTGCAACAGCCACCTCCCCACAACAGCCACCTCCCTGCAACAGCCACCTTCCCACAACAGCCACCTCCCTGCAACAGCCACCTCCCCACAACAGCCACCTCCCCACAACAGCCATCTACACAAGAGCCACCTCCCCACAACAGCCACCTCCCCACAACAGCCACCTCCCCACAACAGCCACCTCCCCACAACAGCCACCTCCCTGCAACAGCCACATCCCCACAACAGCTACCTCCCCACAACAGCCACCTCCCCACAACAGCCACCTCCCTGCAACAGCCCATCCCCACAACAGCCACCTCCCCACAACACCACCTCACTGCAACAGCCACATCCCCACAACAGCTACCTCCCCATAACAGCCACCTTCCTGCAACAGCGACATCCCCACAACAGCTCCCTTCCTGCAACAGCCACCTCCCCCACAACAGCCACCTCCCTGCAACAGCCACCTTCCCACAACAGCCACCTGCAACAGCCTGCAACAGCCACCTCCCCACAACAGCCACCTCCCCACAACAGCCACCTCCCCACAACAGCCACCTCCCCACAACAGCCACCTCCCCACAACAGCCACCTCCCCACAACAGCCACCTCCCCACAACAGCCACCTCCCTGCAACAGCCACATCCCCACAACAGCCACCTCCCCACAACACCACCTCACTGCAACAGCCACATCCCCACAACAGCTACCTCCCCACAACAGCCACCTTCCTGCAACAGCGACATCCCCACAACAGCTCCCTTCCTGCAACAGCCACCTCCCCACAACAGCCACCTCCCCACAACAGCTCCCTTCCTGCAACAGCCACATCCCCACAACAGCTACCTCCCCACAACAGCCACCTTCCTGCAACAGCGACATCCCCACAACAGCTCCCTTCCTGCAACAGCCACCTCCCCACAACAGCCACCTCCCCACAACAGCCACCTCCCCACCACAGCCTGTAATGAACAGGGTGTTTCTCTCCCTGCCACCAACCAGCCCATTTATTTGTAGGTTTTTAAAACCTCTCCACAATGGCCCCAAAATGTTGTCCTCGAGGTAGCCATTGTGGAGAGGTTGAGTTCGTTCTATACAGACACCCATCTCACTAGTTTTTTTACTGAGGGAGGAAAACCATAGTACTCCAAGAAAACCCCTTACAGGAAGGGAGAGACAAACTCAACTCATATGAAGTGCCTGGATTGCGGAATTGAACTAAAGCAGCACAGCAGCAAGAGGTGATTGTTCTCACCACTGGGCCACCTGTTAGTGCCTGGATTGCGGAATTGAACTAAAGCAGCACAGCAGCAAGAGGTGATTGTTCTCACCATTGGGCCACCTGTTAGTGCCTGGATTGTGGAATTGAACTAAAGCAGCACAGCAGCAAGAGGTGATTGTTCTCACCATTGGGCCACCTGTTAGTGCCTGGATTGTGGAATTGAACTAAAGCAGCACAGCAGCAAGAGGTGATTGTTCTCACCATTGGGCCACCTGTTAGTGCCTGGATTGTGGAATTGAACTAAAGCAGCACAGCAGCAAGAGGTGATTGTTCTCACCACTGGGCCACCTGTTAGTGCCTGGATTGCGGAATTGAACTAAAGCAGCACAGCAGCAAGAGGTGATTGTTCTCACCACTGGGCCACCCTTGCTAGTCCCTGTGCCATTCATTTTTTCTTTCTTTTTATTCCCAAATAAAAAATACCTAGAAATCACTCACCACATGTTCACCACTCAGATCCTGCAGCAACTTTAGCTTCTCAAACTCTTCTGGTCCTTTCCCATGGGCTGATTTAATCTAAAGATATACAGTAATGTAGAAATTAAAAATACAGCAGAGTTCTCAGCAATAAATATTAAAATTAAAATTAAATAAATTTAAAAATAAATTTAAAAAATTTAAAAATTTAAAAAAGAGTTCTCAGCAGAACCAGTCAACCAGTGGAATTCCAGTCTTTCAAGATGACAGTAGCCGCCTGCTCTGGCTATGAAATTTGCCTTTGTGTGTAAACTCATACAAACATTCAGCCCTTGTGGGACATGCAGCTTCAATGGACTTTCTCCAGTGGGCTCTATCACATGTAACTTGTTGGATCATGTCCCAAGAAAGACCCATCTCGGCCAACTCAGCCCCAGGGGGGGTACTCAGGGGTATCAGTGATGGGGAGGTGCGAATGAGGCCAAACTTTTAACCCCAAAAAAGTCCATTATGCAAAAACAAGACCCCAAAAAAGTCCAATGGCCCAAAATCGTAACCCCCAAAAAGTTTTCTCTATTTTTATCTCTGCCAAAATCTTTATATCAAAAAACGGTAAATATCATTTTTATAATCCCAAAAAAAGTCCTTGCCAAAATTTCTTTGATAACCCAAAAAAAGTCTTCCAACCCGCCTGTCACTGATACCCCCCCCCCCCCCCCCCCCCCTGGGAACTCAGCCATGCCAATAAGATGCACTTACCTTTATAAAAGGAGTATTAGATGTCTCTTCATCATCACTTGATGAACTGTCTTCACCACGCTGGACTATAAGTACAAGAACCAGAGCAAAAATTATCTAAAATGTTCAATTTAAATACTGTTGGAAAGATGGAAATAAAAACAAAGTTTGATTCAACTTTTAGAATAGTTTCAAAGATGGAATTTTCCCAGATCATTTCCCACTTTCCAGTTCCTTTTGTCATTTTCCACTCTCCAGTTCCTTTTGTCATTTCCCATTTCCCACATTCCAGGTCATTTCCCATTTCCCACTCTCCAGTTCCCTTTGCCACTTCCCATTTTTTTTCCACTCTCCAGTTCATTTTGTCATTTCCCATTTCCCACTTTCCAGTTCCTTTTACCTTCTTTAACTTTCTTGTCAGCCTTCATCTTGTTCACAGTTCGACCAAGGAACCTTTTAAGCTTTTTCCTGAAAGTGAAATAAGTAACGTATCTTCCATAAAGTTATTTCAGATGAGGCAAGTTACACTAACTTGACTTACGTTTTCTTTTTCACTTTGTTGCCGACTTCAGAGCCATCCTCCTGGTCAAGGTTATTGAGTTTGGAGTTGCTACTACATGCATGAAGAAACAAGTCATTTCAAAACAATGTGGGTAGTAAAAAGAGGGATTACATTTTGAGTTCCTGCTTTCGAAAATGGACAACTACATGTACATGTAAACCCTCTACTTTTAGCGTTTTCTCTTTTACTCCGACAAAGGATTAACGTCCGAAATGTCAGTAATTTTCACATGTACATATAAGAGAGATAAAGCTAAAATGTATCTTGTAAATTGAATAGAATTGATTTAGAGTACATGTAGGTCACTGTGACTCTGGAAAAACTACAGTATGTTCACGCTCAATCTCAGGACAGATGTAGCAGACTTTTACTAAGCTTCTTAGACATTTCGCTTAATCACAGCACAGCGTTACACTCCATAATCACTTGCATAAAAGCAATTGAAGGGCTCCCTGCAAGAACAGAGTAATCGAAATCGAAATTCTCCTCAATTTGAATTTTGAATTTCAAAGGAGAATTTGGGTTTTGATCACAAGTCACTTACTCCATTCTTGCAGGGAGCCCTTATAACAAGTAACACTTCAATACGGTAAAATTTCTGAATGCCTGCAGATCAATGAAGGCATTGACCCAAAATGGGTAAGCTCAAAGGAGTTAAAGATCATTAGGCTGTTCATACAAATCATGTACCTTGAAAATTCTGAGGTTAATCTCATTATATGTAAAGCCAATGGATTGGTTCCCTTGGGGAGTCTGTCCTCGGCAAGGCTCAGTGGAATGCTTTCACCTGTATCTAGATTCTTGACTATCACTTGTTCTAGAATTTCCTATTACAAAATCAATGCATACAGAATTACTACATATATCGGGTAGAGCATCGGTGATCAGTTCCAGAGGTGTGTGAGTTCGAATCCCAGATATTTTTCTCTTTCTCTTATCCTTTCTAGGGCTAATGCTTGGAAGGTTTTTATGGGGAATTTATAGCACTTTCTTTCAATTTCTATCTTTTAAAATGGTATAATAATGGTGAAAAGTATTCATAAATACCAATGAGAACACAAGAAAATGTTGACATTGGACAATAGAAACCTTAATTCCACATGTTATTCTTTGGATTGAGACTAAGGCTGAGCAAAGATGTCTTTTGTCAAGGAGTGCAGTGGTGCCTTAACTTGAAATTGAAGGGGTCCCTGCAAGAACGGAGTAAGTGACTTGTGATCAAAACCCCAATTCTCCTTTGTAATTCAAAGAATCTTGAGAATTTGGATTTTGATCAGAGATCACTTACGCTGTTCTTGCAGGGAGCCCTTCAATTGTAGTATTGAGATACTTACGGCATCTGACAAGGGTCTTCCCGACTCAGATCTCACTCGCACCAAACCAGGATTAATGCTACCAGACGAATGTTGAAATGAATGAATACTGGCAACAGATGCTGACGACCCTGATTTATTCAGCATAGGCCCGTTGGATATGGCACTAGAAACGCTAGTAAAACTATCAGATCTGTTGCAGCTACTACCCAGAGATGTGACCGAGTTGGACTTCCGACGAGCGTCTAAACAAAGCGCAGGGATAACCTCCGTAGAGCTTGCCTTTTCTAAGATCTGTTTCATTTCTGTTGACTTGTAGTCTAGTGTGATAACTGGGTCACTGTCAGTTCCTTGCGCAGATGTTCTGGTTACAGGAGGGTTAGCAGGCTGCATCGAAGGTGGAAGATCGGATGTACTTGGCAGAAACTCGCTTGGTATGGTACAAGGGGTGGAATCTGTAGAGCTTTGTTTCTCAGATGGTGATTCTTTGCACTGGAAATAATGAAGACACTTGTCACATACATGTATAACTCTGTGTTCCTGAAGACAAAACTTTCAGAAATGTCTTGACTCATTTTCAAGATCATTAATCAGTTTTCTCAGTAGATTTTTAAACAGCTGACTAACAACTGTGTCAATTTCTACAAAAATGTCAACATTACAAAAGCAAAATGTCATAGCCTGCATAGGTGGCTATGTTCATCTTGGCAAATGGCAGTATTCCACTGCTTGCCGGCTTCTACTGATAACCCTCAGTGATTTAGGTACAATTCTTCTCATTTTTTTCTTTTTTTTTCTTCTTCTTCTCATGATTTAATGAGTATATAAGAGATAGTAGATATGATATAATGGTACCTTTGAATCCTCAGAAGCCTTGTCCATGCTGCCTTTCACTTCTGGTTTCTTCTTACGCTTTCTTCTAGGGGGTGCAATGGGAGCTGAGATTTCACTTGCAGTAGCACCCCCACCCCCACCCCCATGCTCCACCACATTGGTACCACTGTGTAGCTCAGAATCGACACTCTTTAAAACTTCACTGACTGGTGATAGTGGGATTGATGAAGAACGTGTCTTCACAGCGTCTACAATGTCATGCTTATGTTCTTTGATATTGAGTTCTAGATGATTGACTTTTGAAATCCGTACATTATTATCTACATTGGGTGCATTTATAATTTGTGAATGTTCGTTCTTGATTATTGTCGATGATTCTAAATTTCTTTCTTGATTGGAATTGCTTTCTTCATTAACTTCTTTCGAATGGTTTTCCAAGTTCTTATCATTCTCTGTTGTCTGACCTTTTTGTGTTTTTAACTTCCCTTGTGGTAAAATTTCATTTTCATCTTTGTTTTTGCCATGCTTAATATTATTAGATTCTTGAATTCTCAGTGTATTTTTCTGCAGAAAGAATTCAAGACAGTTTTTATACACAAATCGGGACATGTCTTCACATGTAATAAGCATCTAGTACAATATGGCTCATCCGAATTGGATCAAGGTAAACACTACCATTCATAGTCTAGTGACATATACACTTGAATAAACATTAGTACAACTGTCAGAAATATGCAAATATAGTAAACGAAAGACCTCCCCAGATTGTTTAGCCAATATATGACTAAGTAAGCTTCATCTGAATTAAATGAAAAATAGTTTTGGAATTCACCAGAGATTCACAGCTTCGTACACGTTTTCCCCCCACAAGGTGAGAACATAATTACTGTATGTTTTCAAGATATTTTGTTGATTAAATAAAGATGAGAAGAACCATGATTAACCCAGCTAGAGAAAGCTACATGCAGTATTTAGCTAAACTTGACCTTGATTAGCGAATGGCCTTAGTACAAACACCAATTAAATCTTTAAATGATTGATAACAATATTTCTTAATGACTACAAACTCATGTACGTACGTACATCTATATGGCTTGGAGGGAAAATTAACCCTTTTTGATGGAACACTTTGCCAAAAGAAAACAACAATAAAGCCAATTAGACAGAATAAATGTCATTTTCAATGCCAATTTCAGAGGTCCATAATCCCTGTATAGTAATTACTCCTGCGCACTCCCATAATATATGGGTGAAATTTTTGTTTACAAGAGCTTTTGAAGTTTAAACATAACACATTGGTGCAACTGCGTGATAACCATGTTAAGTAGCGGCTCGCGTAAGAGGTGGTGCGGATTTGGACTTGAAAGCGATTTGGAGCCGTTAATCAGACCTTGTTTGCTTTTAATTAAATAAGAGAATTTGATTGGTACAAAGCTCAAAAAAGGTGTCGTAGCGCCAAATTCAAACCTATATATTTAGATACTACTAGTGTTAGATAATATCCAACGATAAAACTTAACAAGAAAGCATCAAATATTCATACAATTGTATTGTAGAAGTTTCAGCGATTTCTATCGTGAGCAAGTTTGTATACTGAAGAAAATGATCATACCATACACTGTAATTGGATAATGTTTGTAATGAGTCGCCAAAATAAGCCTAAATGGCCGAGAATGCTACTAATTCGAATCAAACCGGTTAGTTTTGATAATATGTACGCAATTCACTTGAATAAATATAAGAAATTTGAAGAAATTAAAGATTTCTTTGATCATGAGCAACTGCATGGTCTGTGTTGTATTTCCGCTAACCATGATATCTATTCAGCTAATCTTCAATTGTATTGGTCCGTTTGGTACTTCACACCTCAGCATTTGGAATCCTTCCACAAATGACCTTTCTTTCGACGTGACCTTTCAAGTCGAACGCAGTTTCGCGGAATCCCCACTCCAAATGTTTAGAACACGAACATACAGCAACACAATATGCCATGGAAACTTAAATAAACCTAATTGTTGCGTAACTACAAAGAAATATGGATAAGTAATGATGTATTTGCTGGATATAAACATTCTGAACAGTCTCACATTTCAACAACTTGGAGTCGTTTACCTTCGTATCACAAGCTTCCTCACGATGAAAATCCGTATAACTTCGGGTAATAGCGAATTATGCTAAGTACTACCAAATATGGTTCGCTCATTGTTGGAATCTACGGCAAACCATGAAATATCGGAAAAAGATGGCCTCTCGGCCAATCACATTCGAGTATTTGTATTTTGCCGCGAATGCTGGCACCCGCTGTTATCGCTTTGGTGCACCAGTTGTAATACGAGTCACTACTTAAAATCTAAACCATTTATAGCGTCAAACTGTGACAAACCCACCAAAGGGATCTATATTATGAAAGGTTTTTGTTGTCCAAAATGTTATTATAAACTTTGACAGGTGGGGCTGAATAACTTTTATAGAATGGATGTCATCCCGTCCCTACTCGAGATTTTGAGCAGAAATAAAACTATATTCACTTCATTTCTTGAATATATAAGCTTATTAATCGCCAACAGGGGGCAAAAAATAACACAAACATCGCGATTGATCATAACTATTCCCGAAATATCAGCAGGTCAATAAATGTGTAATAAAGGTTTTTGGGAAAGAAAATTACGAAATTTCGCGAGAGTTGAATTTCATCCTTCAAAACAAGTATTTCTTGAAGTTCAAACACGCGCCAGAATGGAAAAGACGATTTTAAAGACTATTATTGTTGGTGTTATGAGATAAAATACCTTGTGTTCATTCGTTTTGCCTGAGGAGATAGCGTCGAAGCTGGAAAATATAAAACATGAAAAATACAAGTTAATTTTAATAATTAGCTGGGCTAGGATCATACGGACACTTGACTCAAAAGAATTGACAACAATTCCCTCATTCTTCAACTGAAGGATTGGTTTATCACTACCATGATCCACTACTACAATGCCTCACGAATACAACAATAACTTTTCTTTTAAGTGCGAGGAATGACGCAGTTTTTTGGGACAAAAACTCCAAGTTTGTTGCATTAGCCAAGGTTCAGTCTCTGACTCACCTATTGTTTTGGGATTCTGTAGCGTCGAAAAACTCGCCCTCCGAATCGCTATCGCTTTGCATTGCTCTCTGCTATGCACGAGGATTGCAGGGCTCTCTATTGTGCTTCAAATAGACGCCCCAAGAAATTGTATTCTCCAAATAACAGCCATCTCTTGAACAAGACAACCAAAGTCCATCACAAGACATCGCCTCCAGTTGCTTCTGAACCAAAGTGCTTTGCGAATGATGATATAACGAGGCATCTGATTGGTCGAGACGGATAATCACATCAATTGAACCAATCAAATGCTTCGTTAGAATCACTGAAGGATGCCTGGTTTTCCCGTCGAGTCAAACAAGAGATACAGCATCCAGGTTTAGTTGCCGATTTGTCGATTGAAATCGTCGAAGCTGATTGCTTCACATCTCGAAATGTCGACAATTCGCAGGTAAAGTTATCTGTCTGGCCGATCTCCTCGTCGATTTTCTCCGGGATATTTCTTAGCTTTGATAGACTTTTTAGTTTGACAATGTCGTTGTTGTTGGCTGGGAAATCTATACGTCAATGAAATGGAGAGTACTTTATAGTGTCCTTTTAGAGCTTGTTTAAACTCTTCTTGGATGTATTAATACGGTAAAAGGACTTCCAATGCGGTGTCTTGAATCCACTGTGTCACTTAAGAACTTATTAAAGCTCTAAGCTTGCTAGATCGATCCCTATGGGGCACTTCTTTATCATGACATTTAATATTTAAGAAGTAGAAACTGTTTTGTAAATTAGGGGAAGTGGTTGGCAGTTTGTGTGCCGTTAGGCTAATCTATCTTTTGACAGATGGTTTTGCCTTCTTGGCGTCTCACTGATCATCATCACGACATGTAATTTTACTGGGTGTCTACAAGTACATACCGAAAGAATTAACACCGGTCGTCATTAAGCTGTAAAATTAAGCTAAAAAGTTTCACAGTAAGTTTTTTAAATATAGAACTGTGGGCAATATGCCCCAGTTTTACGATTTTTATATTAAATTCAACTTGTGACCAAAATTCAGGCAGAAAAATAAGTTACCGGAAGCATTTCAAGTCCGTCTGACAGTTTCTAATGTTCCATTTTTCCTGAATGTGAAATGTCATTGATTGGATGCAGAATGTTTGAATGTTAATTATGCTAACTTCAAAAGTACATAGAGTGCAAACCATATGTCCGTGAAATAGTACTATTACTAAATAGTGTTATCTCTATTGTTTTCTATTGTTTCATCAGTGCTATTTAGTACTAATTAGTTAGTACTGTTTCACGGACATATGGTTTGCACTCTACAAAGAAAATGATATGATGTTTTACCGAGATGGTTTATAATTGATACAATTTTAAATATTGGGAATTAATTTTCACTTTGCATTATTAAAGTTACCATTATCCATGATCGACGAGGCTTTTGATCAAGTCAGTCACGCTTGTAAAATTTGTCTTAAAATAAATAAAAATAAAAATAATGACATGTAAAAAAGTTCTGACATCTAACTGAACAAGGGTCCCCAGAAATACATCAAGATTTATACTATTATATTACTCTGTGAGCAGAGGTTTTTTCTGTACTATATTATATGTAATGTTTCTAGAATTGAGCAAAAGAGTGCAATTTAGAAAAGCGTGAAATAGTACTGACTTTAAATAGTACTAAATAGTGCTATTTCTATTGTTTTCTATTGTTTCATTAGTGCTATTTAGTACTAATTAGTTATTTAGTTTTCAAGCTTTTCTAATTTGCACTCTAATATTTGCGAGTAATTTAGCTGAACAATATTCTTAATGCTGAACAAGAGAATTAAGGACAAATGGAATGGCATATAAGCTGAAGCCTGTTTGAGGCTTCCTATCCCCACTTCCTTAGGCAGCCCAAGCAGTATACTTGTGGGTTATTTTTGAGTATTTTTAATCTCAAAATGTAAAAATATTGCTCAATAAACTGACATTCATGTCAGTTTATTTAGCAATATTTTTACATTTCGAGACATTTTTATAAATACTCAAAAATAACCCACAAGTATACTGCTTGGGCTGCCTGTGATATCACACACACTTTATTAAATACCACAGGAAGTCCATCAAAAATATGTGCACATAATATATCTTACAATGTGGACACTCGAACTGTGAACACTTCGATTTTTTTTCGAACTTTTTTTTCTGAACTTTCTATTGCCTCATTGCCTCTCAAATGGAGCATTGAGTTTAAATACACTTAGTGATCAAAATAAATCATTTTTCTGATCTATTTGTTCAATGGATAATTTATATATATGTGTTAGAACAAACCTAAGTGTTCACGGTTCGAGTGTCCATACTGTAAAAACTCCCCGTGCTATAAATATCAACTCAATGATGAGGGGCCGGGGTATATATGTGTATGTATAATGATGTTCATTGAACATGGACCGGGTCGGATGGACTGACATGGTGCATACTCTTTATTTGTAGCCCTGTTGATGAATATGGCTTCAAAAGACCAGATGATTTTGACTATGAGAACTATGACCACTTCATGTCCAGTTATCTCCGCGTATTGGCCAGAAGGGCGAGCAGGTGGAAGAAATTCATCAGAGGTTCCTCTAAGGTGAAAAAATCCAGAAAAGGTATGCTAATCCAACTGTACAATGTACTTGTTATACAGACAATGAAAATGACAATTATTTTTTATGATAATGACAATTTTTATTTGGCACGATTAGATACACTACAATAAAATATACAAAAATAATAAATCCTTATAATTAGGTGCAAGCTGACTAGAATTAACCTGTATCTATAGGCTATACTAAGCTAGTCAGCTAACTATCTACAATATATATTACAAATTATTAGGTCATGGTATAACATGCATGCCACATAGTACTAATTGCAGGGAGTATAGAGAATGATACCTAATTAATAACTCACTGGAAAGTGAATTTATTTTAAAATCTGAATAGTTTTAATGTTTTGTTTTCTTGGTTTCAGTAAAGAGATTTGTGCGGAAAGGAGTGCCAGCTGAACACAGAGGACAGGTACAATGTAGTCATGGCTTATCATCTGGGCTTGGACAAGGTTAAACAGACTGTTAATGGTATACATGTATTTGTATGACTGTAGGTATGGATGGACATCAGTGGTGCAAGGAAGAGAAAGAAGAGAAATCCAAATTACTACAAGGACTTGCTAAAAACAGATCTAGATGAACTCGTAGAACACAGCATTACAACTGGTAAGCTGTCTGTCTCATTTTCCCATTCACTTATCCAGTCTTTCTATTCTTCATTCCCATACATATTTATTCATTCAATTATGCATCTATTTGTCCACTAATCCACTCGTTTTCTCTTCATATATCCTGCCTAGCTAGCTGCCCCCAAGGGAATCCCGCTCCTCTTTGGCCATGCATGCATTGCCCAGGGGGGGGGGGGGGGGGGGGGGGGGTACTACTTCCATTACGCGAAAACAAGACCCAAAAAAAGTCCAACGGCTCAAAATCGTAACCCCCAAAAAGTCCAATTTTTCTCCTCATAAAATCGAGAACGGTAGGATATCATTTTTATCAACCCCAAAAAAAGTCCTTGACAAAATCTTTATATCAAAAAAAGTCCACCAGAAAATTGATAACCCAAAAAAAGTCCCAAGCCGCGAATTTCAAACCCAAAAAAGGTCTTCCCACCTCCCCGTCACTTATACCCCTGAGTACCCCCCCTGGGATGCATTGCTATGTACTCATCTATAACCTTTTGTTTACATGTACTACATGTATATAGCAAAGTTGTATTGTTAAATTTATTCTCTTTCTTTTTTCTTCCTTCAAATAGATATCAACAGAACATTCCCAGAAAATATTCACTTTGGCTCCATGAAACAGGATCTCCGTAAAAGTCTTTACAATGTTCTTCATGTGTATGCACTACATAACACTAGTATAGGTTACTGTCAGGTAAGCTTGACATATGACAGTACTGTAAAAGTCTTTACAATGTTCTTCATGTGTATGCACTACATAACACTAGTATACGTTATTGTCAGGTAAGCTTGACGTGTGACAGTACTGTAAAAGTCTTTACAATGTTCTTCATGTGTACGCACTACATAACACTAGTATAGGTTATTGTCAGGTAAGCTTGACATATGACAGTACTGTAAAAGTCTTTACAATGTTCTTCATGTGTACGCACTAGAATAGGTTATTGTCAGGTAAAGCTTGACGTGTGACAGCACAGCCTACAAGATTGTTGGCAATATATATGTAAGCTGGCTGCCAATAATAATAATGATAATAAAAATATGGGGAATAATTATACTCATTGCAGCCAGCGGCTAAATTTGTGAAGGACGTACGTAGCTCAACGTGGCCGAGTCAAAGGCGTATAAAGGTGCACAATGCAGCCACCTTATGACTCGTGTCTGACCACGGAGCACAGCTCAGATCGAAATATTGTTTGTTTTTACTGAGGGAGGAAAACCGGAGTACCCGGAGAAAAACCCTTGAAGCAAGGGAAAGAACGAACTAAGAAACTCAACTCACATAAAGCTCCCGGTCCACGAATTGAACCAGGCACATTTCACAATATCTCAATGGCAGCGCTTTACAACCGATGGAGGACTTTTTCAGTCTGCATATGATAGGCACCCATGGCAGCCAAGCAGCTTTACAATCACTAGGAATTAATATATAATTCCTTCAATTATGTTGATGGCATCAAAGAAGCTGTCATCTTCACATAAATTACTTTTCTAAGCATATCATCATTATTTTGATCTTTTAGGGTTTAAACTATATCACTGGTCTACTTATACTTATTGTCAAGAATGAGGAATCAGCATTTTGGTTGCTGGATGTCTTACTCTCCAAGAGAATACCAGGTAACGGAAAGGATTATCCTTTATGTAGCACAGTTTTCTCTGTGTATATAATCAAATGTGCTTTACAAAGCTCACAGAGCTAGAGAGATACAGACTGCTTGATGGTAATGCAGTTTACAGGACATGACAACTCCTTGGCATTCTATGGGGTAAAGGATATGGGCAGTTTCTATATGGAAGAGGGCAAAGTGAAATGACAGACATGTACATTACATTGACAATGCAGATAATTGAAGAGCTCCCTGCAAGAACAACGTACGTAAGCGATCCTGATCAAAATCCAAATTCTCCTCAAGATTCTTTGAATTTCAAAGGAGAATTTGGGTTTGGATCACAAGTCACTTACATGTAAACTGTTCTTGCAGGGACCCCTTCAATTACCGGTCCTGTTACTTTTGGTCAATGTTTGTGACGTCTACATATGTATACATTCTCGGATATTAAATTCACTATTATTGCACACAATAGAGGCGTGATCAGAGAAGTACCGGTCCACCTTGGGTGAATTTTTGATTATTATTAATTACTTTTCGTGAGCTTGATTGAAGTCTCTAACTATATCAAATACAATAAAACAATGATTCTATTCTCACAGATTATTACGCCAAAGACATGATTGGTCTACAAGTAGAACAAGAAGTTCTATTACAACTAGTCAAGTACGTTGTACTTCATAATTATTGTCTTCAGGAATATTCATTGTATTAATTGCTACGATTACTCTTCTGAACTTCTCTGCTATTTTCAGGCTAAAGATGCCAGCCTTACACGCTCATATAGAGAGCGCTGGTCTGCCGTACAGCATATTCTCTACCAAGTGGTTCATATGTTTGTTTATAGATGTATTACCTATTGAGGTGAGAATATAGTTGCATCTCCTTTCTAGGAATCTATTTAAATACCTATTTAAATACCTAAAAACCCTATTAATACAGGCACCAACTGGACAGGAAGAAGTGTCCACAATATAGATACCGGTATGTGGCCGAGTTTCTTCCGAGACCGAGAAAAAATTATGTACTAGTTAGTTTATTTTTGATTCAAGACACCCCAAAAAATGTTACAAGTCTGTAAGGTGGGGTGTCACAGAGGAGATACATTTGAATACTTAGTCCTCCTAATGCTTTGCTGTTTTATCAGATATAAAACCACGACACGAATATCAGATATAAAGACACAGTTACAGCTATGATTTTTGTTGTATTTTCATGAATTATTCATGAATTTTTGAACAGTATTTAATGTTGGGAAATGACTGACAAAGCCTCCTCCAAGATAACAGACAGAGTTGAAATGGATTAACTTTACAAAGAACTTACATGTCGTTTTAGACCGTGCTTCGTATTTGGGACAGTTTATTCTACGAAGGATCCAAAATCCTGCTTCGAGTATCATTGACTCTACTTTCACTCCATGAAACTGAGCTCATGGCTGCAAAAGATTTTGCACAACTTTGTACTGCAATGAAGGTGAGAAGGACTCGATCCTTTAGTCTGGTATGTACCGGATCCAGATTTATATAGCTTCGAAAGAAACCAGGGGGAGGGAGGGATGCTCTAGAAATGTTAGGGTAGCGGTACCCCCCAGGGAAAGACAGGGGTCTGAGTTACTGCTCTTCTAAATGTTTGTTTTTTATCTTCAAATTTACAGACTATCACTCAGAATCCTTCTACAATGGACTGCCATTCATTCATGACAGTAAGTGACAGAAGACAGCAGTGTGTTTACAATCAACTCTCTCTGGACAGACACCTTTCTAAGCAAGACTCCTCTAGTCTGAGGTGGAGACACCCCCCTCTCTCTCGTCCCTGCTGTACTTGTTGACAAGTGGTTATGGCGATGTCTGGTTTTGAGAGAGTTGACTGTATACATGGCTTTGTCAAGCCATTATTTGAAGGCTGCGTCACAACTACATTGTACACTAGTTTCACAAGAGCAGGCCAGGGCCTGTGTTACCGGTACATATTTTACTCCAATGAAGAGGCCTGCAGCAGCCTAGAGATATCTGCTTGCAAACAGCAATATATTCACAGGTCTGTCAGCCCAAAGTCCGATGTTGCACACTAACCACTACACCATCACATATCTCACTTGCTATGTTACCCTTGTTGAAGTACACCTTGTTATAATATTGCAGAATTGTTTTGAATTGCCTGGGTCTCTCCCTAGAAGACTAGTCAGGAACCTAAGGCAAGATGCACTCCAAAAAAGTTAAGACCTCAAGAAAACGGCAATGCGACAAAACCCGGTTGAATTATGTCAAATGATCAAAGTTCGTATCGATAAAATATCTACAATAAGACGTTTCTAGGAAAAGCATGAAGGGGAAATCATTTTAATTTGAATAATGTTTATGTATATATATAGAGATGAAAAAGAAATGATGTTAGCAAGACAGCATGAACAAAACAATTACATGTAAATGTTTACTTTGATTAAATATTGTTTAATTAGGATAATAATATCCTTTATGATTTTACAAAATAACATTGCAGTTATGAACCGCTCTGTGGCAAATGTTGGAAGACTGGGTTCGAGTGTTTTGATTGGCTGAATTAGTTACAAGTTTTTCGAGGCATTTGCCCTCGATGAAAGACTAGTGGAAACATCACTTGAATGGATTCAACATTCTTTCTCCAGCACATTGGATAGGCTATACAGTTTTTAAATTGGAGATAATATTGTCAAAATAAAAACTACTGGTACCCAGTCTTCCAATGTAGTTGCTGCAGACCGGTATGAATACTTTATACAATCTTTCTGAGAGATTGTTAAGTTAATTATGAATTACTTTCCACTGTCAATGACATATTAAAACCATGGAATTTTAGGGGGTAGGGGGTAGGGGTGAGTATAGTTAGGATAGTTGGCTAAGAGCATGCATGTAACTGGAGACAACTTTCATGGGTTACCTGTGGTACATCAAAGAGAAAAGACTGGAACCTAAGAAATGAAACTTTCTCAGTCCTCTTCTCATCCTTGAAGTGCCACAGGAAGCCCAAACCAGAGTTGCCAGCAAAGTAAGCCAACAAACACAGACAAGGGAGAATTTCTTTTCAATAATGTAATATTTAAGAATAAAATCAAATAATTTGTGTACATTTATATAATCTATTTGTTTGAATTAAATAGTTTTTAAAAAGATCACATATAAAGTATTAAATGATCCATTTCGTCTAAAATAGAATCCATAATAATAGACCTTTTTACCGATACGGTGGCCATTTTGGATTCTATTGTTTTGGCTAATACATTATGGGATGCTCAGGGTGCAAATGAGCCAAAAACTGTAGTGTGCTTTAAATTAGGTTTTCATAGTTTTTCATGGCCAAATGGTTACTAGCTTGCACCCTGGGCATCCCATAATTCAAGATGGCCGCCGTATCGGTAAAAAGGTCTATTGGAAATCATTTTGAATATGGACTGGTCATTTATTACAGGGTGAGGCTGGTATTGTTTTGACCCCTCCCGCCCCTCATATCAACCACCTTACCCTCATAGCTCCATATGAAAGAGTTACAGGTCCACCTTAAAATTTCTGCTTAAATCCGCCTATGCCTTCCCCCTGTTGTGTTGGGTTGTGAAGCCTGTAATTGAAGGTGTCTGCAAGAACAGTTTAAATGATCTGTAATCAAAAGCTGAATTCTCCTCTCAGCTCTTTGAATTATGAAGGAGAATTTGGATTCTAATCACAAGTGGATGTTCTTGCATGGAACCCCTTTATAATATATTACTAATATTTGACAGTCCTATAATGTATGAAAGTGCTACTGACTGACTCCTCACTAGCCACATTAGCTCTAATATTGAAACACCTTGATTAAAGTAATAATAATAATATGGTATGGAATGATATGATATGGTCAACTTTAACTTTGAATTTCTCCAAGAATTATTAATGGTTTGGCGGAGAAGCTACATCAAACACGAGAAAGAGTGTTTCGATCCGATATCCGAACACTGAGAAGTTGCAGTTGAAAAAACCAGGCGCAATCTCGTGTTTGATGATTGCTTCATAGACATAGACATAGACTTTATTTTAGTACCAGTAGTTTACATACAATTTAGTTTATAAGTTAAGTTAATAATGGTATGGTTCATGTCGTGCACTGACAGTGCTGTGTCCATTCTGATTGGTTGAGCAATGATTTTGCATCATTGCTGTGATTGGTTGAATAGACCAATTCGAAAGGAGAATTTAGATTTCGATCACAAGTCACATGTATACTCTGAAATCTGTTTGAAATTCAGAAATGATTTGACAGATGAAATCTAGCTTTAGCTTTTGGTTCAAGTTGGTTGCAGTCAAGCCTCATTGCTATTACAAGTCCATGACTCACTGCCTACAAGTTCAAATGACTGACACAGTGCCCTTCATTTGCACCCTTCTTGGCAGAGAAAGGACACTGCCAAGGAGGGTACAAACAAATGTATGTATGTACGTACGTATGTACTTTCTTTGCTGTCAACAAGAGAGTGTTCTAATAACAATTTGAAATCTCAGCTGAACTCAAACTAACACCTGCCTTGCTTTACATTCTCTCCTTGATTTTGCTTCCCAGCCGAGGCTCTGTGACAAATGTGACCTCAACTTCTCTTGTTGAAGGTCCCTCTTGGTCAAACAGAACAATCTAAACGAAGGAGTACACAAACCATGAAACAAAATCACTACTTACCCCCCCCCCCCCCCACACTACAAAAATACATGCCCCACCCCACCCTCACTAGTGATGTTTGTAGACTACTTACACAGTAACCAATGTTCAACAATATTACTTAGCCCTCCCCTCACAATAACATTCCCCACCCCACCCTCACTAGTGATGTTTGTAGACTACTTACACAGTAACCGATGTTCAACAATATTACTTAGCCCTCCCCTCACAATAACATTCCCCACCCCACCCTCACTAGTAGTGTTTGTAGACTACTTACACAGTAACCAATAGCCAATATTACTTAGCCCTCCCCTCACAACAAAATTAACATGCCCCACCCCACCACGGCTAGTAGTGTTTGTTGACTATACTCACATTGTTTATTCCTGACTGTAACCATGGCGCTGGAAGGAATAGTGCTTGTTGTGGTCCAATTTTCCAGTATCGTCCTAGATTATGTCCATTGACAAAACACACGCCTTTCCCCCACCCGCTGAGTAAAATGTAGGTATCTGCCGGTTTGCCAGTCACTTCAAAATTGCCTTTATACAACCCAGGACCTGGATGCTGGTCTTGAGAGACTTGCAGCCATTTTACGTCGGTTATTAGCCTATAAAAGAAGATGGAACAATGATATATTGATAGACTAGTTTGTTTTCATAGCAAGGCTTTATAATGACCTAGGGGGAGGGGTACTTGATGAAATTATGGATAAGAAAGGAGGTTTCTTGGTGTTGCAGAACACCAGATGACGTTAGACAATGAACACAAAGAACGAGAAGAATGAACTTGAACCAAAACAATACCCTGCATACAAAGAAACCTAACCAAGAATACAATGCAGACTGTAGCACCAAGAAACACCCATAAGAAAGGACAACTCAACCCTCAAAACCTTGATCCTGTTCCAGACTAGATCTATGGGCATTAATATACTCAACACTGTGTGTGTGACACCCTACATGTACATGCACTAATATATCAAGTTTGACTCTCCCACCCCTCCCTAACACATATACTATATACCTTTTCATAAAACTGGGCTTAAAGTCCAGGGAATAAACCCTCCAAGATTTGAGTTTCTTCCCATCAACAAGAACATCACCTAAAATGCCTGGGATTGAAGTTAATGCATTAGCAATTTTACAAAGAATCTCACCAGGGATTCCATGGATAAATAAATAAAGTTTTGATTGATTGACCATTCTTAACGACCCACAAAACCCAAAGCATCAATACCTTTCCTTTGCGTGTTGATTGCCCTCTTGACGTTTACTCTGCCCATGTTTTCCACCAAGATTTCTAGTGATTTATCTTCATTATCAAGCTGTTATTAATATAAAGTTCAGTCAACCAAGTAGTACATTTGTGTACATAATACCATTGGCATCTCTCAGTGTGAGCAATGGTGCTCGAGCAATGAGACGTCGCTGTGGTGTCTGGTTCAATCATTTCTGGACCAGACACTTCATGCGAGTTCAGTTTGTGAGTTCGTTGTCTGCCTTGTGGTAATAGTGTAGAATAGCGTACCAAATCACTTGTCGACCAACTGTCAGGGGTCCACCAATAGTCCACCAATAGTCGGCCGACAGTTCACCAAATAAACGCTACACACATGTCTATAATTCCAGGGAATCACGTTTGTACTCACAGGTTTTCCTCCCTCAGTAAAAATGAACTAGTGAGATGAGTGTTGGGTGTAGAGAATATAGGAGAGTGTGTGTGAGAGGATGTGAGAGTCGTGTCGCCAATTAGCAGTACTGCTAAAATCACTTGGCAAGCTAATAACGTTCTTTATTCATAAGGTGAGATGACATGCCTCCATTTTTCATGTACATGTATAATTTACCAACCTGCTCTGAATTAAGTGATACTTCCATATTCTTGGTTCTATTGACATTAAGATATTGCTTGGTGAAATCCATCACTTCCGGCACGTCTTGTTCTTTGGAATGGAAAAATACCTAGAGACAATAACCACACCGTCAAACAGTGACAGCTTGGACTGCATCATGCCCTCTGAACAAATCAAGATATGAAGACTGAAATGTGTACAGATGATGATGCAAGTTTGATTAAATTTGGCTCGCTAATTTCACCATCATCTAAATCACTTAAATTTTCATCATTATCATCATTGATTTTGTCATCATTATCAATTTCATCATCATCAATTTTGTCATCAATATCATCACCATCATCATTATCAGTTTTGTCATAATGTCAAATCATCATCATCATTATCAGTTTTGTCATCATCATCATCATTATCAGTTTTGTCATCATTGTCATCATTATCAATTTCATCATCATCATCATCAGCACTTTTGTCATCATCATGATCAATTTTGTCATTATCAGCATCAATTTATTATAATCATTAACCCTTTGACTCCCACGGCGCCCGAAACCGCCCGTAAAAATCGATACTGCTTTGAAAAATTCTAACTTTCTGAATTTTCGTAACATCGATCTCATGGCCAGTTATTAGTGACAACTAGATAACTCTTCATATTTTAACCTCAAGTAAACTGACTTACAGGTCCGATTTCTGGGCATTCGTTCAATTTGTTTGCCATAAAAATCAAAAATGCCTGTTTTTGACGCAATTTTACACCTCGAAAATGAACAACATTTGACTTGGATTTTCTTCCAAAATACATCCTTGCGAAACAAAACGCCACTTTCTCAGCAAACTTCCATCTCTCTTCTTGATATAGTCGTGAATTTTGCCCTCTCTTTTCCTTAACTCGCCGAACAATAGCCATTTCCTTAGGCCCACTTTCGCTAACACGTGTTTTCCTTCTGCACGCCCGAAAAGGATGCCGGGAAACATCCGGGAATTTCGGCATAGATCTCCCCCGAAAATCCCTCTTTTAAGAATATATAGAGTGTCGAGCCACTCGGTCCTACAGGCAAAATATTGCACCGGTTGCATTCTTTACAAGTCCAAAGTCGCCAAAAATGCCTTTGTAGGTCCTGGAATCCACCACAGAAAGACCAGAGAGACGATTTCACAATTGAGTCCGCCATTTTGAATTTCCAAACGGCAAAGTCGAAATCTGTTCGTGAATTCGTATCTAAACTCCTGAGTTCTTCCAGGAGAACGGTCTCTACCACACCAGTCAAGCTTAATGATGCTGTCCTGGGGGCTTCTGTGGTGAATAATGGCTATAAACACTCTAAAAATGCAAAATTGACCGCTCCTAGTAGCTACGAGATGCCGTTCCTCGAGGAGATTCACCAAAAGAGAAAGATTACGTCAGAACCTGAGCCCGTGGGCTTTCAGAACTGTCAAGATTTCCATGGAAACCCCTTATATGGAATCGAAATTTCCTATGGCGTGATTAGGTCCAGAAAATCGCTAAAAAACTCAAAAATCTCTGGGTGTCAAAGGGTTAATATTCATTATTATTCATTTCACCATTATCATCAGCATCAATTTCACCATCATCATCAACATCATCAATTTTGTCATCATCATGATCAATATCATCACCATCATCAATAATATTTAATCATCATCATTGCAATACAACAACACAAATATTCAAATTCCACATAGTTTTAAAGTGCTATCACCTGTGCTCTATCTCTGAAACTGGTGATTTTAAGCTTCTTTGAATCGTGTGGTATCGTGGTCTGATAAAGGACAAACCCAAAGTTCTGTCCGCCATGGTTGTTGATAGGTAAGGCTTCCATGGACATTGGGTACTCAACATTGATAGATTTCTGCAACATATGAAGAACCATGAATGAGAGTAGTTGCTGCTAATTATCCTATTATTAGGGCCATTTATACGAGCGAAAATAAGACGCGGCTTATCTTAGACGCGACTTAGATAAGACACAAACCTCTTCGTATAAACAGCACTTTTAGACCTAAGACGCGGACAAAATAAGAACAGCTCACAGCTCAGAACGCTGTTCTCCGATAAGTCGCGTCTTAGACTAAAAGTGCTGTTTATACGAAGAGGTTCGCGTCTTATCTAAGTCTAAAATAAGCCGCGTCTTATTTTCGCTCGTATAAATGGCCCTATTGTCATGTACATGTATTATTTCAGTGGCAAAGCTAATAAAATAAAAACAGAATAACATAATCATTGACAGACTTATAGACTGAAAAACAGCCCCTACTTCTTCACAAAACTCCATCAAGAAGGTTGAAGTTTGATCGAGTTGTTGACCGGGCCACGAGAGCATGAGGCGAGACGATCCCCTCTTGTCTTTTCATCTCGCCTCATTCTCTCGTGGCCTGCTCAACAACTCGATCGAACATCAACTCTTCTCAACAGAGTTTTGCGAAGAAGTAGGGACTGTTTTATAGTCTAACATACTTGGAGCGCCGGAGGTGATGGGGGATTCCCTGAGGAAATTTTGTAATAGATGTGTACAATCTGTACTTACAGAATTTTTAAGTAATGTTTTTATATCCATAAAGTCCTGCATTTCAACTGGATCTACAATAAAAAGATTGATACCTTTGAACCATACAAACATACAAACAGATGGGACAGACAAACAGATGGATGGACAGACAAACAGATGGATGGACATACAAACAGATTTATGGACAAACAGATGGACATACACAGTATAGTACATACCATATATAACCTTCTTAGTATTAGGAGGGATGCTCTTTGGCATATCATTTGGAACTAAACAGACAAGAAACATTTGAAAATCAGTAATGAATTGTGTATTGCGATGATCTTTCTCCCACGATACTTACTGGAGTCTGATGGAGCATGGTTTAATATTACTTTCCTGAGAGCATGGTATTTCTCAGTGATGTCACCCGCTTCAGAAATTGGAGCATCATAGTCTGTGTGGACAGTACAAGGCAAGAACAGTGACATCAATATATGTTATCAAAGGGACAATTTCTTTACTTTTATTTAATATTTGCATTTTAAGCAACAGGAAATCGCCTGAGAATATCAATGATGCAACAATTCACCACACAATAAAGCTTGCATTCCTGCAATGATTCAGTGTGTGTTACACAGTCAAACCTGCACCACACTTTTGATAAGCTTGAATTTGATTTTCAAAATAGATACCCAATAACAGTACTACACTGACATAAATATTTTATCAAAAGCACTATCTCTCTCTGACTATATCCAGTCACACACGTCATCACAAAGTTCTACAATATTGCGTACTACAACTTTTACAATATTGCGCTCTACAACTTTTACAATATTGCGCACTACAACTTTTACAATATTGCGCACTACAACTTTTACAATATTGCGCACTACAACTTTTACAATATTGCGCACTACAACTTTTACAATATTGCGCACTACAACTTTTACAATATTGCGCACTACAACTTTTACAATATTGCGCACTACAACTTTTACAATATTGCACACTACAACTTTTACAATATTGCGCACTACAACTTTTACAATATTGCGCACTACAACTTTTACAATATTGCGCACTACACCTTCTGCAATATTGCGCACTACAACTTTTACAATATTGCGCTCTACAACTTTTACAATATTGCGCACTACAACTTTTACAATATTGCGCACTACAACTTTTACAATATTGCGCACTACAACTTTTACAATATTGCGCACTACAACTTTTACAATATTGCGCACTACAACTTTTACAATATTGCGCACTACAACTTTTACAATATTGCACACTACAACTTTTACAATATTGCGCTCGACTTTTACAATATTGCTCACTACGACTTTTACAATATTGCGCACTACAACTTTTACAATATTGCGCACTACACCTTCTGCAATATTGCGCACTACAACTTTTACAATATTGCGCACTACACCTGCAATATTGCGCACTACAACTTTTACAATATTGCGCACTACAACTTTTACAATATTGCACAATGGTGGAGAGCGTTTCTTACCATATGATGTGATGGTTGGTTTATAACCACCATTATCTGCATTGCCGCCATTCATAAAACCAAAGTTTGTACCACCTGTGATGGGAACACAGTACAACTTGATGGTTGTTTATTGTTGTTATTATTATTATTATTATTATTTTATTTTATAGGTTAGATCTTGTTAGAGCATCAAGACCCTTTAATGATGCTCCTAAAACGTTATTTATCATTACTATAATAAATTATTAATATTGGTTTGGGATTGTATTACGGTAGGTCTGAGTGTAAATTAATGGATCAACTTTGTAAGGAACATTAGTCTTGCTGTCTGGCTTCGCAAGATGTGTAAATGGTGTTTAGAGAAAAGATCACATGTCCATATCATAAAGAGGTATCTGTATTGTGTTCTGACATCACAGGGACATCCAGGAGAACAGACTAGGCTGAGGGCATATACAATGCATATAAATGAAGCTTATTCTTATTACTACAAACAAAATGTTGTTTTCTACACACCTACCGTGAAACATATAAAAGTTAATAGAGGCTCCTAAATCAAGTATGTTGGTGACCCTTTGTACTGTATTGTCAATACTCAAGATATGGTGGTCTTCACTCCAATGGTCAAACCATCCCGACCAGAACTCTGTCACCATGAGAGGTTTGTTAGGCTGAAATCAGAAACAACATATACTGGTAAGAATTGAGGTTATCTCATATTGGAACATAAGTTCTGTGACCTTTCTCCTGTCTTATTGTGGTGAATTAATTAAATATTAACAAAATAACAAGATAAAAAATATGGGTTCCCTGTGGTAAAAGTGAAATAAAAGAAATTTGGGTTCCCTGTGGTAAAACTGAAATGAAAAAAATATGGGTTCCCTGTGGTAAAACTGAAATTAAAGAAATATGGGTTCCCTGTGGTAAAGCTGAAATAAAAGAAATATGGGTTCCCTGTGGTAAAACCGAAATGCAAGAAATATGGGTTCCCTGTGGTAAAACTGAAATGCAAGAAATATGGGTGCCCTGTGGTAAAACTGAAATGCAAGAAACATGGGTTCCCTGTGGTAATGCTGAAATGAAAAAAATATGGGTTCCCTGTGATAAAACTGAAATGAAAGAAATATGGGTTCCCTGTGGTTAAACTGAAATAAAAGATATATGGGTTCCCTGTGGTAAAAGTGAAATGCAAGAAATATGGGTTCCCTGTGGTAAAACTGAAATGCAACAAAAATGTGGGTTCCCTGTGGTAAAACTGAAATGAAAGAAATATGGGTTCCCTGTGGTAAAACTGAAATGCAACAAAAATGTGGGTTCCCTGTGGTAAAACTGAAATGAAAGAAATATGGGTTCCCTGTGGTAAAACTGAAACATATGGGTTCCCTGTGGTAAAACCGAAATGCAAGAAATATGGGTTCCCTCTGGTAAAACTCAAATGCAAGAAACATGGGCTGCCTGTGGTAAAACTGAAATGCAAGAAATATGGGTTCCCTGTGGTAAAAGTGAAATGAAAGAAATATGGGTTCCCTGTGGTAAAACTGAAATGAAAGAAAAATGGGTTCCCTGTGGTAAAAGTGAAATGAAAGAAATATGGGTTCCCTGTGGTAAAAGTGAAATGAAAGAAATATGGGTTCCCTGTGGTAAAAGTGAAATGAAAGAAATATGGGTTCCCTGTGGTAAAAGTGAAATGAAAGAAATATGGGTTCCCTGTGGTAAAAGTGAAATGAAAGAAATATGGGTTCCCGTGGTAAATCTGAAATGCAAGAAATATGGGTTCCCTGTGGTAAAACTGAAATGAAAGAAATATGGGTTCCCTGTGGTAAAACTGAAATGGAAGAAATATGGGTTCCCTGTGGTACTATTGAAAACAAGCCAAATATGGGAAACCAAAAAGAAGCAAATGAAATAAAGTTAGACCACTGTCTTTACCTGGACTTTCTTTAAACCCTTCAGCATGTTTGTCTCATTTCTTTGGAAATTAATAGTCATCATAACTAGAAAATAAATAATACCCTTGTTATATTTTTTAATAAAATGGTAAAGTCAATGACATTTTTTAAATAAATGTAAATAAATAGCTAACTCCGCTCTGATTGGTTGGTTAGCGTGTGTCCGTAAGCCCACAGACACACGCTATGGCTAACACGCTCATGTCATCGCCATAGCGTGCACTCTGAAATCAATCGGAAAATAAAATTGTTTTATTTGAATTTGTAGTGACTATATATGTTATAAAAGAAATGGTCAACGCTTTAGCTGTGCATCCATCGAGTTATGGAGCACTTGGGAATTTGGGAGAGCACTTGGCTACGCCTTGAGCAACTCTTACGCTTCTCTCATGCTCTCCCAAATTCCTGCGTGCTCCATAACTCAATGGACGCATGCTAAGCGTTGACCATTCCTTAATTTTATCCCCAGTCTCCTCTCTCTTTCATCAAACACAGGTATACCAGGACAAGGAAAGAAGTTCTAAAAATACATAAGATTTTACAGACATCATTACCATCATCAAGGTGGTACTTTTT
Source organism: Actinostola sp. cb2023 (assembly GCA_033675265.1). Classification (NCBI taxonomy): domain Eukaryota; kingdom Metazoa; phylum Cnidaria; class Anthozoa; order Actiniaria; family Actinostolidae; genus Actinostola; species Actinostola sp. cb2023. The sequence goes on from JAUJYZ010001170.1 coordinate 258,646, forward strand.
CTCCTTATTTATTGTCCACAGTCCATCAGAAGTGAACAGCATCTCTGTGACACCCTTATTTAGCATTTCCTGGAAATTAAAATGAAAAGGTCAACTGTGGCATTATTCCCAGAGGGGCACTCCTATCTACTATATGTAGGTGTGGTGGGGTGTGGTCAGGGTTTGAGCCTAATTTGGATACATTCAGAGTCAGGTCTGATCCTACTAGGGCTGCACTGCAAACTTCTAGCCTGCGTTACAGCCGGAACCAAACCCCGATTAGTACCATCTTCGTAATACCACCTGTTTGCTTAATAATTAATTCTGGACCCCCAACAGCTTAGCACGGTTATATGAAGCAATTTCTGATTGGCTCTTGCCAAATCAATTCTATCGAGGAATTTCATTGGTTCTCTTGGCCAAGCCCAATTTCAATGTGTTGACGCCATTGTAACCAGCATTCACATCAGGTGAAAATCAGCATTATTCAAATACATTTTCACTTACGTTTTTTAGGTAAAGCATGTAAGCTGAGTCATTACCATAGCTGAGATACTCGTTCTCCACCTGCCATGCTATGATTGGACCACCTTTGGAATGCTGAAACATAAACAACAAAACCTGTGGTATTAATAAATAATAATAATTAATGAACTTACATAAGTTACTGTTTGGGATCCCTGTGTTTTACTAACACAGGTAGCCCAACTATCATAATCAGGATTACTGTTTGGGATCCCTGTGTTTTACTAACACAGGTAGCCCAACTATCATAATCAGGATTACTGTTTGGGATCCCTGTGTTTTACTAACCCAGGTAGCCCAACTATCATAATCAGGATTACTGTTTGGGATCCCTGTGCTTTACTAACACAGGTAGCCCAACTATCATAATCAGGATTACTGTTTGGGATCCCTGTGTTTTACTAACCCAGGTAGCCCAACTATCATAATCAGGATTACTGTTTGGGATCCCTGTGCTTTACTAACCCAGGTAGCCCAACTATCATAATCAGGATTACTGTTTGGGATCCCTGTGTTTTACTAAGACAGGTAGCCCAACTATCATAATCAGGACTACTGTTTGGGATCCCTGTGTTTTACTAACACAGGTAGCCCAACTATCATAATCAGGATTACTGTTTGTGATCCCTGTGTTTTACTAACACAGGTAGCCCAACTATCATAATCAGGATTACTGTTTGGGATCCCTGTGTTTTACTAACACAGGTAGCCCAACTATCATAATCAGGACTACTGTTTGGGATCCCTGTGTTTTACTAACACAGGTAGCCCAACTATCATAATCAGGATTACTGTTTGGGATCCCTGTGTTTTACTAACACAGGTAGCCCAACTATCATAATCAGGACTACTGTTTGGGATCCCTGTGTTTTACTAACACAGGTAGCCCAACTATCATAATCAGGATTACTGTTTGGGATCCCTGTGTTTTACTAAGACAGGTAGCCCAACTATCATAATCAGGACAATACCTGCAGGTGGGAAAGCCTTGGAATAAACTCGTCAAAAAATTTACTGGTTGCATCAATAAAAGGCTTGTATAGTGTTCTGAGCTCCATCTTAGGGTCTGTCAATAACCAACTGAAAAAAAAAACACGAATATATACCGTAATACATACATTATTGTACCCAGACCCTTCTCAGCTTTCTAACGAAAAATCGAAGGCTCTGGTAAGAGACAAACCGGAAGACCCAGATTCTAGGTCGTCAGATACATGTATCTGTTTTTCTTTTAGACTGAAATGTAGATTAAGGTTTGTTAGAGCATCGGCGAGAACTTTGCTGTGTCTTGTGGTGAACTGCCATGTCTTGGGGGTAAACTTTGGTTGTAAATTCTATTTGTGCACCTGTCATCTGTGCATCTACATGTATGACAGCTGTACAGACACGTTGCAAAGATATATATACCTTGGTAATCCTCCAAGATCCCACTCAGCACAGATGTATGGACCAGGCCTCATAATGACATACAAACCAAGATCACGTGCAGTTTCTACAAACTTCCTAAAATAAACACACAAATACACATACAATCAGCTCTCTAACTTAGACACCCTCACGATCAGGGGTGTAGCGAGGACCCAGGAATTCAACCAGAATAAAAAAGTAAAACAAAAACAAAACAAAAAACACACACACACACACAAAAAGAAACAAACATCTTTACCAAAACTTAGGGGGCCACGTGACACCCCACCACCCCCCAGACAGCTGCTAAAGCATCAGGGCTGTACAACAGACTCAATCACTACTTATTATATTTTGCTACTAACTCAAACTATTTTGGGCAACCCTAACAAATTTTAATTTTGAATTTTTAAAAAGCTCAAAACCTTATTTTCAGGTTTTCACTTTGTTGCACTTGAATTAGCAGGTGTGACATTATATATTCAAAATAACTGGCTTTCAAAGTAAACTACCACTAATACCACTCCTAAAATATAAAATATCAACGTTTTTAGTGTGACAAAATAAAACAGCTGACTGCATGACTGAAGTGAATTAATGGGAATCATATGACAATAGGGAGGGACGGATACTTACACCACATCTAATTGTCCTTCAAAATTAAAAGTCCCTCGTACTTCTTCGTGTAAATTCCATGGTACATAGCTAAACAAGCGGGAAAAAGATGACACAAAGCTCATGAGAAAATAAAAACAACCCATTAATTGTGACCCTAGCTACCCTGTTATTTAGGCCCTAACTTAAGTTAAGTTACATGTACATGTAAGCATGTTTTTAGACATGTACATGTAGATTATAGTACTCCCATAAACACTAACAGCCACTATGAGTTGTGAGTGCCTATTTGGGTATCAGTGACACACTATTAAGTCTATAAGCTCACGTTTCTACTGTATTGAGTCCCATGCCTTTAAGCTTGAGTAATCGATCAGACCAATATTCAGGTACAATTCTAAAATAGTGCATGGCTCCACTAAGGATTCTGAACGGCTTTTGATTCAAGTAGAAGTTCTCTCCCTCTGCGAACAAACCATTCCTTGAGTGTCGTGAAAGAGCAGTTCTACTGGTCCGTCCATAATACATCCACAGTACTAACATGGTAGATACTAGGACTAGAATAAGGATGGATTTTCTGTTCAGCTGAATGGCTTTCCCCATCATAGTTGTGACTGGAACAATAGTACCGCCACTGCAAAGCCAATTTGAACAATGATCTGCCCGCCTGAAATCCTTGACGAACCAGCAAGTAATAGCTTCTTTCGTTCTCCAAAAGTATATAGAGCTGAGATCAGCTGAAGTGGGATTTAACTAGTCTTTTCTTCAATAAAGTTGTTGTATGGTCAGGTAAAACGAACCACCATCACGGACAAATCGTAGGATTGGGATTCCTGTGGCACATATAGAAGAGAAGGGACTGAGGAGCAGTTAATATTTTGCGCGCGAATTTTGCGCGCTTATCGCAATAAAGATACATAACAAATTACCATACAGTATGTCTTTATTCATTTTCGAGACTTTAAATACAAATTCTTTAAATAACGACTACGTGACAAATAAATACAAGACGTTGACAAAAATGACATAAAAACACATGAAGAACATTGAAATGGCTTCCTTTGTTTCTTCCGTCCAATCACAGTACGATAAACAAAGGTCAGTCATAAAATATTCCATGATAAATATACCCTGCCAGCAAAGATTTTCTTCTTGGGCAAGTAGAAAAAAACCTCTGCTCGCAGGGTATGATAAATACTGTGTAAATCCCTAAAATGAAGTATTAAATACATAAATATCACATAAATATCTGGCACCATACTAATGGAGTGAGGCACGTACGGTATTGCAGAAAAATTATGCAAATGAAGTTGTGTTAATTTCCTTAATTTGCATAATTGTTCTGCAATACCGCACCTCACATTAGTAACTAATGGACTCCTGGCAGTGAGTATAGTCCAGTCTAGTGTATTTCATACTCGCTAAAAAACTATTTATCATTTGCAAAATGCATCCAGTCATTTTTGTGAGCCGATCCCATTCTCCCAGATCAGTCATCAATAACTTTAGTACAGGTCAGACCCTGGGGGTCTGGGGTGGGGTATAGCACAGGTCAGACTCTGGGGGACCGGGGTGGGGTATAGTACAGGCCAGACCCTGGGGGATCAGGGTGGGATATATAGTACAGGTCAGACCCTGGGGGGTGGGGTATAGTACAGGCCAGACCCTGGGGATCAGGGTGGGGTATAGTACAGGTCAGACCCTGGGGGGGGGGGGGGGGGGGTATAGTACAGGTCAGACTCTGGAGGGTGGGGTGGAATATGTTTTCTAAAAAACTATTGTTGCATTTAGTGTGACAGCAGCAATAATATAATTATTTAAACTCCTAATCTTATTCATTTTTATCTAAATTCAATGTGTTTCCATAAGTTTGTCCAGGATTGGATCCTTTGAGAATTTAATTATTCCATTTGGATTTCGACTTTCTTGCTCAAAGACGACGATCTGCAAGTACAAAAAAATTTATGATAACCATATTAAAAAATAGGATGACAGGACGGTCGGGTAGGGGAGGGCGGTACAAACAATCTCCACTCCTCTCCTCTCCCCATCCATCCTTGGGAACCCAGGGATATATTCTGTTGCTTGTTGTAATTATTATTATTACTCGCTCCCAGAGAAATACCCCTGGAAACGAAGTCTGTTGTTGGAACTTTGATACTGATTGGTCGACCTTGCTTTAGGTCGACTGGTCGACCTTGCTTTAGGTCGACCAACGAGTAACGAGTGACAGAATATACCCCTGGGTTCCCGAGGATGATCCTCATCCTCCTTTTGGGCAAACCACACAAGCTACATTGTAAAAAAAAATCTCAACTACATACCGTGTTTGCTCCTGGTTGAAGCCAGACTGATGGGATATACAGCGTTTGTTGGGGTCCTACTTTCCAGTATCGGCCCAGAATGTGCTCGTTAACAAAAACCACACCCTTGCCCCACCCAGTCATCTCAAGGTAAGTGTCATGTGGTTTGTTGGTAATAGTAAAAGTACCCTTGAAGAATCCAGGAAACACCGAAGCATGCTTTTCTTCTGCAATGGAATCCCATGGTCCTTCCAGAAATGCTCTGTGAACACAAATAGCATTATTAGTATGATATGGAAGTGATATCAGTTACAGAGGGCTAACAATATGTAGAGGTAATCACATGGTTTCGAGTTCAATATACAGCCTTGTGCAATTTTGATACTCTTTGGAAAAAAAAATATCAATATTGTACAGATTCAGAGAGAAGTGAATGGGTGATGTCAAGAGGAATGGGGAGTTTGCAGGCTGTTGCCCACCACCGTACGTTTCTTAAGAAAAAAGCCAACTTCGGTCGCTCATAACTTTCGCTCTATTCATCGAAATTACTTCAAAATTTCAATTTTTGCTAATTTTGGTGTGCTCTTTTCAAATATTATATTTTTGTTTTTGTTGGATTAAAATTTAAAATGTCACGCAACAAAATGTCACACCTGCAAACTCCCCATTGGAAGGCTGGGAATGAGATAACAAACTTACACCACCCTACTACTACACAGTCCTACATTATACCCTTTAATACCCAGCAGAAAAACACACAGCATCTTAGCTTAGAATAACAAATATAATTTCAAGTCATGAATTAAGTTTCTATGAAATGTTTACTTAGTGATAAAGGAGTTATGGAAGCTAAGAGGGAAGACTGTCCAGGATTTAGGCTCCTTTCCATCGATGAGAACTTCTCCAATTATTCCTAGAAAACAAGCAAAGCAATCCAAGACTTTGGTCAACAATACTATAATAAGTTATAAAGTAATTTGTCACTTGGTAATAGTTCGCAAAGAAGTTTGCAAGGTTTTGTCAATCGTAAATAAAGACTCGGAAAAAAAAGGCCCAGACTTGGTTACGCTTGACGAAACCCTACAAACTGCTTTACAATACTCTAATAGTTTATAGTCGTAAAGGCCATGCAAATGCTCCCGTGCAGCTTCATCCAACGATGGATGAGGATATCAAACGGATCCAACATCGTTGGGCTCAACCCTTGGGCTCATCCTAGTTCCCAGGCTCTTCTCCTTCCTTCCCCAATGGTTGACCATTGGGTTACCTGTGGTACATCAAAGAAGAGAGAAGTCTGGAGCCAAGCATTAGTCTTACCTTTGTACTGATCAACTATGCGACGACCAGAACTAGTTCGTCCCATATTTTCAACTATAATGTCCAAAGTTAACACTTCATCCTCATCAGCTGGTGGCTGTGTAAAAACAACTTAGTGATTATTCCATGCAGAGCATCATGGCTCAGTGTCACCATCACATGATTGGTTGGGTGACTACCTTATTTCCCTTACTGTACATACAAACTAAAGAATTAAGCTATTCCAATCAAAATACAATCTTGTACCCAGAGCCTGCATTCCTCCTGGTCAGCACTGGCAACATGGGCTCTGGGTATGAGATTGATCCATTGATCAGCTGACTAACTGACTGTACGAATGGAAGTGAGTGAGTGAGTGAGCAAGTGAGTAAGTACGTAACTGAATGAATGAATGAATGAATGAATGAATGAACAACTGACTGACTGACAGACTCACTAACTGTCTACATGTTCTTTAATTCATTTTTGTCCTGTCAGAAGGTTTATGTATAGTTCAATGAAATAAAATAACTTGTTTTGTGAAGGGGAATCTAGTGGCCTATGGAGGTGTCTGTTAGTGGTACAACTGCATTGGCTGGATTATTGCGCTCGCGTTCTATACAAAACTACTGTACATGTATGTACATCCCACAAAGTTAATTAGAACTAGTTCTCATATACCTGCAACAACAACTTGTAACAACAACAACAACAACAACAACAACAACAACAACAACAACAAGTTTATTCTACTCGTCAAAAATAGATTACAAATGAGAAAATATAACAAATACCTTATATTTCAGTTCTACTTCTACAGACATCATCGTATCTACACTCAAGCTTCGCCGTTCAAAGTCCATAGCATCCAATGTAGCAACAAGTTTAGAACCCACCATAACCTAACAGGTAACAAATCAAGTAATGAATGTGAATAGGCATATAGAAAGTGAATAAATCAGAACGTTTGAATGAAATAGTGAATGAATTATTGGCTGACTGACTGACCAGCTGACTGACTAACTGACTAGTACTGACTGACTGACTGATTGGCTGACTGACTGACTGACCAGCTGACTGGCTGACTGGCTGAGTGAGTGACTGACTGGCTGAGTGACTGACCGGCTGACTGACCAGCTGACTGACTGACTGACTAGTACTTACTGACTGACTAGTACTGACTGACTGACTGATTGGCTGACTGACTAGTACTGACTGACTGACTGATTGGCTGACTGACTGACTGACCAGCTAACTGACTGACTGGCTGAGTGACCAGCTGACTGACTGACCGGCTGACTGACCAGCTGACTGACTGACCAACTGACCAGCTGACTGACTGACTGACCAATCAGCTGACTGGCCGACTGACTGACCATCCAGTGGAATAACTGACTGATAGACTGTATGAATGGAAGTGAGTGAGTCAGTGATCATGAGCAAGCTAGTAAGTACAGGTAAGTAACTGAATGAATGAATGATTGAACAACTGACTGACAAACTCACTAACTGACTACTTAGACATGACTGAATGGGAGTGAGTTAGTGAGTGAATAAGTAACTGACTGACCGAATGGAAGGAATACTGGTACCTGTGCTCTATCCCTGTATTTCTCGATATAGAGTTTCTTCGCTCCATGAAGCAGCTTTGTACGATAGACTACAAACCCATAGCATTGCCCTCCATTGTTGTTAATATGCAGTTTTTCCATTGGCACAATCTTCTTGATTTTGATCATTTGATCCTGCACCAAACCAACATTACAAATAAAATATTATTGATAATACAGTCGAACCTCCCGTAAGTGACCACCCAAAATGTCAAGTTTTGTGGTCGCTTACGTGAGGCGGTCGCTTATGAGTGTCCACCTATATTGATTTGATTTAGAACTGAACTTTTGGTATTTTGGAAAGCTGGTCGCTTAGGAGAGGTGGTCGCATACGAGAGTGGTCGCAACCGGAGGTTCAACTGTAGTAACAAAACAGAACACAGATAGGGTGTGTTCTGCAGACAATAATTTTGTATTTAATCGAAAATTTTCAAAGCTTAAACTTGACAAATATTACTTAGAAATACGAAATATCTATAGGAAGCTAGAAAAAACTTTAATTTGCTGTATTTAGGTTGAATGTTAACCGAATTTCTTGCGTTTTAATATTTGAGCACACCACAGGAAGCCCACATTTCAATGATCGTTTTTACCTACTTCTAGATTTCTGTTTGTAACGGAACTCACACCATAGATAGCTCTAGAGATGTAATATACTTGAGTGAAGAAATAGTTTCAGATTTTCACAAATTGAGTGGGAAAATCGACTTTGAATGTCATCCTTTTTGGCGGGTTACCTGTGGTGTCGTGCAGGAAGCCCAAAATCCAAAGAGTTGTGTCCACATACTATTACATTACATAACAGATAGTAAACAAAAAGGAGGCCAAATGCTCTTGTGGTTAGAGGTTTAAGTTTTGCCACAGCTTGCAAAATATTGAAAAGAAGTGATTTCTTGGAAAGAAGCGTCAAGACCTATCCTATCACTTATCAGGACAATTATGTACCTCAAGGATCAGAGTCTATGTACGTAAAGCCTCCCTTTCAAGAAGCTTCAATACAAATGAAATGACGTACAAGACACTTACCACATACTTGTACATGTTTTGTAACGGAATATGGTGATTCATTTTGACTGGTTCTATCAATAAAAATAACAGCGATTAAGAGCTATTCTGTATGTACAATTCTTTCTTTCTAAATGAGTTTTTTTTGCTGTGTATATCCATGTGCACCTTACCATAAACTGCTCGCATAATATTTGGAGGAATGTCTGGAAGCTCTTTGGGAACTGCATAGAAACACAGCGAGTGTCAGTAAACCATAAACTGCAGAACAGCCCCTACCATGCAAGGAGAGTCTCCTTTTAGAGGTAAAAGCAGACTCTGTCCACAGGATAAACAGCCACTATTTATTAGCAAAACTCCAGCGAGAAGAGAGAAAGCAAAGAAGCACGAAATGTAGACTCCCTGCTTCTCTAAATCATTCTCACATGGCTAGAACTTTGGCAGAAATTTGAAAATAAGCAGGGACTATTTTGGGGTCTAAAATCCAGTCAAGAATAAGAAGAAGAAGAAGAAGAAGAACCAAACACAAAGGCTGTACAGTATAGGGATGTGGTATCTGCAATACTCACTTGAGTTCTCTGGTGCATGTGCACGAATGATATTTCTTGTGTCTTTGTACTTGGTAGTGACGTCACCAGCCTCATTTAAAAATGCATCGAAGTCTGGACAAATAAGACAAAGAGATTTCTGTAAAAAGTATGTACAGGACTTGCCTTCTTGGGCTACGTACGTGCCCTTCCACTTTCCTTTAACCCAATAAGGTTACATGTTATTCTATCTGCACAAAATTATAAAATCCTCTTCAAGACTATGAATTTCCACTCACCAAAAGAAGTAATAGTAGGTTCATACTCAAACTTCTCTCCACTATTTGCTCCATTCATGAAACCGAAGTTTGTACCACCTGATAGATAGAAATACATTGCACATGGTAGTGTTGGTTTGTGGTGTTGGTGTGGGTCATGGTGGTGGTTGAGGTGGTGGTTGAGGTGGTGGTTGAGGTGGTGGTTGAGGTGGTGGTGAGGTGGTGGTTGAGGTGGTGGTTGAGGTGGTGGTTGAGGTGGTGGTTGAGGTGGTGGTTGAGGTGGTGGTTGAGGTGGTGGTTGAGGTGGTGGTTGAGGTGGTGGTTGTGGTCGTGGCGGTGGTGGTGGTTGTGGTGGTGGTGGTGGTGGCTGTGGAGGTTGTGGTGGTTGTGGTGGTGGTGGTGGCTGTGGAGGTTGTGGTGGTTGTGGTGGTGGTGGCTGTGGTCGTGGTCGTTGTAGTGGTTGTTGTGGTGGTGGTGGTGGCTGTGGTAGTGGTTGTGTGGTAGTGGTGGTTGAGGTGGTGGTTGTGGTGGTGGTGGTGGTAGTGGTGGTGGTGGTGGTGGTTGTGGTGGTAGTGGCTGTGGTGGATGTGGTCGTGGTAGTGGTGGTGGTTGTGGTGGGGTTGAGGTGGTGGTGGTGGTGGTGGTGGTGGCTGTGGTGGTGGTCGTGGTGGTGGTGGTTGTGGTGGTGGTGGTGGCTGTGGTGGATGTGGTCGTGGTAGTGGTGGTTGAGGTGATGGTTGTGGTGACAGTGGTGGTGGTGATGATAACTTTATTTATATAGCACAAAATCCTGAAGTTCTAAGGCGATGATCATCATCATAATAATTATAATAATAACAATAATAAGTTCTTATAATAATAATGATAATGTTGGTGGTGGTCATGACAATGATGATGATGATGGACCATGCAACAATTTCTAAGATGAAGTAGGCTTACCATGAAACATATAAAAGTTGATAGAAGCCCCCATTGCTAACACAGTAGCAACACTCGCTGCTATTTTGTCTACAGGCAGAGTATGATGTTGTTCCCCCCAGTGATCATACCAACCAGGCCAGAACTCTGTTACCATTAGAGGTTTATCAGGCTGGGGAGAGAATAGTTCAGTGAGTTTACTACTGTTGTGAGCTTGCTCTCAGTGGAGAGGAGGGGAGAGGAGGGGAAAGGAGGGGAAAGGGTAGAGGAGGGGAGAGGAGGGTAGAGGAGGAGGAGGGAGAGGAGGGGAGAGGAGGGGAGAGGAGGGGAGAGGAGGGGAGAGGAGGGGAGAGGAGGGGAGAGGAGGGGAGAGGAGGGGAGAGGAGGGGAGAGGAGGGGAGGGGAGAGGAGAGGAGGGGAGAGAGGAGGGGAGATGTACTGTACCTGTAAATTCTTCAAATCTTCAAGAGAACTTTTCTCTTCTAACAAATACACCATATTAAGGGTCTTCAGGACTAAATTGTGGCATGGAAAAATGTTAGTTAAATCATGTAAGGTCTGGCAACATATGGCTTCTCTGGGTACAGACAACATGCTGAGATATTCAGTATATTAATATATCTTGAATCCACTTGATTCCAAATGTTAATTTGTTATATTTTTATTAATATAAAAATAATAAAAATTAAAAAATAGGAAAAATTAAATTATTATTTTGTTATATGTCAGGCAAGCTCAAACCCTTGTCCCTGCCCTAACCTTCAGCGGCTTATAAAAAAAACCTGAATAGTATGCTTGCTTATGCTATGATGATCACTCACCACCAGGTAGATCTATAGGGTTACGCATCAGGCCAGTCAATGAATCTGATGTAAACATGAGCTCTTTTACACCATTCTCAAGCATTATCTGTCAAGGTGATTTAAAGAATGGTAACATGCAATAAATTAGGAGTTCTCAGCATTAGCAAGCGGACTAAACATCACAGCACTTTTTAGATTGTAGAAAAACCTGTGGAAATATGAGTATTGACTGTTTTAAAAACTACAATCTAAAAAGTGTTATGTTGTCCTTAAAATTGACAACATGCACTCAACTTGATTCCTTTTAATCACAACTATTATTAATAATAAGCGTAGGCTATCGACCATCTATGTTGGAGGCTCATGGCCCAACAAGCTGTTGCAAGCAAGCTGTCTTTTAAGGACATCTACTCTATTTGACAAATTTCACCAACCTTTTGCAGTGCTTTCATGTACTCAACGTCTTTACCAAATGACAAGTATTCGTTCTCAATTTGCCAAGCTATGATTGGACCATCGTGAGTATACTACAATTTTAACAATGCAACATTGAAAACCATACACTCATGTACTGGTAGATATAATTGTAATGGAATCTATAGTTCATTGATCAACATTTGGTGGGGTGGGTAGGGTATCTATAGCAACTGGGTATCTATAGCAACTGGGTATCCATAGCAACTGGTATACCATAGCAACTGGTTATCCATAGCAACTGGATGTTCATAACAACTACCAGTAGGTGTCCATCACAACTGGGTGCTCATAACATATTGGTTGCTCATAGCAACTGAGTGTCCATAGCATCTGGTTATCCAAAGCATCTGGTATCCATAGCAACTGGGTATCCATAGCAACTGGATGTTCATAACAACTACCAGTAGGTGTCCATCACAACTGGGTGCTCATAATAATTGGTTGCTCATAGTAACTGAGTATCCATAGCAACTGGTTGTTTATAACTGGGTGTCCATAATAAGTGGGTGCCCATAATGAGTGGATGCCGATATGAGTGAGTGACAGTCCATAAAACTGGATTTGTCTGCATGTTAAAAGTGACTACACTCACTTGAAGTGGAACTAGAAGGTGTAACAGTTTCGTAAAATATTTCTCAACAGCACCAAGGAATCGTGGATTGGATGAACGAAGGTTTCCTTGCGTCTCCTCTAGCAGCCAACTTTTGATAAAGAAATCAGAACATGAGGCATTGTACATTTTGCATATGATGTCCCTGTTCTCACAGACTTGATTTGTTTTAGGCTATGACAACCAAATCAAGGTGACTGATGACTCCACATTTACTTTATTGGTTATTGTTTCATGTTACGCTTATGCCAAATTATTTGCACTGGGCTACCTGTGGTAGGAGTCAAATTCCACAGGGAGCCCAAACTTAAAAGTATGGATTTTTTGTGGCCTACGGTACCTTGGAAGACCTCCCAAATCCAATTCCGCACCAATATACGGTCCTGGTCTGAGAATTACGTACAGTCCTAGTTGGTGGGCTTCCTTAATAAAAGACCTAAATGTTGAAAAGAGAAAGAAAAGCAAAGAAAGTTAGATTTATTATGACCTTAGTTAATCGATCAGAAGCCTCAACGACTTGCTATGCTTCTTAGTAAAGCACTTACACTATATCATACTCTGGTTCTGTAAACTTCATGGTTCCTTTAACTTCTTCATGAATATTCCAAGGTATAAACCTAAACAGTTGTATTATTAATAGAATGTATACAGCAGTTACAATAAATTAACATTAATCAATCAATCAATCAATCAATCAATCAAACCGATATGTGACAGGCCGAAAGGAAGCATAGATTTATGACAGGCCTGAAGTCCCTTTTATTATTATTATTGTTACAAAATAAAGGTAAAGGTTATCTATCTACAATGATGGTGACTCGTGATGTCACTGCTAGCACTACTAATGTTCGTTGGTGAGTTAACATAAATATACCTTCTTCTTGCAGAAAACAAATGAACAACAAATACATTATCCATGCTGCCTTTCGTTGTTGTGTAGACTGTATATTAAGTTTATTTGAGTCTCAATCTAATAGCTTGGCACATATGCCTTACTAATAAGGGAGACTAATAGAGTCGTTTTCGTATGAGTGGGATTCAAGTAGTTATGGTACTGTTCGTGCCGTGCAGTGACCGTATCGCGCCATCATCGTGTGGTATCCAGGCATTCTGATTGGTTGAGTAATGATTTCGTGTGCTGTGATTGGTTGAATACAATGTGTTCGATTCCGTACCGTGACTCCGTACCATAGGTTTCCCACTCATACGAAAACGACTCTATAAACTACTCGTAGTCAAAGTGGTATTTGTTCTTTTTTGCCCATCGATCAATTCTGTTCAATGGAATGAAATGTGGAGAGAATGGCATAACATAGTCTAATTATTACCGCCATTTACGTGATCATCCAAGCCATGCAAATTAAGGTCTAACCATTTGTAGATTACATGTATGATTACAAAGGCAGCACCTTAATAATAATAATAATAATAATAATAATAAGGCCCCATTTTACTGGTATAGTACCATTGTGTACAGGTTATATAATTAATCCACTACGTAATAGGTTTTCCAAACACACAAGACAGATTTAATAGTGGGACTTTGAGGATTTTCAAAATCTATTTTTTTAGTCTAGATGATGATGATTTCCCCTGAGGGTATCCCTACACGACCACATTACCATTTTGCTTGACGTGGCACATAATTATATTATTGGCTCTAAGAATAATAACATGTGTTTATGAAATAAAAGCAACTAGGGAGCATGCAATTAAACACCCATGTTTTACTCCTGGAAAAAAATAAACATCCATCATGAGTTATTGAAAAAAAATAAGAACCTGTACAAGAACCTTAAAAACAGCATGATTTCTCACTAAACGTCAGATATATATTTTCTAGGCTGACTTGGAAAATGCAGGTTCTTTTACGTGGGTTTTCACTGCATGCATGTCACCAAACAAAACTAAAAAAAAAAGTAAAAACAAGAAAATTTTATATGCTGCATCAGCAAGACTGTAAGCTTACATACAAGTCTTAACTATAAAGTGTACATGTATATAAGCTTACACAACGGGCGGTATTAAACTTAATAAAAGCTAAGAATTGCATCCATACGTTGTCACTGTGTTGAGTCCCATGGCTTTGAGCTTCGATAAACGATCACTCCAATACTCAGGCACGACTCGGAAATAATGTATTGAACCACCTAGGATTGTGAATGGCTTTCCTTGCAGCTTGAACTGTGTACCCGACATCTCAAGAGAAGTCACAGGTACTTTTAACGATTCATCTGCTTCGTGGGCTTCGATGGACACTTCATTTGACAACTGCATTGAGATACCCTTGTGTTTTGAGTTTAGAAAGTACGGTATGAATACAATTGCTGTGATTAATAAGACGAGCAGGAGGACGAGAAACCGACGACTTCGCGTAAATCCGCCAAGAAATAAGGCCTGATTCAACAACCTTCTTAGACTCATAGCTTGAGGATAGTGTTATAGACTTCTGTCGATCACTTTGTGACGACGTGATCTTTGCAAGAAGAAGAAAATAACATCTGATGAAGCAAAACAAGCACTTGATAGTGAAGAAGAGTTCATCAAACTTCGCTTTCAGTTCGACTTGTGTCGAATTTAATTTGTGGGGGGAGTAGAGGGGAGCCGCTATTTTAAACTCTTGAAAATGAAAAATTCGACACCTTATAAATCAAACAAGCCAATTAGTATATTCTAACCTTATTTATTCTTAAATGCAGTTGATTAAAATTATTTTATTTCAATTAAAACAGCTTTTATAAACATTTATAAGATGAGAAAATTACCCCTCCCTTCCCCGCCCCTACTAATGTCAGACCATAACTTTGGTCGTGAGAGACTGGGTTCTACGCGCGTCTAAGGTTTTTGAAATCGGCGGGTTTTGTGCATTTCACAAAGTTTTTAAAGTTTTTTTAAATAGATTTTGCTCGAAAAAGCTTTCAAAATATTCTCTATGGCGGGCCCAGATGTGATTGATGTAGTTAGGTAAGTGAAATACGAACTTTCAGCTTTGTGTTGACATGAAAAAGCACAGCTTTGTCTTTGACAATGGCGTCCGGGTCTTCGGTCTTGGCGCAGTCGGCCTCGATTCATGGCACAAAATTGACACAAAAACGTGATTAAATTGTCATAGCAATCATACAGTTATTCACTATTGTCCCAAATCCACAGAGCTTCTAAGAAACATCGTCGTTTTGACGAAAAATTCCACAAGTTTATCCAAAAAATAACAACGGTAGGTCACACTATGTTGTATGCAAGTACGACATGACAGTGTATATTGCTTTCCCCTTCTTTTAGCTTCGACGAAATTCATTTGAAAGTTCTGTCGTTTCCATTTCTAGAGCATGCTTTTCAATGGATTCATCATGGGAATTATAATGCTGAATGCGTTGGGTATTGGTTTAGAAACCGTAGATGAATTCAAGCGAACTCAAGCCAACACGTTTAAAATTTTGGACGAGTTTTTCCTGTCCATCTACACCATGGAGTTTGTGATGAAGCTGTACGCAGAGCCGTCACTTTACTGGAAAAGTAGTTACAATAAATTTGATTTTACCATATTGCTGACATCCTACATCCAAGTTATAATGGACGAGTTGAAAGTGGGAGATAATCTCCTCACGCCATTGCGTCTTCTGAGAGGTAAAAAGTCAAAATGACTCTTGGCACCAAAGGCAAAGGTCCAAAGCAAATAATTTTAAAATGAATAAGGGAGTGTTTACAAATACGCAACAATGAATACGGGTCCATAGAAATACCATAGAATAAGCGAAGAATAAACGGTTGAATGAATGAAAGTGTTAGACGAGGGAATGAAGACTACCATTGAATGAAGGACTGAATGATTAAATGTTTGAATGAAAGAATGAATGAATGAATGAGCGAGACCAGTGAATGAATGAATGAAGGTATCAGGGCCGTACACAGCACAGGGGCAGGGGGGCAGTTGACCCCCACCCCCTAGCAAGGCGAAAAAGATGCCAAAAAGTACCATGACTGAGAACTGTACTATTTCTTTTTTTTTAATGCTGTTAAATACGTAATGCCCCCCTTGAATTTTGGGATAAAAATAAATAAATAAATTGATTAAGTACAAATACAAATTCAAATGAGAATGAATAATAGAATTATAATTCCAGTTGTATTTCTCGTATTGCAGTTGCCCGTACGCTACGTACAATCTCGTTCATAGAAGGCCTTCAAGTACTCGTCAGTGCTCTCGTCGATACGATACGTAGTTCTGTATTCAATGTAGTCATTCTCTTGACCATGTTGATGGGGTTCTTTGCCGTAGTCGGCTACTACATCTTTGGCTACGAAGAAGAAACCGGTGACAAGAAACACTGGGGGAACCTTAGTACTGCAATGCTGACGTTGTTTACATTTGTAACGGTAAGGGGTGGTGCCCGGGAGGGGGGGGGGGGGGGGGGGGGGGGGGGGGGGGGGGGGGGGGGGGGGGGGGGGGGGGGGGGGGGAGGAGGGGTATTCTGGGAGTTTTCAGGTAGGGGTGTGTCGCGGACACCTCAAAATCCTGACCCTATTCCAGACCTAAAAATGCGGTTTTCCATACCCTATCCCAGACCTATAAGCTCAATATTCTATACCCTATCCCAGACCTAACCTAAAAACGTAATTAAACAGTACGTTGTTTCTGCTAGTACCGTAATGATTCGATTTAGCGCCCTTAGGCTTCCAATAAGGGCCCTCCTTTAGTGTACATATATATACCTCTTATAGAGTCGTTTTCGTATGCGTGGGAAGTAGTTATGGTACTGTTCGTGCCGTGCGGTGACGGTGCCGTGTCCAAGCATTCTGATTGGTTGAGCATTTTATTTTTTATGATTTTGCGCGCTTTGATTGGTTGAATGCAATGTCTGCAGGCTATTCCGTACCGTGACGGTAACTCTGTGCCGTATTGGTTTCCCACTCATACGAAAACGACTCTATTAATCGAGTGTGAGGTCCATACCATAATTAGCCACTTTAGAAACGAGTAAAGGACTGGGAACGAGTTTTAAGAATTAATCTAATTAAGAAATGAACCCCATCACAAGAAAGAGCATATCAAAATTGGCATTATTACAAAGTTTCAAAAGGTTTTGTTAGATATTGAACGAGTAACAGCTTTCCAAAAATCGCAAAAATTACAAAGAAATGTAGGTTTAGTAGGGACGCTTGTCCCGAGTAACCTGATACATTTCTTTGTAATTTTTGCAGTTTTTAAATGTCTGCAGTTCAGTTCTATTTCTCCAAACCATATCAAACTCCTAAAACTTACTAATTGTGATTATGCTCTTTCTTGTGATGGGGTTCATTTTTTTAATTAGATTAATTCTTAAAACTCGTTCCCAGTCCTCCACTCGTTTCTAAAGTGGCTAATTATGGATCGAGTTTTATTTTACTCACTTATAAAATAAAATTAGAGTGTTAATCCAAAGCGAAAATCCCAAGCGTTGCGCTCGCGTGTGGGCCAGTCCTCCAAAGTGGGGGGGGGGGGGGGGGGGGGGGGAGGGGGGACGATCGATCGAGGATCCAGTTACGGTACAGAGCAAACGAGGTTAATAAGGTGTTTATTATATGGCTTCTGCACCAACAAATTCACACAGAAAGGATGTTTTCATTCACTACGGTCCGTACTGAAAGTTATGGACCGCTAATTGACCACTCTCAATTCTCCAATTTTACCGCATTTCAGTATTCGTGTTGTGTCGTTATCAGTACACGCAGGTGTTGGTTTGGGTTTTTATCGTTATGGATGTTCAATTACCGACTAGTTGATATGTATTTTTTTAGGTTGATGGCTGGACAGAAATCCAAAAGGATTTGGACAAAAGGCCGTACAGTCAGTGGTTCACCATCACCTTCATATTCGTTGGTCACTTCATTTTTACCAACTTGTTTATTGGGATCATTATCATGGTAAGTCGGACGATTTGCTGAATGTTTCACGGCAACGTAACGATGGCCTCTTTCACGACAACGCGCAAACTATCACGAGAACGGTGGTAGTTTCACGATAACGCACGCATTATCACGATAATAGTGGACTCTTACCGATAATGCACATATTGTCACGATGATGTAGTATATTTAATTACTGTTTTTATATAATTATCTATTTATTTACTGTATATAGTTTGTTTGTACTTTTGTAAATATTATTCTAGTTCATTTATTGAATGGTTGTAGCTATTGTTACTCAATGGGTTGATTAAAAGAAATATTAATAATAGGGTTATGACGGTGGGCCTTTCACGATAACGCATGTATCACGATAACGGTGGTCTCTCACAAATAACGCACGCATTATTACGACAACTGTGGTCTCTTACGATAACGCACGTATTATTACGACAACTGTGGTCTCTTACGATAACGCAATAACGCACGTACGCACGTATTATTACGACAACTGTGGTCTCTTACGATAACGCACGTATTATTACGACAACTGTGGTCTCTTACGATAACGCACGCATTATTACGACAACTGTGGTCTCTTACGATAACGCACGCATTATTACGACAACTGTGGTCTCTTACGATAACGCACGTATTATTACGACAACTGTGGTCTCTTACAGATAACGCACGTATTATTACGACAACTGTGGTCTCTTACAGATAACGCACGCATTATTACGACAACTGTGGTCTCTTACGATAACGCACGCATTATTACGACAACTGTGGTCTCTTACGATAACGCACGTATTATTACGACAACTGTGGTCTCTTACGATAACGCACGTATTATTACGACAACTGTGGTCTCTTGCGATAACGCACGTGTATTACGACAACTGTGGTCTCTTACGATAACGCACGTATTATTACGACAACTGTGGTCTCTTACGATAACGCACGTATTATTACGACAACTGTGGTCTCTTACGATAACGCACGTATTATTACGACAACTGTGGTCTCTTACGATAACGCACGTATTATTACGACAACTGTGGTCTCTTACGATAACGCACGTATTATTACGACAACTGTGGTCTCTTACGATAACGCACGTATTATTACGACAACTGTGGTCTCTTACGATAACGCACGTATTATTACGACAACTGTGGTCTCTTACGATAACGCACGTATTATTACGACAACTGTGGTCTCTTACGATAACGCACGTATTATTACGACAACTGTGGTCTCTTACGATAACGCACGCATTATTACGACAACTGTGGTCTCTTACGATAACGCACGTATTATTACGACAACTGTGGTCTCTTACGATAACGCACGTATTATTACGACAACTGTGGTCTCTTACGATAACGCACGTATTATTACGACAACTGTGGTCTCTTACGATAACGCACGTATTATTACGACAACTGTGGTCTCTTACGATAACGCACGCATTATTACGACAACTGTGGTCTCTTACGATAACGCACGTATTATTACGACAACTGTGGTCTCTTACGATAACGCACGCATTATTACGACAACTGTGGTCTCTTACGATAACGCACGCATTATTACGACAACTGTGGTCTCTTACGATAACGCACGTATCGTCACGATAGAGTCGTTTCGTATGAGTGGGAAACCTACGGCACAGAGCTACGGTCACGGTACGGATACATTGTATTCAACCAATCACAGCGCGCAAAATCATCGCTCAACCAATCAGAATAATAATGCTTGGATACCGCACGATCATGGCGCAATACCGTCACGGCACGCAACGAACCGTAACTACTTCCCACTCATACGAAAACGACTCTAACGGTGGGCTCTTTCACGACAACGCACGTACTATCACGATAACGGTGGTCTCTTTCACGATAACGTGCGTACTATCACGATAACGGTGAACTCTTTCACGATAACGTGCGTACTATCACGATAACGGTGGTCTCTTTCACGATAACGTGCGTACTATCACGATAACGGTGATATATCACGTGATAATACTGATCTAAAAAGCATGTAATTTCGTTATTCCAGAATATCCACGAATCTACAGAAAAGTACATACTGCAACAACGACAAGAAAAAGAAGCTATTTTGCAGGTATGGAAACTGAGATCTTTATCGGTGACAATTCGCATCGGATCTTGACGCAAAGTCATTCAATTTGGAGTTACAGATACGCGTCGGTGCAAGATTGCGTTTAACATGATTACTGATACTGTTGTTGCAGTGTCCGAGTTTCAACCGAGTTTCAACCTATGTTGCGCAATTGTTGTGGCCCAAGGTCATTAAAGTACAATGCGCGATCCTACTTCTGCAACATTGCGCGCAACAATGCAGAGGCAGACACCACAGGTAGCCCAAGCTGATTATCTGTATAATCAGCTTGGGCTACCTGTGCAGACACACACTGAAATCGTACATGTTGGTGGGTTCGAAATGTTGCCACCACTGATGTCTGTACTGACGTCAGAAGGGCAGCCCAACAGACAAACCAGGCCTTATACAGGGGTAAAACACAAATTTCCGTGTACCACTAGATCAGTGTATCCACTGGATAACGATTTAGTGCTATACACTCTTTGAACAACCTGCATGTGCCAGATATTCACAACTGATGTGCCACGCTATATCATATACAGCTAATTCAGAAAACGTTGTCGGCGATCGACTTCAAGCCTACTCGACTAGACCGAAAGGGAGTATGGGTAAAAATCAATGAGACTATAAATACATCATCAAAAAGGAACGTTTCTCACGGAATATGTATCATATCTGCTTCGTTTCTGTTCTGTTTACAGATTCACCTGCCATTGTCGCCAAATACGAAAAGCATTCAAGTGAATTATCATATCTACCCATACTCCTTTTCGGTCTAGTCGCGTAGGCTTGAAGTCGGTCGCCGACAACGTTTTCTGAATTAGCTGTATGTCGTACAGAGTATGTTGTCATGTGACACACTCATTAAATAAAGCTTCATTCATTCATTTATCTGTTCATTTTTTCCTGAAACAGATGAAGAAAGACTACCTTTTTAAGCGACAGCACGAGGACGTCAAAAGAATGGTCGAAAAACAGGTCAGCTGATAGTGACAGACGATAGATTACAGTGCAACTACTGTAACCGGGGCCACTTAGACAACGAGAACCAATCACAATTCAGACGTAAACAAAGCCAAGTTCAAAATTTGTGTACTTCAGCCAATCAGAAGAGAGCATTTTCGTTATCTAAGTGGCCGCTGTTGAAGTCGTCGCACTGTAAAAACTGGGTGTGGTAACCACGTGTCGTGTTGCTTCGACAGAAAAGCAGTAAATTTGCGAACTTCGAAGAGATGACACAAAGCTTCAAAGAAACCCTGCGCCACGATGACTACGTGATAATGACTGACCCTTGTACTAATCCAACATGGATGGAGACATTTCTGACTACATCAGACCATTTGGATCTCTATAGCTTCAGGTAAAACTTAATTAGGCCCAGACACACGATGCAACTTTTCTTGCAACGTTGCGCACAACAAGAGTTTTTTTGGGGTGTCACATGATGCAACGTTGCGCACAACAGTTACAGAAGTAGAACTCGATCCTACTTCTGCAACTGTTGCGCGCAACGTTGCAAGAAAAGTTGCATCGTGTGTCCGAACCTTTAATATCTTGTTGCACAAACATCTGGAATCCTAGCTTAGAGGCTGCATATACACCTTTTCCAAAAATCGTTGTCCGCGCCGAAAGCAACAAGCAAGAAGCTGACGACCGCAAAGGGCATTGGGACTTTCACCTTCATTCATTTATTCATCCGTAGACATTTTGACAACATGCATTTTCAAATGGCCGAATAGTTCCAAATGATTGCTATTCAACACTCGTAGGGATAACTTCTCAAGTACCACGGATAAATAAATTAATTAGGAGATTTTGCGGTCGTCAGCTTCTTGCTTGTTGCTTTCGGCCCGGACAACGATATTTGGAATAGGTGTATATGACCATCATCATTAGGGGGCTTTCATTTATTAGTGTATGTGGGGGTGCATTTTTGCCCAAATCACAAGGAGTGTCTTCCAAATATTACCCAACGCCCCCTCCATGGTAGGTAAAAATGTCATAACCCCCCTATATCAGACAACCCCCCTCATAAAGTTGCACATAATCTGATAACCCCTTATCTAGCTTCCCAAAATAATGCAACCCCCCCCCCCCCCCCCCCCCCCCCCCTTACTTGACATGCTCCCCACTATCACTCCATTCAAAGACAGTGGATAGCACTATTAGTAGGATAAATAACTATCCATTTATTAGATAACAGCAGCATCTCTGGATTCTCTGGATAATGATTTATCAACGGATAGTGCTATCCTGCCTTGGAACAACTGGGCCTGAAGTACAAGGGTTAGTTAGAATCTAGACCAATTGTATCCATGCCCATTTAATCCATTCATTCAGTTGTTACTTACTAGTATCAATTTCCATTCGTTTTTTCTCTTCCATCCACTTACAACAGGTGCCAACAGCTACATTTCAAAATGGCGAGTGTCCTGGCTGACA
This sequence comes from Actinostola sp. cb2023, assembly GCA_033675265.1. NCBI lineage: Eukaryota > Metazoa > Cnidaria > Anthozoa > Actiniaria > Actinostolidae > Actinostola > Actinostola sp. cb2023. Next base: position 281,457 of record JAUJYZ010001170.1, read on the forward strand.
TTTGTGAGAAAAAGCTCAGCAGACCAGCAGAAGGAAGCCTTTTATCAAGACTGCAACAATTGGCTTCTGCAGGTCAAAGCTCGCCCAAGCCTACACAGGCTACAGGCTTTGCCCAGGTTGCTAAAGCTGCATTCGGTTCAAAGGCTAACCAATAAACCATTTTGTTCATTCAAACTCATTCAGTTGGGGAGAGGAGGAGAAGAGACTGAGAAAAAGGATGCCCAGCTGTACACTGTTCTAGCCTGTGAGGCTCTTCAAGGGGAGGGTTGGGGGAAAGAAAGGAGGGAAAGGGACTCTTCCCTCCCCTCCTCCCCAGTCCCCCTCCCTTCCCTTGGAGAGCATTGTTCAAAGGCTAAAGGTGTTCCTGAGTTCCTATTTCCTTTGTGCACGATGACAATATAGTAATAGCAACATATATAACATAACATGCTTTCGCTTGTTGTTTCCAACAGTGTAACGCTGCATTAGATTCTCGAATTGGCTCACCACAATAATTTTAAACACAACAGAGGTCCATAACAACGACCGTCAAAACTGTCAGTTGTCATGACAAACACGTTAGTACAGAACAAAATATGAATGAAGTGAGCACTGTTGCTGGAAATAAACTGGTTGCGTGACTGTCTGAGTCACGCAACACTTTCATATGCCTTGGGTAGGTCTACTCCAGTCAATCAATGTATTACAAGAACTTGACTTTTATAGACTACCAACTGATAACTTTATTATCTAATTCAAAGTTTTTTGTTGTGAAATTCTTTATCAAGTTTATGCATTGAGTACAATTTTTCAAACATTCAAATAAAAATTATTGTCAAATTTTACATTTTTGTAGCACTGTCCTTTGAAATTATTATTATTATTATGATATTACCGCATTTTATTAGGATCCCCAAACGCAGCCCTTGATGTAGTCATAAATGAATTGTACTCCTTTTTTAGATGAGTTGGGTCTAACTCAGGCTGATGACCGGGGAATGCTGTGGGTTCCCTTTCTACAACAAAATGAAAAGAAGGAGATTAAAAAACATCATTCTTTTGATTAATGATAACATTTAATCTAGCAGTCCCACTTATTGGGAAAAGGGTGAAGGGAGGTGGCGGTGGGGAACATCTATTTGAACTTGGTAAAAAAATGTACTAAAAAGAGGAGGAGGCAGAGGGGAGGGGTGTAGTCCCACTTGCTGCATTGTATCCATTGGAATTATGGTTCTACAGCGAATGGGTTAATATTTGTGGTCAGGATTTGTGGCTCCCTTTCAATCAAACACCCACTGAAAACTGTTTCCAAGTATAAATAGAGTAAGTTTCGATTGAATGATTGTGTGATGCTACAAGACATGGAGAAACCAATGGCAACATGAATGTTTTGTGCCTCCACATTTTCCATTCAACTCCATGCCCTCTTCCTTAGTACCCCCCTTAGGCAAGAAACAGTCCCATTTGATTCTCAAGTCCTACCTTCTAAGTGTTTTAAAGCGTTAGGTACTTTGCTGTAATCTTTTCTAGTACAATAGCTCTTGTTTTGTGTCGTCTCGAAGTAGTGGTTGAACTGTGAAACACAATGAATTAATGAATTGTCGAAGTTGGCATTCAAAGTGATCAAAAATCTTTGATATTCATTCAAAGAAATCTCTCAAAAACCAGAAACACGCATTCTTCTACTAAACTACATAACAGAACTCACAAACATTTACCTGGGAAGGAATTGATCTAGCTTTGGACAGCTTGGATATATCAAATCTCTGTTCATTCCAGTTACCAACCAAAGTTCGAGTCGGTGAATAAGAACTCTCGGTGTTCGTACACCGCCAGCCGAATTGGGTGAATTTTTGAACATCCGTGTGGTCCCAGACCTCTCCATGCCCCGTAGCTTGCAGGACGCTTACAAAAGGGATCGTTTTTGATGTCGCGTAGGCCATTTTTGAAAGTTTTCCCTGAATTCCTGAAGTGATGTTGTGTTCTGTTCGAACTCAGCTGGCTTTCCGATGCCATGCCGTTGGCATGGCAACAGTGTTACAATTAGGTCGTGCCCAGTCTCCTACTCGAATTTGATTTGATTTGATTTTTTTAGGTAATTTCCCAGATAATTCACAAACTCCTATTTTTTCCGCACAATAATATGTGCAAACTCGTCCAGAAAGCACATGCAAATTTGTGAACAATTTTTTTTGTGTGCTTTTGAGTCTTTATCTTTTTTGACCGATAAAAAGAATGGGGACGATCTCTGGTTGGTGCAGTTGCCATGACGACTACATCCACAAGACGAGAACAGTGGCCATGTTGTTTTGAGGCGAAAGGACTCGCGAATTTTGTACTATAAACAAGGGTTTTTAAACCAATTTCACGATGTCTTCGACACAGACGATTACAAGACAGAAGCCTCAACCTAGCAGAACACAAGACTACCTTTATGGTGAGAAAATAGAGCTGTTTTCTCGTGAAAGAAAATTTAGCAATTTCTCACTCGTGTCTCGATCAGATCAAGTCTCGTACAATCGTCTTATAAGTTATATTATAGTTATACTTGCACTTATGATTCTATTTCGATCTTTATTTTTCATTTCAAAATGTCGTGTTGGACAAAACTGTAAGCACTATCTAAGAAAATGAAAATGTGGTTCTCAAAATCTTTCCTTCTGACAGAGTCTTTCCTAATCTTTTCCCTTGTTTTGGGTCGGAGAATTAGAAGACTGTCCCCGACCATTAAATCCTTTGATCTACCTGCCATCCACAAGGGAACTACAAATGGGCTAATGATATTTAAATGTTTTCTTCAACAGACAACATACATACCCTCTCAAGTGACCGTGACCATGCAAGGGCTACATTCAAGGCTCATACAGGATCTGACAGAGTTGTAAGTAAAACACTTTAGAAATCTAACTGACAAGAATATTTACACATGAATACAGTTGAACCTCTGCTTACAGACTCCTCTATAAGCGCTGGAGACATCCAATGGTCCTGGACATTTCTTTCTCCACAAAACATTTATTTGATACGCTGTAGCCTCCCATAAGCAGATACCTCCCATAACTGAACACATCCAGTATATGGACACCTGCCATAAGGGATACTCCTGTGCTTGGTCCTGAGGATTGTTCACTTATGAGATGTTCCACTGTATAATCTGTTAGCATTATTATTGTACTTCTTTTGTAAAGCACTTTGGACATTGGAAAATTGCTACAACACTAAAGTTATTACAGTAGAATCTCTATAATACGGACACTGAAGGGCCAGAAAAAAGTGTCCATAATATAGAGGTGTCCATAATATAGAGGTGTCCATAATATAGAGGTGTCCGTAATATAGAGGTGTCCATAATATAAAGGTGTCCGTAATATAAAGGTGTCCGTAATATAAAGGTGTCCGTAATATAAAGGTGTCCGTAATATAGAGTTGTCCATAATATAGAGGTGTCCATAATATAGAGGTGTCTGTAATATAGATGTCCATAATATAGAGGTGTCCGTAATATAGAGGTGTCCATAATATAGAGGTGTCCATAATATAGAGGTGTCCATAATATAGAGGTGTCCATAATATAGAGGTGTCCGTAATATAAAGGTGTCCGTAATATAAAGGTGTCCGTAATATAGAGTTGTCCATAATATAGAGGTGTCCATAATATAGAGGTGTCCATAATATAGAGGTGTCCATAATATAGAGGTGTCCATAATATAGAGGTATAGAGTCCATAATATAGGTGTCCATAATATAGAGGTGTCCATAATATAGAGGTGTCCATAATATAGAGGTGTCCATAATATAGAGGTGTCCATAATATAGAGGTGTCCATAATATAGAGGTGTCCATAATATAGAGGTGTAATATAGAGGTGTCCATAATATAGAGGTGTCCGAGGTGTCCGATATAATATATAGAGGTGTCCATAATATAGAGGTGTCTGTAATATAGAGGTGTCTATGATATAGAGGTGTCTATAATATAGAGGTGTCTATGATATAGAGGTGTCCATAATATAGAGGTGTCTGTAATATAGAGGTGTCTATAATAAGAGGTGTCTATAATATAGAGGTGTCTATAATATAGAGGTGTTCGTAATATAGAGGTGTCCATAATATAGAGGCGTCCATAATATAGAGGTGTCCATAAGGAAAGGTTCCAAGTATAACAATCTTTTTTCTCTAGAAACGTGTCCCACACTATAAGACTATGTTCAGTGACCTGGCTCACTACCCACGGTATGGCATTCATCTAGAGGTAACTGATCCAGTACCTAAATTCATACCACGGCAATGGAGAGGCTATAGCGAACAAGCTAGACAGGCATTGGTTAGATACACCAAGTAAGGAACACTTTGGAATCAATATGTTGAATGATTATCAGACAAAACTGTGTGCTGTCTGTGATGTGATAATGATGGCCTCATTGTATGCCGTGCAATACTATTATTATTATCATTATTATTATTGGATAATATTAATATCCACACTGATATTGTCTGAGCTGCAATTAAGTCATAATGTCATACATGTACCATTATTGGCGTCACTACAAGACCATACGTGGCCAAAGCCATGACTTGTACATATGTAGTTTGAAATTAGACTTGATCGAGACACCAAAGAAGGACAAGAAGCTGTGTGTGACTGACAGGATTGACTATTGCAAACTGTTGTCTTGAGTGATACAAATACAAACAGTGCACTAACCAATGCACATGTAGATCTCAGCACACACATCTCCTGTTTTCATACTGTCAGTACAGCGATTTGCAAAAATTCTGTAAAAGCAATATATATCAATATATCGGGTGCATTGTGGGTAATCTTCATCATAAAATTGCTGAATAAGCCCTCTAAAGTTCAAATTTTTTTTCCCACATACATACTACAAAGGTTACTTAGGTTTAGATTCAGGTTTAATAATAGCTAAAATCAAAGAATTAGGATTATGCAAATTACTATATATCAATATATTAGGATTTTACAGAATTTTTGCAAATCGCTGTAGACCTATATTGTACAATCATGTATGTATATTGGTAGACCCCTTTGCTATAAAGAAAATATCCATATACGGTAACTTGTTTTCTTATTAACTCTTGATTATCTCCTGATCAGGTTCAACTACGATCCATCAGTTCAAGTTCCCCCAAAGTCCTTCCCTGTCACAGATGTTGGTGGACAAGACAGATACAAGTTTTTCAAAAGGCCTATTATTCCCTTCCTACAACAAGTCCCTCCAGATGTTCTTCTACAGACATCAAGGTAAATACTGTACACAGAATACTATATGGCAGTTATAAAGTCATTTATCGTAATAGTTTGTAAAGTAGTTTGTAGAGTTTTGTGAAGCATAAAATAAAGGATCGGGAAAAAAAACGTCTGGGCTCGTTTTTTTTCGAGTCTTTATTTATGCTTGACGAAACCTTACAAACTACTTTACGAACATATATGTTGTGCAGAACCGATGCCTTTGATTATACAACCTGAACCATTATCAATGGAGGCAGCCCTAGTTGTGAGTGGTCCCAAGAAATATTAAGAGTCGCACAGAAATTACCCAGATCTCAAAATCTAGAAAAAAATTTCCGCTGTGTCTCAGAGTTCCGAATTTCTGGAATGATGATTTCAGAGTCTGGTCCCGGTTGCACGAAAGGTGGTTAGCGCTATCCACTGGTTAAGTCCTATCCACCGGATAAAGTCATCCAGGCAACCCAAAGTCTGGGGCCCAAATTTTAAATGGCCATCTCGTGTATTTGCACAGTCACGCTTAAATCCATTTATTACCCCTCTAATGGCTTAATTGTCAACGTTTATACGTTTATATTGCTGTCATTAGGGTTGACCCATTGAAAAACCAGGAAATAGAACAAGAAAGACTACCCACTCCAGCCACAAGAACAGTAATGGTACAAACAGACTACAGAGACAGTGAGACACAGACTGACCCCTATACACCAGAGTATGTAGTCAGACCAGGATCACAGCCAGAGTTGCTGACACTTGCCGCTTTGTCATATGGTAAGGATGGATATTATTATTATTATTATTATTATTTGTAATTTGTTTTGAGAAATAAAGTTATCATCATCATTATTATTATTATTATTATTATCCTCTCACTTGAACATGTGACACAAGAATGTGTGACATATTGATTTGTCAAGCATCTGTATTTTTATTATAAAATATGGTTACCATGGTTACCGTATATATCAGAGGATACACTACATGAAAACTTTGAAACATATTTTATGAAAGTAATATGATCTGGGAGATGTAGAGCACTTGAGAAGCAAAATAATATTATACTCAATAAGTTTGCTTAATAAGTCTGATCACAATATATATACACACTGTGTACACTGTGAGCATAGGTGTTTTACAGACATTTCTCTACTATGTAAGGAAAAATGACCTGTATTCACAGGATGTAGATACAAACACTGTTCTATATTCCTTATAAATTATACTCATTTGCAAGGACCATGCAAATATCCTAGACAGACAGATGGCCAGACGGACAGACAGACAGACGGACAGACAGACAGATGAATAAACGGACAGACAGATGAATAGACAGACGGACAGACAGACAGAAAATGAGTCAGACAGACAAACAAACATCCTAATGTTCTCAATGTTTCCACTAGGTCATGGTCTACCAGCAGGGCTGGCTGAGGTAGAGATGATAGAGAGAGCAAGGGCAAAGAGAATATGGTAAGCCTTCAAGCACTGGGCTCCCTGTGTCTAGCACATCTCATGTCAACTAATCTTTGAACTAATCTTTTTACAGGGAGGCCACATTACCAAACTTAAACGACTCTGAAAACCTAGAAAAAAGGAGGAAAATGATGGATGAACAAGAAAGAAAAGAATGGCTGTTTAGAGAACAGGAAATCGAAAAGTAGGTCATCCTCCCCCAGGGGGAATTTCCTTGAACTTTTGTAGCAGCGTTAGGTTGATTGTTATCTTCTCTTAGACTCCAGGAAGCGAGACTTCAGGTTCTTCAAGACATTTTACAACAAAGAGAAGAAGACCACGCTCAAATCAATGCTAAAAGGCTGGACAGATTGTGGTAAGTTCATGAGGAATTCAAGAAAATAAGCTAAACTCATCTTTCAGCTGTATTACTGTTGGAGAGAAATGGACGGCAGGGAACTGGGACTTAGAACAGCTGAGAGACTAAACTTGATCAAGATTTTCAAATGTCGTTGGAAACATTTGTCTAAGGATTTGAAATTTTCTTTCAAAGGTCAAAAAAGCAGCAAGAAAAAGAAGACAAATTTTCTAAAATCCAAACGGAGCACATCAAAAGTAAGCGAACAATGTTCAAATGAGGCTCGGGCTACCTGTAGGGGTAGATTTGCAAAACTTCACAGGAAGACTGGGGTTGACTAAGCCTGTGAGGTTTGTCTGTATGCCTTGTAGTTTTGACTCCGGTTGACGTCGCCGTCGTAGGTTTTGCAAATCTTTAAACTATCTACTGCTACTCGCTTAAAATTCAGCTCAGCACCCTTTTCAGTTGTATTACTGTATATCTAGCTAATGACATTATTTCTTATTATTTAGTGATGAGAAAACTGAAAACTGAAAGGAAAAGAAAGAATGTCGAAGGAAATCTAGAACGCAGAGACATCGTCAAAGACTACGGCTCACACAACTCACAGACGTACGCACCCATGTCAAGGATCGGTGTCTTCCTTGATCGTGGCTCCGAGCAGTACAACGTGCAAAGCTACCACCTCTCCACCTACCAAGGGCTGCTCGAGCTAGAGGCTTCCCTCCCGGACTTTGTCACCCAGCCCCGAGTGCAAGCCCCCAAGCCCAAGTCGAGTTCAAAGGGAGGATTCGTCAAGAGGACGCAGCGAAGGCAGAGAGAGCTGGAGCAGGTGGCAGACATCATAGAGAAGGGGAAGAGACCGCCAGAGATGGAGAAGCCTTTGAAATACCTGGTCAAGGTGGAGAAGCCCGTACCTCGTCCACCTACGCCTTCTGTGCCCGTACCTTCTCAGGTGAGATTAGGAAGAATAATATCATAACGATGGTGATAGATGTTGATGACGGTGGGGCACGGTGGTGGTAATGATGATGATGTGAGTGATGATGATGATGAATGATATCGATAATGATGATGAATGGTAATGATGATGAATGATGATGATGAGTGGTGATGAATGATGATGAAGAAGAATGATGATGATGAGTGGTGATGATGATGAGTGTTGATGATGATGAGTGTTGATGACGATGAGTGGTGATGATGATGAGTGTTGATGATGATGAGTTGTGATGATGAGTGGTGATGATGATGAGTGGTGATGATGAGTGTTGATGATGATGAGTGGTGATGATGAGTGTTGATGATGATGAGTGGTGATGAATGATGATGAGTGGTGATGATGATGAGTGGTGATGATGAGTGTTGATGATGATGTTGTGATGATAATGATGATGATACCAACGGTGATGATGATCGCGTGGTAATACATGTATGTTGTGAAGATAACGTTGACAATATGTTAGTGGTGATGATGCGGTGTGGATGGGCGTTATGATGGAGGAAGTATAATGGAGATGTTGACAACACCATAGTAGTAGTACTAGTGGTAATAGAGATGACCATTGTGATTAGTACGGTGGCAATATTTATGATGGTGGTGGTGGGCTCGGATCAAATCAATGAGAAACTGTCCATTAAACGTATCTCATATCAAGTTTAACTTACACCATAATTGTCTGCTCTAGGCTGAAGAGGACGCAGAGCTGGCCATTATCTACTTACAAAAGATTATCCGTGGAAGAGCCATTCAAAACATGGTAAGCAAAGACATTGCACTCATTATTAAAGAACATTCACTTAATCCTCACGCACTTAACTGAAAAACTCAAAACCTCACAAGACCTCTTACAAATCTCACCAATATTTTGCTTCTAGATGTTTGAAGGCAAAGAGAAGCGACTCGAGTTGATCCAAGAGTTACGCAGCACCCACGCCCTCCAGGAAAGCGGTCAGGTGGAGAAGAGAAACGAACGTCAGTCGGTATTGTCTCTCCAGAGGCAAAGACGTTTAGACCAACACAAGGAATCGTTTGTAGAAGAAGGGTTGGCCCAAATGGAGGGTTCAACGTTAGCCGACATGTTTGACTTCCTTAGCAAGGTAGAAAACGAAAGTAGCATTTGAGAGTAGTCACGCAATCTGATTGGCTGGTTTGCCGTAAAGTAAAATCATAAAAATAGGACTCTATTGTTTACGATTCGTTATCTGATTGGCTAACGAACTTCAAGTGACTTGGATTGGAGTAGACGCACAGAAAACCCTTTTTACATTTGCGCTTTTTTTTAAATTCGTTGTCCTGTATCGTAGACAACCTTTACATTGCAATAGGTGTATATGGATGGACACAATCTATACTGACTTTTTATACTATCCAAGTACTTATTCAAAGTTAAGGCCGATTTAGACGGCACAACGTTTGCCTACAACTGTCACATTCAACTTGCTTAAGCCGAATCTACACGAGCAAGTTTTCCTTGACAAGTTTTCCTTGACAAGTTTTCCTTGACAAGGAAGACTTGCTCGTGTAGACGACAAAAACATCGCCGATTTTTCCTTGTCAAAGAAAACTTGCTCGTGTAGATGACAAAAAATTGTCAATTTTTCCTTGTCAAGGAAAACTTGTCAAGAAAAACTTGTTCGTGTAGATGCGGCTTAACAACAGTTGGGAGCAAGTTGTAGGCTGATTTACACGAAGCAATTTGTGTTGTATGTATGGATTGAGCATGCGCAAGCAAGTTGTATGCGACAGTTGTGCCGTCTAAATTGGCCTTTACTTGTCATTACCAGGAATTGGTACGGCTCCAAGAAGAACGTCGAATCCACGCGTTTGCCATGTTAGCAGAACGACAACGTCGAATCAGAGAAGCCGAGGAAAGTGGACGAAGACAGGTCGAGGAGCGACGACGACGCGAAGAGGACGAAATCTTTAAACAGGTACGTACGTCATTGGGTCGGTTACGTGACGTACTGACGATACTAAACTAATTAATGTACACTTCACTGACCCGCCTGGCTTGTTACCTGCGGGTCAGTCCAAATCTTGTAAGAAAAACATAAATGTTCAAAAAAAAAAGTTCTATAGTTACGCGGGCTTCCTGTGGAATTGATTATGATGCTTGTCATGTTTGGGTTTCAGGTCGTTCAAGTCCATCAGAATACAGTGGATACTTACCTAGAGGACATCATATTAAGCGCTATTGACACCACGGCACACGAACAGGTATATACAACACTTGCTTTTTACTGGATTTTACTGGTAATCACGGCAGCCTCGTCCCCAGGGCCCTATCTTCTTGCTATTAGAAGAGAGGGCCCGGGGACGAGGTTGCGCGCGCCCATAGTTCTTTTACACGATCAATACAAGTCCCTCTGATTTCTCTACAACTCTGCGTTACAGTACTGACCTCATGTCGTAATACTGATATTTATTCATTCTACAGACACGTAAAGAAATCCAAGAACAAGCCGAGAAGATCAACAAGATAGCATACGCAGTTGAGAAAACGTATGTATTGACAATCCCCTCCCCCCACGGGTATTGGCTGATATCTTTGTCACTCTGTCCGTCTGTCCTTCCATTTCTCTCTCACTGGACCGACCCAAAACATGTATACCATTACAAACCGCTTGTAACGTTCTCTTGCAGGCGACTACTACTTCAGTCTGAAGAAATTGTGGCCGAGTTGGTGACGTCATTCCTGCTGCCGGAAGTACAAAAAGTTACTATGAGGGAAAAGGGTATGTAGTGAAATTGCCCAAAATACAATCTTACTCGTCCAAGTGACTAATTATTGATCTCTTATTCACAATAGTCAAAAGAGATCAAAGGAAACATCTACTAGCAGCACATAAAATAATCCATAGCGAGATAGAACCCGTTATGGAGCTCCACCCCCAGTCTGACCCACCAAAGGAACCAACACCCGTACCCGAGGAACCTCAGCCTGAAACCGAGGCTGCTGCTGACAAACCCCCATCATCAGCTTCCAGGCCAGGCTCGGCCAAGTCCCAAAAATCAGCTCCAGGAACCCCGAAGTCCCAGTCGAGGACATCTAGTCGTAAATCCTCTCGTACTGGTTCACCTAAGTCAAGGTCTTCGTCAAGACCAACTACACCGAAATCCCGACCTGCATCGGGGTCATCTAGACAATCGCCCCAGCCCTCCACGGTAGCGTCAGAGAAAACTGAAGACGCCTCGTAGTGATAGAATGGATTTAATTTTCTGCGGTTTTCTGTATTTTAATACAAATAGTATCAATATAAGTAAAACTATTGTTATATGTACTTCAATTTGTAAATAAACTCGGCACATTCTAAAAATGTTCCCTCGTCATTAGTAATCAGGTACCCGCGCCACGGGAGTTTATCTTTTGTATGGGCTCCCTGTGGTAAGGTTAGATCGGCCCAAGTCTTCTCTCTTTTCACGTGACACAGGAAATACCACAAGACGCTGCTCTTTAAAACGGCTGAATCAAAGTCAAAAGGATCTTTACATCAGACACAACACCATAAGTAAAACGTTTCAATAAAAGTTAAAAGTTTGATCTTTGTGGAAAATTACATCGACCAAAATTTGTCTATTATCCCAATAACTGTTCACTTTTATCATTATTTCCTCTGTTAAATGCTCTGTGTCTTGTCCACCTTTGGGGATGACTTTACGTTCTTTGAAAACCAAGGCCACATTCTTGTTTGAGATGGATTAGCCTTTTGGTCGATAAAGTACCACTGTATGCGTTAGAGTGTTGAGACTTTAAGCAACTCCGATGTTGATTTTTGTTCCCTGTACGAGCCAGCCATTTCTTGGTCACCCACCGCGACCTCTTCTCGATTCTAGCACAAAACACAAAGTCATGAGAGGAAAATTAGGTATACTGAATATGTACAACAACTCGCTCTTTATCCTGGTTATCACTAGTCTCCCTCGCAGCCGTTTTAGTGTCGTCACGCGGCGAGAGCGTTGCGTGTAACGAGGAAAGCATCAAGCACATATATGGCGCCTTAACTCACTGTGGAAACGGGCATGACGCAAGCATAATCACAAGGATCAATAAACTTTTCATTTCATGTGCTTGCGTCGTACTAGTCCAGAACTGTGCGCGCATAATCTAAGGAAATTGAGATCGTCTCTAGCTCTGTCTATCCCAGCTCTTCTCTTCTGCTCTTTGCCGCGCGCGTAGATAAAAGTGGGTCCAGTTCTGGACTAGCATCGTGCTCGTTTTCACATGACGAAGTCAGCGGCGACATACGCAAGAAAAAGCTTTGGTATGAATGACGTCATTTGTAGATCTCTGACTTGGAATCGCCCGCGGGTGAGCGTCAAATATCATGCTTCGTATTTGTCGTGTATTTTTCAAATTGACTCTTCGTAAGGGGAAGTTTACTAAAACCGTAATATTTATATGAAGTCATTTTCACAGATTGGTCGTAGTATTTCGACCATCTATATCACCTATATTACAGTACTTACGCTATTGTCCAAAAGATTTCGTCTGTCTTTGGTCTTTGAAAAACAGTTCTCGAAGTGGAATAAGAGTCGTGGATCTATTGCCTCGCTATCGTGGTCACCTATGATCCAGAAAAGGCAATAAAACTTGACCGAAATTTCTACATTTGAACATTGAGTTTTACATTTAAAATAATTTATTGGGAAACTTCCTTATTTGGTAATGATTAATGCATACTTGGTAACGATTCCATATTTGGTAACGAGATTCCATATTTGGTAACGAGATTCCATATTTGGTAACGAGATTCCATATTTGGTAACGATTCATGCATATTTGGTAACGATTCCATATTTGGTAACGAGATTCCATATTTGGTAACGATTCATGCATATTTGGCAACGATTCCATATTTGGTGAATAACGTAACGTAATGCGCATGCGTGAACGCATGCGTGAATAATGTGACGGTACCTAAAGGTTGTTCTTCAGAGAGCCCTGGAACGAGGATGCGAGCAACGACTGGGATATGCTGGGTACGGCATGTTTTATCAAGTAATTACAACAAAATGACCAGTTCTTGAACGCGACTCCAAGACAAGACCTTGGGCTTCCTGTGGTATTATAGAGACGTATGCTCGCGCATGCGCACATTATTCAGCGCTATGTCACGTGACACGAGCCACTATGTTTCCAATCTTACCTGGAAAAATAACGCTGACCACGATGCCAACAATATAAGTAACTAAGAAACACACTGCACTGTACCACAGAAACGATAACCTATACATAGCGAGACCCTCGTAGCTGCAAGCAGAAAACAATAGTAAGACTATGCTGAACGAGCTCGTCTCGTGCGGGCCTCGTCTTGGCAAGGTCTTCATGCAGCTGCACAAATTGTCCTGGCTATTGTTTTATGTAAAAACACTACATAGAACGACAATAGAACGATAGCCAGGACTTTTGTGCAGCTACACGAAGACCTGTCCCTCGTCTTTTTTTAGGCCTGCGTTGGTGAAATAATTTAAAAATGGCCGTCCTAAAGCTAACTTCGCGCACGC
>JAUJYZ010001170.1:300000-397500 GCA_033675265.1 Actinostola sp. cb2023
CCGGTTGTTCGATAGATTTGAGGTCATAGCTGACGAGGAAACACTTTATTCTTCGCAAAGACGTAGAATTCTCTATAATTCACTTAGCAAACACTGGCAATCGATTTGCTCGACTTCGCCTCCCTAAAGTCTATAAGTTTCTTCTGTATTACTTTTAACTCAAGTACGCCAGGTTCAACCCGGATCAAAAGTTTATAGAGCACTTTCAGTGTTTTGATATTAATAATTGTTTTTGACGTAGTTACAACACTCAAAGAAAAATCTAGACTGAAAATATTTCTCAGTTCTCAGTTTTTCAAGTCAAAACCTAGAGACAATTATAAGCAAATGCTTTAATACCATCAGCAATTAAGAGATCGTTTTCTGTCTCGGTCTCCGCGTTGGAATAAAATAATCAAGGTTTTTCCGTTGAACACTCAAAATTTTATTTTAATGTTCAGCACTCAATTTTCCAGCCAAAAATGCATGCGACGCGCGCGCGCGTACTTGCAAATGGCGCCGGGAAACTAGCGCTTGTGGCCCAACGGAGATATCACACCCCACACTTTATAAACACTTTGATAAGTTAGATTCTAGCTAAAAAAAACTTGTTTAACACAACTAATATCAAGCTTGATATCAGTGTAAATAACAGAGATAAGCCGTGCGATAATCTTGCTGCAAAGCTTGGTTCACTACTGAAGATTACTGTCGTCAAATGTCGAATTTTCTGCAATAAAATACAACTGACGTTGAGTGTCGATGAGGCGGCTTAATTAATAAAGCTATCCACGACAAAAGAAAAAAGCAGATTAAGCCCCAAGTACCCCCAAGAAAGGAATAGAACCCATATAAGTATACTTTTAGCTTCTTATTTTGTGAAATAAGAAGATCCCTTCCGATGAAGAATGTTTTCGCGCCAAAAGTTTCAACACACAGACTTGAGTTACTATTAACTATGTTCAGTGGATAATTAAAGGTTTTTAAAATCAAATTGTAAAACTGGTCAAAGCTTTAAGGCAATGATATTTTTTGTTCGCGATATTTCTCTGGACACATTCTTGTATTATATCAGAACTTTATCTTGTGATAACTCTCTCTGACTAGATTTCCAATACGAAATGGAGACTTAATTATATCTGGGTCCCTGATGGCATGCTGGCGGTATTAAACTGATCAATATCGGGCAAATAAAACTGCAATACATCTCCTAGTTAGTCAGCTACCTCTCAGATATAAACCCCCTTAGCTCTTATTGTAGCTGGGGCATTAAAGATATATAAAAACATAAAACCCTCGATCACTTTGCGGACTAAAAAACGCCCACAGTAATTCATATAATTATGTTTTATATGACATGATATCCCAGCTCGGCTATCACATTTCTCCTTATCATATAACAACGTAGAGGAAGCACTGCACTGCCAAAGTGAACAGTCGAGCCTACACGGCGCCAAAATTCTCAAAACAAGAACACATTTTTGAAAGGACGAGTTGTCTGAATAAATCACATACATGCTATAACAAAACTGATGATAAAACGTAAGAGCCCGCGAAGCAATTTCTTAGTTCATGAACATGTATTTTTTTTGGATTTTCGGGTTTGAATTAGACTTTGCCTGTAGTAATTAGACTTCTTGCTTACAACGTACAAGACATTGAACTATCTCATAAAACATGAGCTTCATTCAGATTAATTTGAACTCTGAGCCGGGCTACATCATTTTTGGAATTTGGATTTTCCTTGCTATTAGACAAGCTTCCTCAACTTATCTTGTTTCAAATTAGAATTTCTTTATCTCTACTTTTAATCGAACTTTTCTTTTAAACGAGTGCTTCACGCAATTTGTACAATTGACAGACAAATAGTCGAAGCACTTCTTCCTTCGCAAGATGTTTTCAGCTTGTGGGGGGTATTTCCGCAAATGTACGATCAGTAGGACATCAATTCGGACAGTTTTGTTTTCAAATTTAACATCAAGAAAATAAGTCTTCTTTCTGGAATTCTCACGAAGAACAACGAACATCCGAATATAATCTCGTAAACATAAAGCTCACCCTGCGAACATCTGCAAAAACAAAATATTTTCCAGTCGTTTTTATTTACACAGACAATGAAACAAAGTCCAATGCTTTTCTCTTGTTTATTGAGATTTTATTAAAATCTTGAAAAGACTTCCATACCCACCGTGACAAACTAACTTCCTGGTGTGAATAATATTTACTCTTCGCACTATTATCCTGCAATTTTGATATAAAAAACATCTCACGTTGTTTTCAAAATATTCCCCCAAACTGAATTTATGAATTTGACTTTTAAATAGAATTCAGTACAGCGACTTTGGAGTTGAAAATCTGAGAATACGTTGTAGCTACTAGAGTACCAATGAACACACTTCGACGTAATTTTTGGGTTTACGAATAACATCGACCCTTTAAAGAATCAAGTGGAATAAGTTTTCCCGAATTTTCAGCCACCACAGGCTGTCACATAGACAACAGGCGAACATCTTGCGATCTTTGTGCAGAATTTTATTGGATTTGTGTATTATTTTTAACTGAATTTTTACTAAAAAACACGCAAAACCCAAAATTCAATTTGAGCTAGACATACATACATACACATAGTTTTAGACCAAAAGGAGTGTAATGTAACAGTTTAACTTCGAGATCACAGAAATGTCGGGGAATTAGCAAAGTTTGGAAATACGAGCTGTAAATGTAGTGTGGTTCTACAAAAACAAATCGTCATTGAGTTTGTTTGTGTTTATGAACCAGGAATTGAGATACACATCAAAAAATGAACAAAAAATGCTCGTCGTTTTTCCCAGTTTCTGAACAAGAAATTACCGTAATTCAGAATTCATATCCAAAAACCTGTCATAACTCAGCAAGTATAGTAGTGGAGATATATCTAAAAATACTGAACCGATAATGTGTAAGAAATCGTGCTGTCTCCTTGCTTGAAAGCTTCAAAATCCGCCAAACAATGGTTACTAGACTGATATGGATGAACGAGGGCAAATTGATGGTGATTAATAGCATTGCTTGACCAAGTTTAAATGCTCTTTCCTCTTTATACCATGAAGTACATGCGTCATATTATCCATTTGTCTACAATACTCTCGAGGTAGAGGTGACACCGTGAAATATATCTAAACGTCGAAGAGGCACTTACAAATGAAACTGCAAAAAACTGTTAGGGAAAAACTTTCCCAAAAATTTTCTTTTCAAAAGATAAAAACAGACGTGGTCCCCCCAGCGATATAACTCGAAGTGCTTTTTGTGGAACCAATGAATGCCGAGAATTACATAAAGATGAGAATAAACTTGGGTTTCTGGGTTGCGTGAACGTCACCATGCCTTGAAAGTGCAACGAGATCACTTTTCAAAGGTGAATAAAAGACTTGAAGTTCGGAGGCACAAGATCCGGTCTCTCAGATCGATTGCCCTCTCAATGAAAAACCTTACCAAGTCGCCCTTTTAAGCCGCGGAGCTTTGAGTAGAACGCACGCGGACGAATCGCTCTCAACTTGAAGGAGCCAAAACGGCGCGTCAACGAAATTGAAACTTCAATAGTGATGCTCCTTGCTGAACTGAATATCAGAACTTTATCTACACACGAAATCTCGGTCAAATGAGGTTGATTTACAAGGGAGGCGTGCATAAGTTTACTATATTTTGGTTCGCAGTACTTTGCGAAAACGATGCACTTTCAGCAACATTTGAAACAAAACCTTCAACTTGCGCGTCAAATTCAAGTAAAACATCAAAATATGCAACGAGCATTGGACGCGGCGCAGCGAAACTGAAAGTCCTCTCGGTCGATTGTGGCACTTTATCACTGTTCTTTATTCATAATGTACTCTCTTTAACTGTACAGATATTTAAAACTATTTTAATCTACAACTTGTTCATTTTAGTGTTGTTTTTATTTACAGTTTAGATACGGGTTTTACCTTGTTTTATTTGAACTATTTTCCAAGCTTAAAGCAGTGAATAACAGTCAAGTAAACAGCGAATTAATGACTTTAAAGCAACTACTAAATGGTAGTCTAAATATATCCGCGCATTACTGCTATAGGTGTATGTTTTCATCGGTAAAATAGATTGCAACACGCTTATACAATAAGTACAATATCAAGCTTATTATATCTACCGATATAATTAAATTGCTTATTGAAAGCAGGATTCGTATTTCCACCGCCAAAACTACTTGTATAACAAAGCATGATTTGGAACTACGATTGCGTTGATTAATACAATTTCAACGGTAATAATCCAAGAGAAGAAAACTGAATTGTGTGAATGAGACAGTATTCTTTTACGGACACTTGAAGTTTAATACACACGAACTTAACACCGACCGCCAAATTTCAAACCCACTTACAACATTCATGAAGAAATCAAAAAAACACAGACTGTTGCTGTGTGTCTTGACAGATAGCTAATTCTACCGCTGTATCTCTAACTTACTTTCAAAACAAATTTGATGAAGGTGCTGCCTTGAAAGCTTTAGCAAATATGGCTTCATATAACTAATGCCGTGTTTACACTTGGAGGTTTACTGAAGTAAACGAGTTTCCGAACCGTGGTAGAAATTAGAAAACTATTGTTTGTCTAGCGGTTAACCTTGCAGTATAGTTTTCTGATTTGTACCGTGGTAAAGCGCTCTAGTGTAAGCACTGTAGACAGTCTCGTTTATAACGCTCATTTTTCTATATATTTTTAAAGCTTTGTTCTCGAGCTTTTCATTGAGATATCTTTAAGACAGGTTTTCTAGAGATTACAGTCACAAACAGACAGTCTCTACGGTTACGCTGTTTGTATTCGTTCAACAAATACATTCCCCAGCTGTTGCATCTGTATCATGATTGTCTTTGGAAAACATCACACTGATAAAAAAAACACAACATATCCAACCCGTCAGCTTGAATACCAAATTGATTCGTTTTTGTTCTTGAGAGAAACTGCTCAACTGTTTAACCTAAGCAGCTTTACATCAGTGTAGTTATATTGTTTACGTTGAAGTCGTCAGCCATTAACATTTTTCTAAGTTTTGGATCCCACTTGATTTTCCCCCGATCTCCTGTGTTTCGTCTCTTTCTCCAGGCTGATATTATACACTTTTGGTTAATGCATGTTTGCTTTCTAGCTCGAACGTTTTCTATTGTGTTAATCTGGCTCTACGTCTACATGTGTTGTTTTTTTTCGACGTGAACTCCGCGATCGCGTGAAAACTAGTGATATCTGATGTAGTTACTCGACAGTTTTATTCGCGTTTCTGGGAACAATCGTTGTGCCACAGGCCATACAAGTATTTCCATTCGAGGCCAGCTCTTCAAGTAGCATTCCCATTAGCGGTGATAGGATTATCGTCTCCATACGAATTGGAAATACGCGTCTGCATCGAATTGGACGCAAAGCCACGCGATCGGATGTGCGTCGCCGTCACGAACTCACGCCGAAGGCCCTCGCGGTTGAAAAGAGACTTGAGCGCGCGAGCAAAGTCCCTCTTTAGAAAGGTGTAGAGAATAGGGTTTATAAAAGCCACGGCGAAGCGGAAAAAGTGCAGAAATTCCATAAGTGGGCCCGGGAAAGCCTTGTAAAACTGCACAAAGTAAACCCCCACCCCAATAATATACCACGAGGACCAGGCTAGGGTGAAAATAGATAACATCAACGCAAAGATGGACACTGCTCGTGCTTCGGTGGCGACTGGTGTGCGCCGTGACGATCCGGTTGTGTCTCTAGGATAGTTCTGCTGATGGATTTCCTTTATCTGCCGATGTATCACATCGAACATCCTTGAATAACTAATGACCATGATGATGAGAGGGATGAGGAAGCAGACTACGATCCCGAAGCAGTTATAGACTATGGCGCACAGCCTGCGGGTTGGATTCTCGTTCAAGTTATAGAAGAAATCGTTGGGATCGTTCCACGCGACCTGGATGAATGTCACAAAGAGCGAGAAGCACCATACCCCTCCCATGAGCTTGAGAATGCGTGGGGCCGTCACGATACGGATGTACTTCATGGGGTACATAACGTAGATGTATCTCTCAAGGGTTGTCATAAATATGTGAGCCATCTCCGACACGGCCTGTAGTCGGTACGTAGCCGCAGATGCAAAACAGATTTGGTGGTCTCGTTCCCAATTACATGCTATGTACAAGGGAATGCCTAGAAGCCCAACAGTAAGGTCGCTCACTGACAAACTCACCAGAAGGCTGTTCGTTTTGGTCTGCAGGTACTCCCGGGAGAAAAAGAGGTACATGACGATGCCGTTGATGACCAGTATGAACACGCTTAGTACAATCAAAGAACCATCCAACGCTGGGTTCGTGTAATGTTGTTGGCCGCCATGTGTACTGTTCGAAAGCGACTCGTTCCACATCGCTGTTGCTGGACTTGAAAAAAGAAACGCCGACTTCAAGAGTCACGGGGGGGAAAACAAACACCACTTATGTTTCTCACTGCGAAAGACGAACGGCCAACTCTTCTCTTTTCACCGTTGGTTTGTTTTCAAAACGAAGAAATTTAGGCCGAAAAATCCAAGATCCAATCCTTCCGATGTCTTCAGCAAGTGTGACAGAGTTGTAGTCTATCGATGCTTATTATTGTAGAACAACCCTACGCGTATTCGCTGCTGAACCAATTCTAATCATCATTTCATATGGACAAGTCGATCACGATTGGACAATTACAACAGATACACTCGACCAATCAGGTTCCATAAAAGCAATGACGTCATAACGTATTGCAAAGTTCGAGAGTAGGTCTCCTAATCCACGAAACTCTAAGATGTGCCCAGAGAGAATCCTACAAAGACGTGATTATCGGATTCAAGGAAACACATCCAATTTTGCTATTTAATTTATTCTTAGCTGGGTGCTAAAACGGCGCGTCCCTAATTCCATTTCTCCTCACTTCGGCTCTCTTTTCTTGTGCCAATGAGCAAGAAAAAGAGTATAATTAATGAAGATGTTGTAAACATACGAGCAGGATACACGAATATACTAGGATTTCTTAATTGAGCCAATGAATGCCTGTCAACCCCCTTTGTGATGGAACCACAACATTTTGCCGGAATTTGTCACATTTTCTCCAACTCAGGCACCCAGTCAGAACACACTCCACTCATTAAGTTTTGACACGTGCAAATACCCTTTTTAAAACCTAACGAAGCTTTTTAACCAGCCGAAAGGATTTATAATTGAATTCCCGGCGAGTACGATTCAACCGCAGACCAGAGCAATTCTTCATTTCGAATTCGTTTTCCAGTGCTACCGACCTACCAATCACGATTTACGCAGCAATCTTAAGCCAGAATGTTGTTATATCAGTCTGATCGAAGATTAGGCTCGGCTGAATTGAACTGAGTGAGCTTGTCTGTGCAGCTTGTTTATACTTGTGTATGTTACAAGCTTTTCGTCCAATCTTGTCAGCACCCGGGGAGAGGAGAGGGGGAGGGGACTCCTACATAAAGAGTGTCAGGGGTGGGGAGACTCGCCATAATCAGAATCTCAACCATGTGGGCGTGGCTACAGATGATTTTTACCTCTAAAAGGTACCAATTCTAACTGAAAATTATTTTCCCGACAAGTAGGTCATCATTGTATTTACGGGTAAATAACGGTCCTAAAAGATACGACGAGTAACCCCACCACTTGTACATGGAAGTCACCCCCCCCCCCCCCCCCCCCCCCCCCCCCTCCCCCTCCCCCCCCCCCCCCCCCCCCCCCCTCCTCCCCCCGGGACAGCGATAAAGACACTGTTCGTCGTCTCTAACAGTTAGAGAAAGAGTCATTGGAATATAGACTTTAGATTTCAAATTGTTTGCATCTTATCACCTCAGAGACATGTTATGTTATCGATATGTTTAATATGAATCGCCTTCGGTGCCATTTGAACAGTAGACTGTCTCGCATCGACTAGTGCTAATAATGTCTACGAATATGATAGACATGCTCTTCCGTGTGGTAGAATGGAAACACTAGCTTTGTTAATCACACATTGTGTCTTTGCCATCCGCTAATCACCTAGCTACATATACCATACCACTTTCTATTCATTCACTTCTCGTTTTCCTTTCTCTTTATTTTGTATACAGAGGGCATGCCGTGATGGTTAATCACACATTGTGTCTTTGCCATCCGCTAATCACCTAGCTACATATACTATACCACTTTCTATTCATTCACTTCTCATTTTCCTCTCCTCTTTATTTTGAATTCGTTTTCTCTGGCTATGTAGTGGACGGAATACATTTCCAAGCCATGTTTCTTTTTCTTTTTGTATTTGTTTCTTTTTAAGTTTTTAAATCAGAAATTCATAGGGAAGCAACACGAAACACCGCGAAGCATATTGATTGATTCACACGGAAACAGTAGTATGTTAATACTTTATCTAAACACGAAACACTAGTGATAATTAAACTCCCTTGTGCTGTGAATTAATTTGGAAATACATGCGTTTACTGACAATATTTAAACAATTAACAAGCTTATCGGGGAAAAAAATCTCTCGTTTGTCGTCGAATGATTTTTTTATCTTGTTTTTCTTTAAAATGTGTGTTTTGTGTGTTTTGTTCTTTATCTGAGAAATAATAATAATAATAATGAAAAAAATGACATCTATTTTTCTGTCACTCACTCACGTCTAAGTATTCCTTAATTCTTTCGTCTCTTTTTTCTATCTCTTTTAAGTCCACTCTACTTTCTAGCCACAAAAATTAATCGTCAACAAAAAAAACCGAACAATCACAAAAAAAAACACAATCCGTAACAAAATTCCTTTTAGACAATTGCTTCTAAATTGACCACTGCGTTCGCAATTCATTTCCAAACTGTAAATATTTAGCAGTAGATTGCCTTGATATGGTGGACAAATTAATGGTATTTTAAAAATGATCTTGTCCGCTATATACATGAACCATAACAATTCTGTCGCAGTGAGGAACTTTTATCCTCAGTTTAAGACGCGAAAATGATAGTAATTTAGACCCAGATTATGCAGTTAATGTCACTTATTCGAGCTATAATTAGTATCAGGCTTTTGCTCTGTTCAGGCAATTTGCTGCACGATTGGGGAATCGCCATTGCTGTTATCATTTGTCTGGGAAAATCGGCACCTAAACTGCGAATCTTTGGTTGTCAATGCACAGTAAGAAAAGCTTCTCAAAAGCAGCTTTATCGCTTTTGCTAAAAAAGATCCCCACTAAATAAATAAATAATAGCAATCTACACAACAAAACGGAAGGGAAAAAAGTGAAAAAAAACTAAATAAAAGAACACAAAATATTCTTCGAGAGAAAATGTAAAGTTTTCTTTTAGTCTTCGCAAAAGAGCCGAAAGAACAGCTGAACCAAGTCCTCGTTGAACATGAATATATTTAAGATTATCATGATGTTCATGTTCATACCCAATGGTTATCATGAATGTGAAATATGATTAATGAGGTGACCAGATAAGGGTTTCGTTTCGAGAGAATAGAATTTTTCAGGTATTATAGAAGGATAATTTGTTCAAAACTCCGACCCTTCAAAACGTCTCCGAAAGAGCGCGCAAGAGTTGAGAAGTTGCTTTCAACCCTGAATCAACAAGAATCAACTGAAGAAAAACAACACATCGCTTCGATTATAAAGGTTACTATTTTCGGAAAAACCGTTTTGACGATTTTAATTAATTAATCGTAAATTTGAGTGTTTGGGCATCTTGAATGATTAAAATAAAAAGTTGGGATATTCGTTGTTGCTTGTCGGCGTCTTGTACGGCCCGTAACTAAACGTATGATTAATCAGAGTTAGTATTGCAAAACACGCGTTTATTCTAGCAACTTTCTCGTGGTATACACAGTTCCATGTATTCCAAACACAAACACATGAAGCAAAGAAACACATGACAAAAGAGTGATAATATTACACAAGTGCCCAAAGAAAAGAGAAAAATAGAGTTGTCGCTAGCCACTTTAACGAGTACAAATAATAGCGAACAACATTGTTAACTGTGTACTTGGAGGGTGTTTTTCTGCTCGAGGCGACGCGGTTGGTGATCCATTCAAAGACTTCACTCTAATAGTTTACATTTGGAAATAAGTAGGTCAACCAACGGAAGATATATGACGTGCGAAAATATCAATGCGAGAAAGTTAGAAAATCTAAACTTAATTATATTTTTTTGAAAGATCCGATGGAAACGTGACTTGTGGTTATCCCTTGACACGTGGATTGTCAAGTTATATTTCTTTCCTTCAAAAAGGACGAACTCAAACTAAACTAAAGCTCAAGAGATATGTTGACATGTAATTCACTTCACAGGATTCACTTGAAGTCATTACAACTCTTTCCCAAACAAAAACAGATTGTTTTGTGGTGAGAAAATCCGTCAACATTCTCTTTCATGACAATTTTTTTCTCGAAAGTCATGCCAAAAGCGGCAGAATTAGGTTTTAGTTCTATACAGTTTAAAAATACAAGCTTGCTGCAAGCTAGTAAATAAAGTACACCAGCGTTAATCACCGCTGTTTTTACGCCAATACTATATAGTCAATCAAGTATACT
Source organism: Actinostola sp. cb2023 (assembly GCA_033675265.1). Lineage (NCBI taxonomy): Eukaryota > Metazoa > Cnidaria > Anthozoa > Actiniaria > Actinostolidae > Actinostola > Actinostola sp. cb2023. Next base: position 310,544 of record JAUJYZ010001170.1, read on the forward strand.
CAGCCCAAGGGCCAGTAACGAGTCTATAGATTACGTGGGATGACAACCGTATGGCTACGCTTTTTTACTGCAGAGAGAGACATACTCTAAACAAGTCACCAACGACCATTATACATCATTAATGTTTTAGAACTTTCCCATCGCTAAAAACAACAGCATGACAAGAGATAAGCTTTTTAGTTTGATAGGGCGCTTTGGAATAGATAGCATAATTAAATATAGCTAAAAAATTCATTCTTAATACTTCGTGGTGAATCAAAAATAGCAACAAAAGATGTCAGGCAAAATTGGAGTGGATCTTTCGAAATTGAGTTGCCATAAACAAGACGACTTCCGTTCAACCCCGGAATCTTCAGATGATGAGGACTCTCTCTTCTAGCCAAACTGGATTACAGAAGTTTTGAGTCGTTTTAACTGCACTTAAGTCGAAAACAAAACGCTATTTCTCAGTGAAGTTGAATCCTTTGTAAGAAGGAGAAAAGAGAGATTGAAAAGGTAGTTTTAAAACTGTGTAAATAAACTAAACGTTGCTAGGACTGCTCATCTCAATTAGTCACACCACACACACCTTTACAATACTATACTTATAAAGTATAATAATACAAATTGTTGTATAATATATTATTGAAATGAAAACCTATTGATTTAAATCTTGGTTTTCTTCCACAGGAACAGCAATCCAAAACAAAATTACGTGCAGTGGAAATTCATCCTGATATCAACACTTCCCAGGTCTATTTTCTCTCTCAATTGTCGATAACTCAAAGTGTTTCCTTTACTGTCGATGAGATTAATCCTCAAATAAGCCTTCTAGACGCCAGAAGTTCTAGTTTTGTATCGTATCCGGACATTCGCATTGGTATTACTATATATCATTACACCAACGTCCCCAGCCATTCATAGTCTGAAATTAGATCTCCAAAAAAAATTGGTTAATTTGCTTTCCTACCATCAAAAATACCCGGAAATGTCAAAGTAGGAGATATTGAATATCTACAGTTCTATGTCCATGTCATATGTGGAAGTTGCGTTGTCTAATGAGAAAAAAATCATTTGGAATGAGGCCAAGAGAAGTGCACTTTATCACATCTCAGTTTCAAGCAAAACTAGATGTAACCGGCATATTGTGAAGATTGTGATCCCCAAAGTTGTTTTCAAGGTTTTACAGTTTAAGCTGTCAATCTTCTGCATCTATCTCCTCGGTTGCTGCGAAAAATTGTGAGCATTGAACATGCAAATTGGAACTCGTATTTGTCACTGTCGAGGATGTGAATCAATTTGTATTTGCTTGTAACATCTTCGCGAATGAATAAAAAGTTTTCGCTCGAGCTGAACACGCTTTAAAACAAGTATAAATATATTAAGGGTTTCCTTGTATGCAGGCATCAGATTAAATAAATTGTATTCATCTACTGATCCATTTACTGATTCATTCTTTCATTTACCCATCCATCCATCCATTTACTGGTTCATTCATTCATTCATTCTTTCATCTACCCACCCATTTATCCATTTACTGGTTCATTCATTCATTCTTTCTTTCATCTACCCACCCATTTATCCATTCACTGGTTCATTCATTCTTTCATCCACCCATCCATTTATTCATATTTTGCTTTATTTATTCATTCATTCATTCTGTAACTCATATATGTTTAGTAACTTTGTATAGTTTGTTGTTTTTACTTTGATCCTAGCTCGCGCTCTATTTAAAATCTAGTTAGCGCGCGCTGTTCAGTTAATATTCCATGGATACCGCTTTCTGTTAGCTACGTAGGAATTGTGTACTTTCATAACCCTGAAGATGGCCGCAATGGCCGAAAGCTTGGTTCATTAAACAAATTTTAAATGCAGATGAAGCCACTACAAGTATAAATATAGTTCTTACAAAACAGCGATAATGATATACTGTTTTCGGAAGAACTTTCACGCTCTCGGATGAACGAAAACTTAAACTCAATTTTCTCAGTCTAATCTAACTGAATTAACTTTGCTACAACATACTTGAGATATAAGTTCATACCACTTTCCAATTTCAGTTTGGTCACAACATTCACTTGTTCAAGAACAAGCAAAACTGCTCATTTGCAAAACGTTTGTTTCCGCGCAGGCGCAGTAGAGACCAGTGTATTGTACGCGCCACCAAAAAGCTTTGATTGCGTGTTGAACCTTTGCAGAACACTTAACGAGCGGTGATTTCAGTGATTTGAAGTTTGTATGGCAATGTATACCACTTATCTCGTTCCGCAATCCATCTAGTACACAATATTCGTAAATAGGAGGCAACCAAGCAATATACGACTATGGGCGTCTATTTGTGTTTTACTGTTGCCACTCAATATTCCTTCAATTCGGCTAAATAATTCAAAAACAGAAAACAATAAGACCTCATTTCACCTACTTTTGGTATCAAAAACACCGCAACACTAAAGAATTCCTTTTCTGGGGGACAAAAGTTTGTTTCAATTGTGGATTCTAGTGACGTCATAAAGAGCAATCTCGAAGTTTGTTAATTCTTGATGATAGCTTGTGGAATTGGAGTCTAAGATTTCGAATAAAAGGGAGGCTTTGCGGGCTTAACGCGTACTGGCAAGATTTACCACGTCCGGTATTGTTTCATTTACTGTGTCTCCTTAAGTTTGTTTTCGAATTTTGAGCTATAGCTTCAACAAAATCGTGCCCAATTAAACAAGACTTTTTCTTGTCAAAACTCTAGTTCCCTTCCTTGGGTCGTTGCGTGAGACCAGCCCTAACTAGCAGACCTCAGTATGAATTCAACCCAGACTTCCTTATTAGTCATTCACATTGAATGCCAACGGATGCCAAGCGACTAAACTAAGTGAGACAATCTTGCTATGCTTGCGACAACAACAGAGCATGTTATTGAAATGTTCTTTTCTTTGACGTTGCGACTTCATTTCAAGGCGCTCTTTTTGTAGTCTTTTCATTCTGAAAGACAACTTCAACATTCATTTCGAAAATCCATGTATTCCGCTTGAAATCGAGAGTTTATCTCCATTTTAATCCCTAGTGAAGCGGATTTTAGCAACTGCCGCAAATTGAACGATCAAAACGGCCGTTTCATAATATGCGGGCTACATTTCTTCTCGTCTCTATCTAAATTACCGCCACCTAATCAAATCATGAACACTATATCTAAATGGAAAATTCAAAGATTCTTTTTTCAAATCTGATTTTTTAGCTATTATAATTATATTAACACGTTTTCAGCACGAATGACGTCATCCATTTGCGAGGCGCGTCAACGGATCACGAGATTGGCGGGAAAAAGTTGACATGGCATGTCCATCAATTCTCTTCCGATTTGTCTTTTCTTGCTAAGGAAAAAGATTTGCTGCTTTCTGACTGATATATCTTATCAATAAAAGTTCATTTTGAATGTGAAAAGATAATGACTAAGCGGCACTGAGAACGAAAGTAAACTAGCAAACTGATTCACAAAATCTTCAACGGCGATATCGATACATGAAATACTTTCTCAGATTTCTTAGCGCGTATTGCTTCCTCACCAACAATACAACGATATTGTGTACTCTGGCATTTGATCCAAGTGTCTTCCAGCCGACATTCCTGATCCTAGGATTAGCTCTGAAATATCAGCTTGACAAACTAAGTTTATGGCGTGCAAACTTGTCAGAAATTGTCAACGAGGGAAGAATGAGACAAGTGGCACTACAAGAAAGATTTCCAAAGATGACATTTTAGTGGGAATTTCTAAAGCAGTAGATCCTTCATTTAAGTCATTTTTGAAGCCAGTGAAATCAGTTTGACGCCGGATCTGATAAAAAACTAGATTTCAGTTATTCCGGTTGAACTTGACCTATACACAAGCGCCATGTTGTCTTGTTCAATATGCAAAGGAATTGCAATACGAAATACAGGCGTGAAACTATTATATCTCATTTGATCAAGCCACACAATCAGAGAAATATTGTCCAATTGTGGCATACGCAGCTTTATTGAGTACAATGTGTCAAAAATAACGTCATAGTTTGTAATTGAAAAGATGAGATTGGATAGTTTAAGAAACTATATACAGGTTTCAACGAGAGTTATTTGCTATACAATTCGCTTTACAATTTTTGTTTTCTATCATCATTAACAACAACAGTTACTTCACTTACTCAAATATATTTTATTAAATAGTATTTGTGAAGAATATTGCTTTAGTTTTAAAGCTGAAAGTATTGGATTTAAAAAATGATGAGAAAATTCACTCCAATTTTCCCGTGAAAATCTTAAGCCGAAATTAATGTGAACTAAAAAACTAATTAATGTGAACTAAAAAACTAATTAAAGTTTTCACTGAAGGTCTAAGGAAGTGAACCAAACTAGCGTGATGAAGTCAAATTCCTCCTGTTAATAAACGGAGAGATTGCAGAATAACAACGCGAAGATCTTGTTCAAAATAGATAATTATAATTACTTTTTTTTAAAGTGTAAATGACTCGTCCGCCATGACAGCTGGAGCAACTTTGAAATATGCAGAAAGTGCGCTTGGGGAGTTTCCGGTATTTTTGACAAAAACATATTTTGTAAAATGCTTTGTGAATAGCTTAGAGGAATGACAAAAAATCGTATTCATAAGTTGGAACGTGGCATCGGAGTTCCTTGACAATCAATAGACATTGAAAAAAGCGGAAGACTCTTTATTACTAGTTTTCGTTTATTAATAGTTTCGTTGAAGAGCGCATTTTGAATACAGAATTTAATACTCTGTAAACATTACGAAATAAAAGTAGAAAGAATTTGTGTCATGTCGAATGGCATTTAATCGAGGAGAGCAGGTAATTTTCCAACACACTGAGAACTCCAACACGAAAGTAAATAACTTTCAAAGCTCAATTTACAAAGCGAGAAGCGTCGGAGATGAACATGGAAGCTGCCAGAAGCACCACTCGAGTTTCTCTTCCAATGCACTTACAATCGAGTATCAAATAAACAGTCATCGTCTTGGTGACTTTTGCGAACGTGACGCTTCGAGTTAATCGCAACATTTGGCTTCGTAACATACGTCTCGTGTTTCATCTCCCGAGTTGGGTCTCAAGGCGCGCTCAAGGTGTAATGTGAGAATCATGCGAAATGCCAGTTACGCAGAGATTACATACACCATGTGATTCTCACGAGAGGCTTTGCTTTTGCCCTTATGGATGTCACACACTTTGGGGCTTCAAGGCGAAATATTTTCAATAATTAGTTGCAGTATTTTAAAAAACATTCTCGCGAACAAAAAGTAAGGCGTGTCGCTTCTTTGCAGCGATTTTATAGATATCATGTAACTAATGATTACCGACGTTGAGTAACTAGAAACTAAAGTTGTTTTATTATTGTATAAGTGCATCTTCATATTACACAGTACCGTGCGGAAACGGTGACACACTGTAAGGAAAGCACAACAAAGAAGAAGTACCAACACACATTAAATACAGGTACACACATCTTACAGTTACACACTGTAAGGAAAGCACAACAAAGAAGAAGTACCAACACACATCAAATACAGGTACACACATCTTACAGTTGTACACTGTAAGGAAAGCACAACAAAGAAGAAGTACCAACACACATCAAATACAGGTACACACATCTTACAGTTGTACACTGTAAGGAAAGCACAACAAAGAAGAAGTACCAACACACATCAAATACAGGTACACACACATCTTACAGTTGTACACTGTAAGGAAAGCACAACAAAGAAGAAGTACCAACACACATCAAATACAGGTACACACACATCTTACAGTTGTACACTGTAAGGAAAGCACAACAAAGAAGAAGTACCAACACACATCAAATACAGGTACACACATCTTACAGTTGTACACTGTAAGGAAAGCACAACAAAGAAGAAGTACCAACACACATCAAATACAGGTACACACACATCTTACAGTTGTACACTGTAAGGAAAGCACAACAAAGAAGAAGTACCAACACACATCAAATACAGGTGTACACACATCTTACAGTTGTACACTGTAAGGAAAGCACAACAAAGAAGAAGTACCAACACACATCAAATACAGGTACACACATCTTACAGTTGTACACTGTAAGGAAAGCACAACAAAGAAGAAGTACCAACACACATCAAATACAGGTACACACATCTTACAGTTGTACACTGTAAGGAACACACAACAAAGAAGAAGTACCAACACACATCAAATACAGGTACACACACACTGTACAGTACCAACACACATCAAATACAGTGTACTTACTGTACAAGGAAAGCACAACAAAGAAGAAGTACCAACACACATCAAATACAGGTACACACACATCTTACAGTTGTACACTGTAAGGAAAGCACAACAAAGAAGAAGTACCAACACACATCAATACAGGTACACACACATCTTACAGTTGTACACTGTAAGGAAAGCACAACAAAGAAGAAGTACAACACACATCAAATACAAATACAGGTACACACACATCTTACAGTTGTTACACTGTAAGGAAAGCACAACAAAGAAGAAGTACCAACACACATCAAATACAGGTACACACATCTTACAGTTGTACACTGTAAGGAAAGCACAACAAAGAAGAAGTACCAACACACATCAAATACAGGTACACACATCTTACAGTTGTACACTGTACAGTACCAACACACATTGTACACATACACTGTACAGTACAGTTGTACACTGTAAGGAAAGCACAACAAAGAAGAAGTACCAACACACATCAAATACAGGTACACACATCTTACAGTTGTACACTGTAAGGAAAGCACAACAAAGAAGAAGTACCAACACACATCAAATACAGGTACACACATCTTACAGTTGTACACTGTAAGGAAAGCACACACACATCAAATACAAAGAAGAAGTACACTGTACCAACACACATCAAATACAGGTACACACATCTTACAGTTGTACACTGTAAGGAAAGCACAACAAAGAAGAAGTACCAACACACATTAAATACAGGTACACACACATCTTACAGTTGTACACTGTAAGGAAAGCACAACAACAAAGAAGAAGTACATCTTACAACACACATCAAATACAGGTGAACACACACATCTTACAGTTGTACACACTACAGTTGTAAGGAAAGCACACAACAAGAAAGAAGTACCAACACACATCAAATACAGGGTACACACATCTTACAGTTGTACACTGTAAGGAAAGCACAACAAAGAAGAAGTACCAACACACATTAAATACAGGTGCACACATCTTACAGTTGTACACTGTAAGGAAAGCACAACAAAGAAGAAGTACCAACACACATCAAATACAGGTGTACACACATCTTACAGTTGTACACTGTAAGGAAAGCACAACAAAGAAGAAGTACCAACAACACACATCAAATACAGGTGCACACATCTTACAGTTGTACACTGTAAGGAAAGCACAACAAAGAAGAAGTACCAACACACATCAAATACAGGTACACACACATCTTACAGTTACACACTGTAAGTAAAGCACAACAAAGAAGAAGTACCAACACACATCAAATACAGGTACACACATCTTACAGTTGTACACTGTAAGGAAAGCACAACAAAGAAGAAGTACCAACACACATCAAATACAGGTGCACACATCTTACAGTTGTACACTGTAAGGAAAGCACAACAAAGAAGAAGTACCAACACACATTAAATACAGGTACACACACATCTTACAGTTACACACTGTAAGGAAAGCACAACAAAGAAGAAGTACCAACACACATCAAATACAGGTGTACACATCTTACAGTTACAAACTGTAGGGAAAGCACTGCTAACTCCAATATATGTGCATACATTTTGCAATACATTGGACACTGTAATGCACAATACAAGAAGTACCAACACACACTAAATGCATGAATGTGCATATTGTACAGTTAGACAGTGAACAGGCTCTAGATCTTACTATTAAAAAACACTATTATTTTTAAACAAACCATTAACAAGCTACTGATTAAAAAGTAAGGGCTCTGTTTAAACTAGCCTGGCTAAATTGGATGTCCCTGTTAAAATAAACGTAATAAAAATATAATAAATAAATAAAACATCACCTACCTCAAGGTACCACTGAACAAGCATGCCAGGAAGAGTCCAGAAATCCCTTGCAGGTCACCCAAGACATGCATGACAAAATATGGAAGTATCTAATAATACAATCAACAATACAACTGAGCTAACATAATCAAAGGGAATCAAAGGAAGCAAGGGTGGCCGAGTGGTGAGAGCCTCGGTCTGTCACCTCTGTGTCCCGGGTTCAATTCCTGGTCCTGGAATCACATGTGATTTGAGTTTGTCAGTTCGTTCTCTCCCTTGCTTCGAGGTTTTTTTTCCGGGTACTCCGGTTTTCCTCCCTCAATAAAATCGATTTTGTCGGCGATTTTATCGCCGCGAATTTATTGCAACCACAAATCGCCTGTGTAAACTACCGGCGATTTCAGTAGCGGCGACAAGCGGCAATAAAATTGCAGCCAAATCGTTGCAATTTTCGAACATGCAATTTTGTGCAACTTCGCGGTGATAAAGTTGCTGACAAAATCGCTGATAAAATCTCCCGTGTAAACGGCCCTTGAGAGTACAGTGTTCCCCAATTAGTGCGCAAGCGCTAGAACACATTGGACACTTAAATAAACAGTTATTATTATTATCATCAAAAAATAGGGTCTTCGAGCTTTACATACATGGTACAGGTTCACATGTTCAGGCATGTCTAAAGGAAGGTTATGGTGTGCTGTGTGTAAGTAACCTTCCATATTATGAAACTCTAGGTGTGTGAATGACATGATTAAAATGGTATCAGAAATTATATTTTGACCAATCCTCCCCCCTTACCCCTCCCCCTACTCCCTCGCTGCAGCTCAGAAATCAAAGTACATAGTTTTATCTGGTTGCTATCTTTTAGTACGAACTAGTAGAGTAATACAGCTGTGCATAGCAATAACATTGATTATTATTATACCTGGTCTGCACTTGTAATGGCTTGGTGTAACTTTGGGTCGCAGTCATGATAGAAAGCATAAATAACACAACCACACAATGCACATAGTGACACAGCAAACACACTCAATGGCAGGTTGATCCAAACTGACCTATATACATAAACATGTAAAGGCTAGTTACCATGGCAATGATGTCTAGTGTTACCATGGCAATGGTGTCTAGTGTTACCGTGGCAATGGTGTCTAGTGTTACCGTGGCAATGGTCTAGTGTTACCGTGGCAATGGTGTCTAGCATTACCATGGCAATGGTGTCTAGCATTACCATGGCAATGGTGTCTAGCGTTACCATGGCAATGGTGTCTAGCGTTACCATGGCAATGGTGTCTAGCATTACCATGGCAATGGTGTCTAGTGTTACCATGGCAATGGTGTCTAGTGTTACCATGGCAATGGTGTCTAGTGTTACCATGGCAATGTTGTCTAGTGTTGCCATGGCGATGATGCCTATTGTTACCGTGGAAACAGTAGCAAGTGCTACCATGGAAACGGTGTCAGTAATAACAATAGTTCAATTGTGTCGTACCTTCTAGCATCTTTGTTTGACCTGACAGACAAGAATCTCTGTACTGCCGTTTGATTGACAGCCCACAGAGGTAAGAGTCCAAAGGCTCCACCAATCATGAGGCTCCAGATGGACAGTCGTTCGGTGGGGTCAGGATTAAAACTTTAATAGAGAAGATTGTTTGAGCTATTGTACTTTTAAAACCTTTGAATTGCCCTGCATCGCTAAATCAAAGATCATATTTTGTAATAAGGAGTTTCCTAAATCCCAACTATAATGAAACCCACTTGAAATTATTACTCGGCGTGGACTGCAGACGCCGAGTCTTAAAATAGGCTTTTTTGGGGGTTGGGGGGGATATTTGGGGGATATTTGCTGTCAAAGTTCATTAATGTGTTTTTAAGCGATTTACACATAAATCATCAAATAACTTTTAAACGAGGCAACGTATCAAAAATCGGAGACATGGTTTTTTAGAACAAAGTGTGCTCATTACAATGGCACTTTCCGTTTAGACATCGATTGAATTCCCGCGTGCAAAATTCTCTTTGAACAAGGCCAGTCAAATTTTCTAAAATGTGCAATAACAAAAAATATTTACAAAATAGGAAATAATCTCCAGCATATTTAGAATCTGCATTTATTCAGCTTTAAGAAAATGTATACTTTTATACATGTTGGACAAGTGGTTATCGCGCTACGCAGCTTTCAGTGAACAGTGGTCACGAAGGTCCCCTGGTACCTTAAAACGTATTCCTGAAGCGAAAATCGAACTACATATATTTGAGCGTACCGCACCACAAGAAGCCCAATGCTTACAAAATAACATGACCACAGGAAGCCCAAAACACTGTTTAGACAAAAACAGAGGATGGTAAGCCTGTGGGCCACACGCCGAGTAAACGCTGAATGAGCGTCTAGTTCTTTTTTTTAAACAGACACAGTTCCAAACAATACTGTTTTAGGTATTGCTGATGACCAGTATTTAGCCAAACATCTTATTCCAGAATAATGTAACTCAATCATTTTAAAAAAACAATGCGATTTTGCATTTTTTACTAGATGTACAACAACTTTATAATGCCTTGAAACTTTTTATTCTGATTGCGATTTTTAATCCCTCGTGAGAAAAGACAATAATATTACTACTAATTATCAAAAAAAAGAAAATGGCCAAACCATTCTGGCTGCTGTAGATTAAAAGTGTAAATGTACATGTATAATATTTAGCGCCCGTGTCAGGTGTCAGGTGATGAAGAAGCAACCATCCTTCCATCAGTGCTCCCTAATTAAAGGGTATTCAAAGCTACAGCTACACGGATTAGAGGGAAGTTGAAACAAGAGTGTCAGGTGATGAAGAATCAAACCGGATACATGTACCTCTCGCTTAGGCCATGCACTAACCAACTTTAAAAACACTGACCCTATACTAAGTTATAACAATGCCTTGTACCATTTAATGTACTTACTCAAAAAACTTAAGACGGTCTCCTTTTTCCAAAATATGCCACACACGAGAGAAACCACCAACTCTTTGACTGCCAACAACGACAACGGCAATTAATCCACCTAACATAACAAGAACTTGTATGACGTCATTCCAGATCACAGCCTTCATACCACCCTAGAGAGTACAAGAAGGATGTTACAAAAACTATCAAGTATACAGTCAATAGACCTTTTTACCGATACGGCGGCCATCTTGAATTATGAAGAAATTATGGGATGCCCAGGGTGCAAGCTAGTAACCATTTGGCCTTGAAAAACTACGAAAACCTAATTTAAAGCAATGAATTTGTACAAAATTATACAACTTACAATACACAACACATGTAGATATTAAGTCACACAACACTATGGCTAGAGTGACATAGAAAAATAATATATTGGCGCAAATCCACTCTCTACAGTTTTTGGGTCATTTGCACCCTAGGCATCCCATAATGTTTTAGCCAAAACAATAGAATCCAAAATGGCCGCCGTATTGGTAAAAAGGTCTATTTAATATGCATCAATCAATTTGAATGGGCCAAACGATGATGAAAAAGATAAAGGTACAAACACATGATGCAACGCTGCATACAATTAAATTACTGTCAATATGATTGCAGCATGCATCCACATCTGAAATTATTGTGACCAAAGTTATTGAAGAACAGTGCTTCTCCAACATTGCATGGAACCAATTTCAGAGGTGGAAACAGCTGGCTGCAAGCATTTCATTGCTGGCATCATTGTGTGGACTAGCTGTTGCACCATGTTTCTGCACCATATAACACTCCTGATTACAATGATGGTGTTGGTGTAGATGAGCATTAATGGCCACTGATGACACACGATGATAAAATACATGTACTCATGCAGTAAAAGAAAGTTAACCATTACATACTCACTATTGTGGTGTAGACCGTACAGACTATGCCTATTGCTAGGATTGAAATCCAAACAGGAAAACCTGTCACTGTGAAAACAATGTCAACAAGAACATGTTAGCCAGGGCGATTTCCATTTGACAGTATAAAGTACCTATGATAATGCTTGCTCTGATTGGCCAAAGGATGCATATATTCAGCATGCTCTATGAGAGTACATACATTGTAGCATACACACGCATATATTCAAACATTTTTGTAACAAAACGAAATTGAAAACTTGCCTTTATTGTATTTTATAAAAGAACTAGACGCTCTACTAGTGCGAAGTCAGGCTTCTAACTGATATACCGTATTTCCTCAAATAAACGCCCAGCCTCTCAAATAAATGCCTCCCTCCAATAAATGCCCCCCTCCCCCCCCCCCCCCCCCTTCAGGAAAACTCCCCCCCCCCCCCCCCCCCTTCAGGAGAGAAAAACCATCAATATATGCCTCCCTCTTTTAAATGCCCCCTTCTAATAAATGCCCCCCCCCCATAGAGGATGCCCCCCCCCCCATAGAGGATGCCTCCCCCCCCCCCCATAGAGGATGCCTCCCCATAGAGGGGCATTTAGTAGAGACACCCACTCGAAAGGGGGCGTTTATTAGAATAGACACGAAAAACAAACACTGACATTGAAAGATTCCTGTTTTTTTTCTTTAAATGTCTACAACTGACTCATTACCACTTATGTTTTTCATCGTATTGTTGATGGCTCGGGAAACGTTTCAGAGGCAAAATTTGGAGTTTCGAAATATACGCCCCCCTCTTTTAAACGCCTCCCTCTAATAAACACCCCCTCTAAAACTTCAAATTTTAAATAAACGCCCCCGGCGTTTATTTGAGGCCTATTTGAACTTATTTGAACCTGCATTTTTAGAGTCAGGCTTTCCACAGGAAGCCCGTGCAACTAAATAGAAAAGTCAGCAGCAGTGCTTTATCGAGTTATAGAAGCACTTGGGTATTGAAAGAACACTGGATAAGTGTGAGAAGCAGCTTGGCTATGACTTGTACTTCTCCTTAAACACTTCTCTCATCTAATCTTCCAATTTCCGTGTGCTTCTATAACTCGATATAAAGCACGCTGCTCATTTTCTATTTCTTCAAGACTGACCAGTCTATCTGAATTTATCCTTTTGTGGCAGATTGACCAGTCTGACAGGTCGTGACTGATTGACTGGTCTGACAGGTTGTGACTGATTGACTGGTCTGACAGGTTGTGACTGATTGACTGGTCTGACAGGTTGTGACTGATTGACTGGTCTGACAGGTTGTGACTGATTGACTGGTCTGACAGGTTGTGACTGATTGACTGGTCTGACAGGTTGTGACTGATTGACTGGTCTGACAGGTTGTGACTGATTGACTGGTCTGACAGGTTGTGACTGATTGACTGGTCTGACAGGTTTGACTGATTGACCAGTCTGACAGGTTGTGACTGATTGACTGGTCTGACAGGTTGTGACTGATTGACTGGTCTGACAGGTTGTGACTGATTGACTGGTCTGACAGGTTGTGACTGATTGACTGGTCTGACAGGTTGTGACTGATTGACTGGTCTGACAGGTTGTGACTGATTGACTGGTCTGACAGGTTGTGACTGATTGACTGGTCTGACAGGTTGTGACTGATTGACTGGTCTGACAGGTTGTGACTGATTGACTGGTCTGACAGGTTGTGACTGATTGACTGGTCTGACAGGTTGTGACTGATTGACTGGTCTGACAGGTTGTGACTGATTGACTGGTCTGACAGGTTGTGACTGATTGACCAGTCTGACAGGTTGTGACTGATTGACTGACTGGTCTGACAGGTTGTGACTGATTGGCCAGTCTGACAGGTTGTGACTGATTGACTGGTCTGACAGGTTGTGACTGATTGACTGGTCTGACAGGTTGTGACTGATTGACCAGTCTGACAGGTTGTGACTGATTGACCAGTCTGACAGGTTGTGACTGATTGACCAGTCTGACAGGTTGTGTGACTGATTGACCAGTCTGACAGGTTGTGACTGATTGACCAGTCTGACAGGTTGTGACTGATTGGCCAGTCTGACAGGTTGTGACTGATTGACCAGTCTGACAGGTTGTGACTGATTGGTGTGACAGTCTGACAGATTGTGACCAGTCTGACAGGTTGTGACTGATTGACCAGTCTGACAGGTTGTGACTGATTGACTGGTCTGACAGGTTGTGACTGTGACCAGTCTGACATGTGACTGATTGACCAGTCTGACAGGTTTGTGACTGATTGACTGATTGACCAGTCTGACAGGTTGTGACTGATTGACTGTCTGACAGGTTGTGACTGATTGACTGGTCTGACAGGTTGTGACTGATTGACCAGTCTGACAGGTTGTGACTGATTGACTGGTCTGACAGGTTGTGACTGATTGACTGGTCTGACAGGTTGTGACTGATTGATTGACTGATTGACTGGTCTGACAGGTTGTGACTGATTGACTGGTCTGACACAGTTTGTGACTGATTGACTGGTCTGACAGATTGTGACTGATTGACTGGTGACAGGTTGTGACTGATTGACTGGTCTGACAGGTTGTGACTGATTGACTGGTCTGACAGGTTGTGACTGATTGACTGGTCTGACAGGTTGTGACTGATTGACTGGTCTGACAGGTTGTGACTGATTGACTGGTCTGACAGGTTGTGACTGATTGACTGGTCTGACAGGTTGTGACTGATTGTCTGACAGGTTGTGACTGATTGACCAGTCTGACAGGTTGTGACTGATTGACTGGTCTGACAGGTTGTGACTGATTGACTGTGTCTGACAGGTTGTGACTGATTGACCAGTCTGACAGGTTGTGACTGATTGACCAGTCTGACAATTGTGTGACTGTGACCAGTCTGACAGGTTGTGACTGATTGACCAGTCTGACTGGTTGTGACTGGTTGTGACTGATTGACCAGTCTGACAGGTTGTGACTGATTGACCAGTCTGACAGGTTGTGACTGATTGACCAGTCTGACAGGTTGTGACTGATTGACCAGTCTGACAGGTTCTGACTGATTGACTGATGACCAGTCTGACAGGTTGTGACTGATTGACCTGGTCTGACAGGTTGTGACTGATTGACCAGTCTGACAGGTTGTGACTGATTGACCAGTCTGACAGTGTGTGATTGACTGATTGACCAGTCTGACAGGTTGTGACTGATTGACCAGTCTGACAGGTTGTGACTGATTGACCAGTCTGACAGGTTGTGACTGATTGACCAGTCTGACAGGTTGTGACTGATTGACCAGTCTGACAGGTTGTGACTGATTGACCAGTCTGACAGGGTGACTGTGACTGATCATTGACAGGTTGTGACTGATTGACCAGTCTGACAGGTTGTGACTGATTGACCAGTCTGACAGGTTGTGACTGACTGATTGACTGATTGACCAGTCTGACTGTGACTGAGGTCTGACATTGACCACTGATTGACACTCAAATACAGGTTGTGACTGATTGACCAGTCTGATTGACCAGTCTGACAGGTTGTGACTGATTGACTGGTCTGACAGGTTGTGACTGATTGGTCCCAGTCTGACAGGTTGTGACTGATTGACCAGTCTGACAGGTTGTGACTGATGATTGACTGGTCTGACAGGTTGTGACTGATTGACCAGTCTGACAGGTTGTGACTGATTGGCCAGTCTGACAGGTTGTGACTGATTGACTGAAGTCTGACAGGTTGTGACTGATTGGCCAGTCTGACAGGTTGTGACTGATTGACTGGTCTGACAGGTTGTTGTGACTGATTGACCAGTCTGACAGGTTGTGACTGATTGACCAGTCTGACAGGTTGTGTTGATTGACTGATTGTCTGACAGGTTGTGACTGATTGACCAGTCTGACAGGTTGTGACTGATTGGCCAGTCTGACAGATTGTGACTGATTGACCAGTCTGACAGGTTGTGACTGATTGACCAGTCTGACAGGTTGTGACTGATTGGCCAGTCTGACAGGTCGTGACTGATTGACCAGTCTGACAGATTGTGACTGATTGACTGGTCTGACAGGTTGTGACTGATTGGCCAGTCTGACAGGTTGTGACTGATTGACCAGTCTGACAGGTTTTGACTGATTGGCCAGTCTGACAGATTGTGACTGATTGACTGGTCTGACAGGTTGTGACTGATTGACCAGTCTGACAGGTCGTGACTGATTGGCCAGTCTGACAGGTTGACTGACTGATTGACTAGTCTGACAGGTTGTGACTGATTGACCAGTTTGACAGGTTGTGACTGATTGACCAGTCTGACAGGTTGTGACTGATTGACTGGTCTGACAGGTCGTGACTGATTGACCAGTCTGACAGGTCGTGACTGATTGACTGGTCTGACAGGTCGTGACTGATTGACCAGTCTGACAGGTTGTGACTGATTGACCGGTCTGACAGGTTGTGACTGATTGACCAGTCTGACAGGTTGTGACTGATTGACTGGTCTGACAGGTCGTGACTGATTGGCCAGTCTGACAGATTGTGACTGATTGACTGGTCTGACAGGTTGTGACTGATTGACCAGTCTGACAGGTTGTGACTGATTGGCCAGTCTGACAGGTTGTGACTGATTGACCAGTCTGACAGGTTGTGACTGATTGACCAGTCTGACAGGTTGTGACTGATTGACTGGTCTGACAGGTTGTGACTGATTGACTGGTCTGACAGGTTGTGACTGATTGACCAGTCTGACAGGTTGTGACTGATTGACTGGTCTGACAGGTTGTGACTGATTGACCAGTCTGACAGGTTGTGACTGATTGACTGGTGACAGGTTGTGACTGATTGACCAGTCTGACAGGTTGTGACTGATTGACTGGTCTGACAGGTTGTGACTGATTGACCAGTCTGACAGGTTGTGACTGATTGACCAGTCTGACAGGTTGTGACTGATTGGCCAGTCTGACAGGTTGTGACTGATTGACTGGTCTGACAGGTTGTGACTGATTGGCCAGTCTGATAGGTTGTGACTGATTGGCCAGTCTGACAGGTTGTGACTGATTGGCCAGTCTGACAGGTCGTGACTGATTGACCAGTCTGACAGGTTGTGACTGATTGACCAGTCTGACAGGTTGTGACTGATTGGCCAGTCTGACAGGTTGTGAATGATTGGCCAGTCTGACAGGTTTTGACTGATTGGCCAGTCTGACAGGTCGTGACTGATTGACCAGTCTGACAGGTTGTGACTGATTGGCCAGTCTGACAGGTCGTGACTGATTGACCAGTCTGACAGGTTGTGACTGATTGACCAGTCTGACAGGTTGTGACTGATTGGCCAGTCTGACAGGTTGTGAATGATTGGCCAGTCTGACAGGTTTTGACTGATTGGCCAGTCTGACAGGTCGTGACTGATTGACCAGTCTGACAGGTCGTGACTGATTGACCAGTCTGACAGGTCGTGACTGATTGACCAGTCTGACAGGTCGTGACTGATTGACCGGTCTGACAGGTTGTGATTGATTGACTGGTCTGTTATCAGAATCTGTTCATTTGTGACACATGTTAATCAATGCAAAAAGCTGTTTTTCATTTTTGGCAGAATACAAGAATGTGCTAAGATTTTGGGATCTGTGGGAAAATGCCAATGATCAAAAATCTGTCTGAAAATGTATTTCTATATCAACATAAGGGTATATGTAACAGGCTGAAATCAGTTTATTTGTTTAGTGGTAGTATTTCCTTAGGGTCACTTTAACCTTTCTACCACACAGGGTTCTGATAAGAAAGTTGTCAAAACTAACTCTTCCATCTTGTATAATAATATGAATACAGTAAAAACCCGCATAAAAGAACCCCTATTTTTCTAAGTCAGGCTGAAATGGTTCTTATATATTGGGTGTCTAGTGAGAAATCAGGCTGAATAGGTTCTTAACAGGTTCTTATATACAGGGCAAAAAAAAAAAAAAAATTTTTGTTCCTGATATGGTGTATTTCCTTACAATTTGTTTTAATTAGTGAACTATTGACCCTGAAAGGTCTAATATTCACACTAAACATTAACAACCCAACTGTATAGCTACTTATAATATTTCTGCATATTCAGCACCGACTGTACCAGTGTGTTCTGAGCATTAGTCACTTTTCACATAAGAACCTGCTTCATTTGTCAGGCTGAACTGGTTCTTATATATTGGGTGCTTAATTGGCTAAATTTCAGCCTGGAGGTTCTTATAATCCGCAGTTTCTTATATGCAGGTTTTTACTGTATATCTAATTGCATAGTCATTGCTGGGTCCACAGTCAAGCCCAGGGGGGGTACTCAGGGGTATCAGTGATGGGGAGGTGCGAATGAGGCCAAAGTTTTTAACCCCATTTTTCTCCACATAAAATCGAGAACGGTAGGATATCATTTTTATCAACCCAAAAAAAGTCCTTGCCAGAATCTTTATATCAAAAAAAGGTCTTAGCACCTCCCCGTCACTGATACCCCTGAGTACCCCCCCCCCCCCCCCCCCCCCTGGGCAGTCAAGAAACCCATGACTGATGACTAAAATGAATTCTGGGAAATTAAAATTCTAAAATCAATAAAATCAAAACCTTTTCTATCCATACTTGCAGGTCCTAGGCTGAACTGTCTTTGGATTTCGAAAAACTATCTGCATGAAACGTAGCCTAAGGGGCGGTCCTAATGCCTGCAATGGAGGCTACATGAAACGTAGCCCATTTACTACTTTCACAGACATCCTTGTGATCATAGCGTCAATGATTCATATTTTTCAACCCGACAACAATTTTGCAATTAGGTGTACACCTATTTTAAAAAACGTTGTCTGTGAACTTAACTCAAGCATACGCGACTAGACCGAAAGGGAGCATGGGTAGATGGCACATTTTGATGTTTATGATCAAGTTGAGCAACATCTGAATGTTTATTTGTGCTTTTACAACCATCAAGCGAGAGTACAATGCAGAACTTAACTTGGCCATGCCAGAATTAAAATATGTTGATACCCATGCTCCCTTTCGGTCTGGCCACGTAGGTTTTATGAAATAGGTCTATCTATCTATAGCTAATTGCATAATCGTTGTCGGGTTGAAAATCATAACTCATAGAAGCTGAGACCGCAAGGATGGATGGGAAATCAGTTCATGAGCCACATTACATGTAGATATATTCAATGTTCTCGTAGTTTTGAAAATATATGAGCTATTTAATTAAAATCCTACAAGTCTGGATAAAAAGGTCGATGATTTGACGGTGTTATTTGAGAGTTTTAATTTCCCAGAATTCCTTTTGTTCATAGCTTTCATGATTTTCAACCCGACAACGATTATGCAATTAGCTATATACAATACTCTACACACGAAGCTACATGATATAATATGACCTACCAGCTTCCATAGCAAGCGATGGACCATACGTCACTATTGCCATGTACAAACACTGAAAAAAGATGAAGAAATGCTGGAAATTTTCTAGCAATGATTTTTTGGAGAATAATTATTCATCGAATTTTCTTTCATTCTCATCCATCCATTTCACCCGCTTGTTTCCCTTCTCTTTTCACAGTTCCCTTTCTTTCTTTTTGTAACAATAATTTCATTCAACCAGTTTTTCATTCATTCTCATCCATTTCATTTCCCATTCATTTCTTTCTTGGCATTTCATTTTTTTTCTCATTTATCCCATTTCCCATTCTTTCTATTATAAAGAGATTGTATTTACCGTTTGAATGATAAACAATATACTACCAACTGAACGCATACCAACAGAAAAACGTTTCTCCAGATACTGAAACATAAAAGGGACTTCAGACTTCAGTCAGTTCAGAAACACGTGCAACGTGACAGATTACAAAAGAATTCGAATTTTCACAAAAACAACCATACTAGTAACAAAATCACTTTTAAAACGTCAAATAATATTCTTAGACATTGTGTATCAAAGCCAAAACAACATTATACGGCCGTAAAGACAAAACACACCGGCACATGGCATGTAAGCTTACATAAGCTTATTTAATACATAAGAACTTACGTACAATTGTACATGTACACCACGTGCACGTTTACAAAAATATCTCCTACCTCGTATGAACTTGTAATATCCACAGCACGGAACACAGGCACAAACACTAGTGCAACGGCAGGGAAAAGAAAGATATACGAAGTGATAATCATCCAGTACTGGGTACCAAACGTGTATATCTCTGCTGGAACACCGAGTATCGTAATGGCCGACATGAACGACGCCAGGAGAGACAAGCCAACAGGAATGGCCATCATTTTACGGTTCGCCAGCAGAAATTCGGCCGTTGTCTTTTGCTTGCCTCCAGCGAAGGCATGGTAAATGCCGATCGCTACAGAGATGAGCAACATGATAGCAAATACGGCATAGTCCACGATGCTAAACCTGACAACACCTGATGAAGAAGACATCTTTTACAACTTTACACGTTAATATTGATCTGTAGCTTCGTCCTCTTCAGCGGAATCGTTTGAATGGGCTAAGATCGTGAAGCGCGATATTTATATCTTCACAGAGGTCAACCAATGTCACGATTAATCAAAATATTATATAACTATAAAGTCAACAAATTTGATCGTAATCTT
Organism: Actinostola sp. cb2023; assembly: GCA_033675265.1. NCBI lineage: Eukaryota > Metazoa > Cnidaria > Anthozoa > Actiniaria > Actinostolidae > Actinostola > Actinostola sp. cb2023. The sequence continues at coordinate 331,037 of JAUJYZ010001170.1, forward strand.
TTGCTGACTGTTTTGCTTTCTTGAATGAACGTACGAGAAGGCCTGAGGCGAGGTAATTCGTGGGGGGAGGGGGAAGGATTGAATGGGGAGGGGCGAAAGTTTCGTTCGTTTTCATTCATTCATTCATTCATTTTCATTCATTCATTCATTCATTCATTCATTCATTCATTCATTCATTCATTCATTCATTCATTCATTCATTCATTCATTCATTCATTCATTCATTCATTCATTCATTCATTCATTCATTCATTCATTCGACCATCCACTTATTCATTAATTCACGTAGCAATTATTTACTAAAATATCTCATGTCAGTCTTGAAATGTAGAATGAATGTTCACAGTTACATTTTGCAACTAATTCAACTCGCAGCACTTCACTTTCTAGTAGAATAATAATAATAATAAAACGACTAGTAGGAATAATAGAAACGACTAGTAGGAATAATATTTTCTCGGTCAGAAAAAAAGTATTAAACTTGCTACGTTTTTGAATATCCCGACATCTGTTTGTACAAGAATTGTCCTAGTTTACTGATTGGATAGAAATGTTATTCAAGTACATTGTTTTCTGAGCCAATACTGTCAAGCTAAGTAAAGCACTTCTCTACTGCCAACGGTGTTTTGCCGGGTACTAAAAAGTGGGTTCGTGACAGCTGCACGTTGCCATCGTCAACGGACAAGTGCATTTTTTGGGCAATCTTTGACCCGTTAGCCTACAAAGAGTCTTTTCGCACTAGTGTTGTAAAGGCGTTGAAGCTATGGCACATTGTGGGTAAGTGATGTTTTTAGAGTGACGCTTTACTGATCACCGGCACACGTAAACATTTTCTTTATTTGAATAGTATATTCGCGAAATTAGGATAAAAATCAGTCAGGGAAACTTAATGTTTAACATCTAAGGGATTCCTCTATTGGTGTATCTATTGTAGATACGAAATATAGTTGATAAACTGTTCTAAAGGTCATCAAAAACTGGAAACTACCGGCGTTCATTGTGTGTATTCACTCTAGCATAATATTGAATACGTAATGAGCCTTCGTTTCTAATTGGAGGTTTAGGCGCGAAAATTATCTAATAGACACGGAAGCGCACACCCTGATAAAAGAAAATGTCAGGTAATAGAGCGACCGGCTCCGAGCAACCATTTACCAATGTTTCTTGAGCCAAACATAAGATGTTTTGAAAGGCTATGAGTGTGGCACCACGTGCGAGCGTATCCGCTGGCGACGTCCAAGGAGGTCAAGGAGCAGCCTGATAAAGGAGCGCATCTTTAGAAATGGCCGAGTAAACTGACGAAGACATGATTCATTTTCCGTCACATGTTCTCAGTCAGAGAATACATCGTCCGTACTATACGTATATCATAAGTACCGGGGAAGATAAGAAAGCGAAGAACAAATGCAGCCAGTGAATATTAAATTTCGAGTATTTTTTTTATTCGGTAATCAAATTACACGTCACCGGGACCCCATCAGATCAATCTATCTATCCCCCAAGGTTTCCCAGGGTGCTCTGCAGTTCTCAAGAATAGAATTGTGAAACAAATGATGCCCTTAGACAAGATGGTGCCTATTCAAATCCTTGATCCAAAACAAACATTTTGAAGATGAAATTGACTGGTCAGGAGCCCATAATTTGGTGTGTCACGCGCATAAGCGGAGTGTCACGCTGGTTACCATGTGACAGGTCATTCATTTGTAATTGTACTCATTGGACATGGGCCAAGATAGGAGCCCAAGAGCCGGACTAGAAAAGAGAAAAGTCAGTTTAATTACTCGGCCACTTCCGGAGGAAGCCCGAGTTATAAAATGGGCTCTTTTGTATTTTTTATTCATATTTTTCGTTGGCCACAAACGGGTCGAATAGTTTCCGAACGCCTATCGAACTAAATCCCAAAGTATGATACGATCAAACGAGTCGAACAGTTTCCGAGCGTATATCGAACTAAATCCGAAGTATTGTTCGCTCTACGAAGGCAGATAATTTTTTACCACATTTGTCAAATTTCTCGCGCGCTGATTGGATAAGAGCCATTAGGGATCTTACGCACGAGAAAATTCTAGGACTTCCCTGCTTGTCGTTTTGGGAGCGTTTTCTGAGTAAATATTGTTGTAAAAAAAACAATCGAAGTCGCTTTTCTATGGTCTGTACTCTTATCGACCATAGAAATGACGTCAGAAAATGATCAAAACTTTGCTACGCTCGTGTTTCCACTTGAGTTTTGATCATTTTCTGACGTCATTTCTATGGTCGATAAGAGTACAGACTTCGATTGGTTAAATAGAGCACATGGCAACCTCATCCCCAGGGCCCTCTCTTCTCGCTATTTACTCGGGCCCTTCCGAAGGAAGCCCGAGTTAGAAAATGCGTTTTCTTCTATCATTATTTTTCTTCGTAGGATACAAAATGTGAAGTATGTGATCTTATCGGTACAAAAAATGCGAAGTATGTGATCGTATCGAGTTCCAAGATTACTCAGCAGATAAGAAAGCAAGCTACACTCTGTCCCAAAATATATGCGGGTTCCCATCGAGCGATTACTTGAAGCATCCTGGATATATTCGAATTTCGACAGCAAATGAAATCCGAAATGAAAACTAAAACAGCCAAATAATAACGGAGAGCTTGGACTGAATGAAATTCCTAGTTCTGAATGGACTTTACGATGAGCCTATGTTGTATGGCGAAGTCGAGCCATCGATTACTTCCTTTTAAACACGATCATGCAATCATTGTTTTACTGACATGAGCAAGATCAATGTACGAAGTCTACGAAATTTGGGATCAGTGCTTGCTGCATGACTGCCGTCACGCCGTGGTTTCAAAAACCCGTTTAAAAGGTATCCAACAATAAAATGAAACACATTTCTGAGAAATATAATGATTGAAGTTTATTTTATTCCATGTTTGAAACATTCGGAAGGAAAAGGAATCGTAAAAATCGTACTTCAAAACTTCATCAAAGCAAATAGGCCGTCATCAACGCCACGGACTAAGCAAGGTCAATGTACGAAATTTGGGCATAACTTCGAATGAAATTCCTAGTTCTGAATGGACTTTACGATGAGCCTATGTTGTATGGCGAAGTCGAGCCATCGATCACTTCCTTTTAAACACGATCATGCAATCATTGTTTTAACATGAGCAAGATCAATGTACGAAATTTGGGATCAGTGCTTGCTGCATGACTGCCGTCACGCCGTGGTTTCATTATAATTAAACTCACGACCAACGCCGGTCATGTATAACTCCATCTATTGACAGAAAGCTATATGTACAGAAGTCATGCAAACAGTCGAGCCAGTCGAGTTATTTTCAGTAACTCATGATGGATGTTTATTTTATTCCACGTTTGAAAAATTCAGAAGGAAAAGGAATCGTAAAAATCGTACTTCAAAACTACATCAAAGCATTTAAGGAAAGCAAGGTCAATAGTTCGTAAATCGAGATCGTATAGCCCTTCATCTGGCAGACATAGTCTCCCTCGTCACGCAACTGTCAGTCATTGTCAGGTCTCTCCTCACGCAACTGACATTGTCCTTTTCATAAGCCCGAGTGTACGCTCATTGAGCGTCTTGTTTCAAAATAAATGGGAGCACATGGTCGTCATTCGAGAGTAGAAGTGCTAAGTCATTGTCTTCGACGCGTAGCCGAGTGCTAAGTCATCGTCTTCGACGAGTAGAAGTGCTAAGTCATCGTCTTCGACGAGTAGAAGTGCTAAGTCATCGTCTTCGACGAGTAGAAGTGCTAAGTCATTGTCTTCGACGCGTAGAAGTGCTAAGTCATCGTCTTCGACGAGTAGAAGTGCTAAGTCATCGTCTTCGACGAGTAGCCGGATGTGCTAGAAGCTCGTGCTGGATCGAGAGAGAAGGGAGAGAGAAGCAGTTGACCAGTCTTGCTATGTCTAAAAAGCTACTGAGAGAGAGTAGAGAGCGACGGATTTGATTTTCCAGTAGGTTTTGTTTTGGTAGATATTAAATGTCGCTGTGCTTGCTGAATGACTGCCGAAAGGTATCGGACAATAAAATGAAACACATTTCTGAGAAATATAATGATTGACAGGGGCGTAGCCAGGATTTTCCAATGGGGGAGTCACACTCCATATCATTCACCACCAATCCCCCCCCCCCCCCCCCCCCCCCCAACCTCCCTTCCTCAAACATATAAATTTAAAGAGTAGACCCAGAGGAAGGGGGGTCACAGGCACCCTGTGACTTCCCCCTGCCTACGCCCCTGATTGAAGTTTATTTTATTCCACGTTTGAAACATTCAGAAGGAAAAGGAATCGTAAAAATCTGAAAAATCGTACTTCAAAACTTCATCAAAGCAAACGGGCCGTCATCAACGCCACGGACTGAGCAAGGTCGATCAGTACGAAATTCGGGGATAATTTTATTTAACCGATTTTCCTCAACGTCGGCCTGGACTCATTCCATTCTTGTTTCATTAACAAAACTACGTTCGCGCCTTCATTACAACGAGCAAACGAAAGAAGTTATCAGAACCATCTCGGACCATGAATATGCAAACTCAAGTCGTCCCAAGTACGTACTGCAGACGAACCTTGACGATTCGGACATCTTCATCTATGCTCCGGCCGACACATAGTCTCTCTCGTCACACAACTGTCATTGTCATTGTCATAATGCCCGAGTTTACGCTCATTGAGCGTCTTGTTTGGTGTTTAAAATGTGAAAAATTAATTTGAAAACATATTTTGTTCGCCAGTACGTTCGTTCTAATTCTTTCTTCCAAATTCTACAATTTACGGTTGTCTTGATCAGCATTTCTTGAATTCCAATGCCAAATGAATTTATTTTTTATTACATTTTTTGGTCTGATTTCTTCCTTGCTTGTCACCTTCCCCCCTCCCCCTCCCTCCAATAGACCACGCCCAGCCCTTCCCTAATTTCCGAGGAGTTGTCGATTGACTGATTGATTTGACATTGACTCCAACATCATCCTTCTATGAACAGGCACATCTCCAAGTTTCGGCACGTAGTTTTCACTTGTTTCTGTTGCATTTTTTAAAACTTTCCGACTACCAGTCTGACGTTTAACGGACAAAATATGGTCCGAGACTGGTCTTTATATATCTACAGTACCTTATTATCTTTCAACTCCTTTCGTTCTGTCCAATGAACTTAGACCAGACAGATATTTGATGCCTATGTATCAGATTCTTATGATTGTTTGCAGGTCGATGGATAATAACCCAGATAATAAACAAGAAATGGGCGGCCTGTATCTACAGGGTAAATACGGCGTAGATGGTGACGCGGAGGCGGTAAGACAGCAGAATAGATTTATTCCATTTTTTTGGCCGTCGGAAAAATATTCGTATTTTTTATCCACCCACCTACGCACCCACCCACCCCTGTCTAAAGGTCTTTCGCGTCACCAGTGGTTTTCCACTGCCCACGTGACGTAGCAATGATTGACAGGTTTGTTCACTCTCCACGTGTGTTACTCCCCTTGTATTCGGACCGGCTTCTGTGCGTACGAAATGGCGGACACGATGGAACTACAACCCCCGGCAGATGAGGAGGTTTGAAGCTTTACAACCTCCAATTTAGCTCCAAAGCATAGTTTTAATAGTCATCTTTTGTTTTGCGCTGTTAGTTTGGACGGAGCGACAGTTATCGCGTCGCAACGACTCCTCTCACCGGTGTCGATGATAAAGGTAAAAGCAAAGATGGCGACAAGAAGGTCAAGAAAGCCAAGAAAGGAAAGAAGGCGAAGAAGGCGGAACTCGAAGAGTTGAAGCAGGAAATGGAGATGGTGAGTTTGAATAAGGATTGTAGAATGCTCTCGAGACGATTGTGGATGTTGACATTGTGTTTTTGTGCGTGTTTTAGGACTGGCATCAGATAACCCAAGAGGAGTTGTTGTCCCGACTCGAAACTAATCTAGAGACGGTAAGCGGCAGTATGTTTGTGCACTGAACCTTAGAACGACTCGGATTAAAGTTTTATGCATTCAGATTGACTCGAATTAGTTCGAGGAAACAGATAGACCTATCTTTGGATTGCAATTCTCTTGCAATGTTGTGAAATTCCAAAGTTTATACTGCTAACAACCAAAGGCAAAGGCACTACTACTAGGACCCCTTACAAAGACCATTTTACTGAGACAATTCGGCTCAAGTTTTAATCACGATAGCTATGCAAATCTCCAGCATTCTTTGCTATTAAAAAGTAATGGTTTGACGGACTTTAGTATTGAATTTTATTTAGAGATACACAGCATACAGTCTCTGCCCAATGTTTGTGATCATTGGTTCTATGAACATCGTCCATTCGAATCCCTCACCGACTGCACGAGTCAACCGGTTTCAGTCAACCAGCTGATACGATTGAGCATGATTGACCGATTTTCAAACTATAGGACACTATAATTGCACAATCTTTTGGAATCTAGTAGGGTTTTGTTGGTGTAAAGCCGAGTGATTTGCAGAGGTTCACCTCCCTCTCTCTGCATATATCAAATTGCACCTGTATTTAATTTCTGTATCGAATTTCTTCAGGAACCCACTTCATATATACTATAGTATAGTCTTCAAGCTTATATGCTTTCGAACTCAAAATCAAATCAATCTTGGGGGACGATTTATACCATAGAAATCTTAGCTTATCTCTTCCTCCGAAGCGATAACCAAGGATTGTTTTGAATAATGCAATACTATTTTGCTGCATATTTCTTACGAGTTGAAATGTGATATGTGTGTATGCTTGGGGTCAATTATCGTCTTGCATCACTGTAAACAGGCCTTTTTCTACTGATCTGTGTATATTTCTCGGGTATTTCTCCAGCTCCAAGCAATCCAAGTGGTTTATGGACAATTTAGGGACACATTTTGCTGAGTCATTGGACCTTTACCCTTGGGCCTTGGCTGTCTTGTAAGGCTGTCTTGTTTATTGAATTTTCTTATATTCTCCCTTGGGAATAATGCTTGGTTGCAATTAAGCGTAAATAAATCGTATTTAAGCTAAGAATTAAAGCCTGAACACTTCTGATATCATCACTTGCTATGCAAATGCAATTTCTATGAAGGCAGTTCACAATCCAAGTGAACACAAGACCCCCAGACCTCCCTTGGCATGGGGTTGTGCTCATGTTGCAATCATGTTGCTATTGCAACTCTGCCTTCAGATTGAAATTATATTTGAGATAAGATTTTCACAAATTCTTTTCAAGTGACTCTCCCTCACAGACAGAGTGTAGAAATAAATATCAGAAAAGCCAGATAACTGCCGAACACGAAGTCCACATTTACAGTAATAACAAAGTCCATTATAATCTTATTATGCTGAAATCATTGTGTTTATGCAAATTTAATAGATCTATTTTCAACTGCAAGATCATTAATATACATCATTTAGTTCAAGCCCTCGCTGGCTATACAATATACTTTGCAAAAACAACACGATTCACTATCAATCACTTTTCCACCAGTCGTACTAGTATTGATATTGCCTGTGTTATAAATCTTTTATTCAGAGGGAACATGGCTTGGCCTATATTAATTGGCATGTACATGTACACAGTCTACAACTTAAGAGGCTTTAGTGATTATTTCAAGATAAAAACACTCATTTTACTGTCGTATAAAGCAGCCATGAAGTGCTATGTAATTCATGTAGATATAAATATACAATATATTGAGATATTATTATTATTATTAACATTTAATATTATATATCGATCTAGTCATTGTTTTAGATGAGTGTTAATTCTTAATTACATTTAGTAATGGACAAGAGATATAGGACTTTGTGTTGACCGTGCAAACTCCACATACAGGAAATAAATAATATTTTGAACTTTGGACATACATTGGATTCTGAAAAGGGAGTCCACCCACTCATTGTCAGCTGAGTTATATGTAGGCCAATTTTTGTTTATATTTTATATTTAAAAATTGAATTCCTAGTTCCCCAATAAACAAAAAATCAAAAGCTGCTTAACAATTAAGGACAATGATGTAAATATAAAGCAGTTCAAGGTTATCATATTTGTAAAATAGGATTTGAAAACCTATTATTTATAGTTTTATATGGCAAAGTTGTATAAATATAATGCTTTCAAAGTTACCAAGTTTTTTTCAGTGAATATTTTAAAGAGTACCATCTAACCATCATTCCCAAACACAATATTTAATATTGAACATGCTAGTTCTGTATATATGTGTTTTCTTGTTTGTTGAAGAAACTATAACTATGTCAATCATCTGACTAAAGATGTCTGTTTAGATTGTCCTGAATTACTTACCAGTAAAACCTCTTCACATCTAGAAGGTGCTTAAAGTGATTTGACTCCTGTCCATTAGGCTTCCTTGTACTCTAACACAGATTTCTAAAATAAATCAGTCCATTTTGTGGTTTTTGATACCTTGTATTGAAAGCGTTCCATAAAATATTGTGTCAGACTATAAAACCTTTGATACAAATTACAATACAAGAATGACATTTTGAAGCATTTGTCATGTATTTATATACATATGTATGTACTTTTCATGAATCAATAAAGAATCAAAGAATGAAATTTTCATTTTAGTCAAAATTTAATAATGCAGTAAAAACCCGCATAAAAGAACCCCTATTTTTCCAAGTCAGGCTGAAATGGTTCTTATATATTGGGTGTCTAGTGAGAAATCAGGCTGAGTATAGGTTCTTAACAGGTTCTTATTTACAGGGCAAAAAAAAAAACTATTATTGTTCCTGATATGGTGTATTTCCTTACAATTTGTTTTAATTAGTGAACTATTGACCCTGAAAGGTCTAATATTCACACTAAACATTTAACAACCCAACTGTATAGTAAATATAATATTTCTGCATATTCAGCACCGACTGTACCTGTGTGTTCTGAGCTTTAGTGATTTTTCTCATAAGAATCTGCTTCATTTGTCAGGCTGAACTGGTTCTTATATATTGGGTGCTTAATTGGCTAAATTTCAGCCTGGAAGTTCTTAATCCGCAGTTTCTTATATGCGGGTTTTTACTGTATTACAAGCTTTTTGTTGTGATGACACTACTGTATTTATCAAAATGTGTTTTACTGACAATTTTACTGAACCAATATGTCTAGTAATAATATTGACGGTCTCCCTACAAGAACGGAGTAAGATATGATCAAAACCCAACAAGAATCTCGAGGAGAATTTCGATTTTGATCAGAGATCACTTATATGCAATGTTCTTGCAGGGAGACCTTTACAGTGTGGACACTCGAACCGTGAACACTTCAAGTTATTTTCGAGCTTTTTTTTCGAACTTTCTATTGCCTCATAGCCTTTCAAATGGAACATTGAGTTTAAATACACTTAGTGATCAAAATAAAGCATTTTTCTGATCAATTTGCTCGATGGATAATTTATAAATATGTGTTAGAAAAAACCTAAGTGTTCACAGTTCGAGTGTCCACACTGTAATCAGTGAATTAAGGGTGCATTTGATTGACCATATTCCAGAATAGGAATACACTGAATAACATCCCTAAATCGCTGTCACGCAGCTACATAATAATAATAATAATAATAATAAACTTTATTTCACGAGGGTACATTTAACAGTTTTCACTGATGAACTCATGGCCCTCAAATAATAATTTAAAATAAATGTGCACTGTACAATAAAACAATTCCTTGTTGTATCATAATAACAACGTTGCAAGGAACAGTTTGGAATGTTAAATGTGCTGAAATAAAAGCATCCAAGTGTTTATTCTGTGTATTCCTATTCTGGAATAGGGTCAATCGAATGCACCCTAAGTGAGGGCTTTTGATTTGTACTTTGTGTGTTTCTTCATTATATACCGGTATAAGCAGGAATGGACAACCTTGAACAAGTCTGCACATCTTGTTGTGTTTGGACCCATGACATTTCCAACTTTGATCAGATTTTCTTAACCTACAGAAACCCCTGCGGAGTAGGGTTAAAGGAGAACTGAAGCCTAAATTTATCTTTAAATAAAAACAAAGAGAATGTTGTGTACATTCATTTTCTAAATGAATTTCCAATTGTTTTTATTTTTATGGAGAAGAAACTTGAGTTTTTAATTATAAAAAGGCATGGATTACCGCTGAATTGAGCGCGGCTCACTTCAGTAATTATTCCCCATGTCTGACGTCACCTATCCCAAGGGAATGTGCAATCACAATGTAGACTATGTTATAAGTATATTGCATTTTCTTGTACCCGATTTGATTACCTTTTGACTTTGAGTTGGTAATTTGATTTTATATTCCCATAAACGACGTCACAGCTTCAGATCCCGAAACGTCGAGTTTGATCGAGTTCGGGTTCGAGTAAAACGGCAAAATGGCGGATGATATTCTCTTCTTCAAAATATAATTTCTCTGACGTCATGACAATCATCTGACAGAAAGTGATTTGCTAAAAGTTAATACTCAAGTAATGCTCTTGATAAGACATGGTTCTAACGCGTTTCTTAAAAAAAAATAAATTTAAGCGAGCTTCAGTCCTTCCCACTTCTTTAATTTACTGTTGTATGAATATATGTCCTGTAGTGGTTGAAGATCTACACTCTTTCAAAATAGATTCAAGTTTAGAGGCCTCATTGGCCAGTAACTTAGGCTCTAATCCTGCAAGCCATCCTCATTGCTGAGAGTCTGTGGGTCAGGCCACACACATCGGGAACTATGTGCCCTACTCTTAGTCGAACAGTGGTGTGGGTTCTTTTTACATGTAATTAGTCTATTTTACATGGTCATCCGAGCCACGCGAAGGTCTAACCATTTGTAGATGTATGTCATATCTAAACCTTTTACAATGTCTTCCATCACCAAGAGTTCCCTGTAGCTCTATGCTATGACTATTGCTTGGCTTCAATCAGCTGTTGAATTAATTAGTCCTTGGATCTCATTATCTGTCTTTCAAATGACAAGCAAACACTGCCCTCCATGTTGTATTGAGCAGTATTTGTTTGAAAAGTTGCAAATCAACTGATGAAAATTCCTCACGAGACTGGATTCCAGCAATGGCGATGTGATGTTTATTTTGTGTTACATTTCAGGGTTTGACCGAGGAAGAAGTTGCCAGAAGACTGAAGCGTGATGGACCAAATGCCCTGACCCCACCCCCCACCACTCCAGAGTGGGTTAAATTTGCCAAGCAGCTCTTTGGTGGCTTCGCTACCCTTCTCTGGATTGGCGCCATCCTGTGTTTTATCGCCCAAGGTGTGCTTGTCGCAACAGTAGAGGAACCGGCAATGGATAACGTAAGCAATATGCATGCATTCATCTGTGCCTTGTTGCAGTCATAATAATACTAATAATATTCATGAAAAAAATACTCAATTCTGATTGGCTTAGAGCAGTGCAGTTGAAAAGTAATTTGCACTGCAGTGCAAATTACCTTTAATTGCACTGCAGTGCAAATTACTTTTTTTTTCATGAATATTATTAACTGGTAATCATACGATTCCTCGTTCAATTTGGAATAATTTGCACTCGTGTGTTTTCAAAGAACTCAAATTGCACTCTCCCTACGGGCTCGTGCAATTTTGATACTCTTTGAAAAACACACTTGTGCAAATTATTTCCAAATTGAACTCGAAACCGTATGATTACCTCTACTACTAATAATAATAAATTTTATTAAAGTCTCAAGTCTTCTAGCTTGGCACAAATGCTTTGCTAATCGGGGAGACTAAGATTCATAAACTTTTTTGATTTTTAGCTAGCCTTATACTGACCTTGTGTTGTTGTTCCCTTAGTTGTACCTTGGTGTTGCCCTGCTCGTTGTTGTCATCCTTACTGGTCTGTTCTCATACTATCAGGTATACCTATTTGACACAATACTTTATGGTAGAGTACAGGTCCTATACCAAAATGTTTGAGTGTAATTTATTGCTTCATTTTTATTTTTTTTAAATAGACGCTATCATACAGCCAGAACTGCCTCGAACCTTTTGTTTTCTTTCCACATGGCCTACGTTTGTTCTATTTTAATGCTACAAACGTATTGTAGTGCATTTCACATCACAAGTGACTTCCGAAGTTCCACCTGTAGGTGTTACTAATAGTGTATAAGTTCCCATTGGATTTATTGATATTTTATAATTCGCAAGGGTTTCTCTTCACGCAAATGTTAGCATGCTGTGATTGTGATGACTTACAGGGATTTCATTACACACTGGCAAATGGTGAATTTTGGTTGGCTACTAAATCGGTGCCGCCTACTTTTGTCAGTTCCATCTATAGGTTTTCACATGTTTATATGAAGCCGTTCAATTGTTACAGTCCCTTACTCCAGTAGGAACAACTGCCTACTTTATATTCTATTGAACTCCTGTATTGAACTTCTCGAAAATGCTGAATTTGATGTGTTATAGGAAGCTAAGAGTTCAAAGATCATGGAAAGTTTCAAGCATATGGTTCCTCAGGTAAGAGAATCTTGTATGATAATGTTATTAATCATGATGTAATGTTATATTAATAATAATGATTTGATTATTATTAAAGGGGGACTAGTACATAATTCGTTCAAAATTTGATTTAGCTGAAACTTCACTGAAATAATCTCAAAGACCCATACAATCACTGGTTAATTTTTTTCTCAAAAATTCCAATGGGAAGTATGACATTTTTATGAATCTTTAGAGGTGTCAGTGACGTCACTTACTCAACCCAAACTCAGCTCCATACATTTCTTTGTATTTTGTGATCAAAATATCTCAACGGTTTGTTCACATAACAGCTCTGCACTGAATAAAACTAGTCAAGCAATCAATCCTAAGCACATACATGTATAAGGTAAGAAAACTCATTCACACAAACGTTTAGCTTCATAGAAATAAAATAATTCAAGACATCAAACATGAAGAAATGTATGGAGCGAAGCCGTGATGATTGTTTGGGTTGAGTAAGTGACGTCACTGACACCTCTAAAGATTCATAAAAATGTATTACTTCCCATTGGAATTTTTGAGAAAAAAACGAACCAGTGATTGTATGGGTCTTTGAGATTATTTCAGTGAAGTTTCAGCTAAATCAAACTTTGAACGATTTACGTACTAGTCCCCCTTTAAGGCTCTGGCAAATGGTTTTGCTTCAACATTGTTCATGATGTTGAAATTGATCACTTAAACTTCAACATCGATTCAACATATTTCTTTTGTTCTTGTGGATGTTGAATCTTTGTCATTTGTCAGCCATACATACGTACAGTATTTCAACGTCTAAATATACAGGTCCTATGGTTTTGCAGCATATCCATTGAACGAAATTTGATAAACATGTGTTGATGACCATTAAAGTTGTCTCTGATGATGTAGTAAATGTAGTACGGCGAAAGATTAGACTTCTATTAAAGCCAACTTAATTACAGTATCAAGCCACATTATCATGAAAGTTATTTACTGTTCCTTTCAGGATGCTAATGTCCTTCGTAGTGGTGGACGTCATACTGTTCCCAGTGAAAAGCTTGTCCTTGGTGACATTGTCTATGTCAAAGGTGGCGACCGTCTTCCTGGTGATCTTCGTGTTATAGAATGCAAAAGCTTTAAGGTAACATTGATTGTGATCTCACAGGGGCAGATCTAGGGGAGCGGTGCAGGGGGTGCGCACCCCTCCTGGATGAGCTGATATCTACTGCGTTATTGGTGCTTGAATTTGTGTACATCCCGATCATAAATGGTGCACCCCCTCATAAAAGATGGTGCACCCCCTCCTAAAAAAAATCCTGGATCCGCCCCTGCCTCACATCATCTAACATTGTAAAAGTCACACAATTCAGTCGTAAGACTGCAACATATTCTTAATAAACCAGTCTGTCCATCTATCCACATCGCTGTCATCGTCATTGTTATCAGTAGGTTTTAGATTGAGGGTCTGGAGTGAATGTCAATAAAATTTATTAGAGTATTGCGAGTAAAATAATTTGCACTTTTAGGATGTTTAGAACAGCTAACAAGTTGGAGCCAAACCCCAGTGTTTTCTCCCAACCATTTGTTACTTTTGAAAAGCACTAAGTATTGTATTGTTGTATTGTATTGTTTTATTACATTCTTATATTCGATATTTGGAGTATTAAACAATTTATCTATCTATCTATCTATCTGTCTGTCTGTCTGTCTGTCTGTCTATCTATCTATCTATCTAATTATCTATCTATCTATCTATCTATCTGTCTGTCTGTCTATCTATCGATCTATCGATCGATCTATCTATCTATCTGTCTGTCTCTCTGTCTCTCTGTCTCTCTCTCTGTCTGTCTGTCTATCTATCTATCTGTCTGTCTGTCTATCTATCTATCTATCTATCTATCTATCTATCTATCTATCTATCTATCTATCTATCTATCTATCTATCTATCTATCTATCTATCTATCTATCTGCTAATATATCTATCTATCTATCTATCTATCTATCTATCTATCTATCTATCTATCTATCTATCTATCTATCTATCTATCTATCTATCTATCTATCTATCTATCTATCTATCTATCTATCTATCTATCTATCTATCTATCTATCTACAGTACCGCCTAAAAGTATTGCAACAGCCAAGAACCGCAATTGCGTTTATTTTGCGGTTTGCGGTTTGCGGCCGGTTTGCGGCGCAAAAAGAAACCGCAAAACAAAATGGCGTCCAAACTCATTAAAAACTGAACACCGCAAATTGCGCTTTCTTTTAGAAGTCTTTTTGCGCTTTCATTGTTCGTGTGCGAGTTGCGTGAATTGCAAATAAATTATCTTTGCGTTTTTAGTCGATCGACGATCTTACAGTTACATGTAGACTTTCAATCATTTCAACAATAACAACCAAACAACTCGTAGTAATGCTCGGAAACTCATGCAATTCCCGGTATAGTCGTAGGCTGAGGATAAAACATCGCAACTTCTAAAATAGATTTTGTAATCACTGTGAAAAACATACGCATGACTTGCCGTGACCGTGCAGGTTTTTTCCACAGGATTCGAGTCCGTCCATTTACTCGCCCAAAGTAACAAGCTGTTACTAGTAGATCGGTCAACGATTACTAAATCAGCTAGAAACCTGAAACTTTTCATCTCTAAAACACAACGCTGTGATTTATGAAAACACAAATGCCGAGATTTACGATGTTGGTGAATTGTAGACAGTTTGATTGACACATGGTGTGTTGAACCCGTGAGAATGTACGGGAAGCTTGGGAACTTTATACAAACTAGTCAGATAAACTCTGAAATGCGACAAAATGTATTTCAAAAATAACTTTTACATTAGATACGGTTACTTTTGCTCATTTGGTAATGAATTTGATCCTAAATCTTTTTGCTCAAAGGCCTTTATTACCAAATGAAAAACATTTATTTGGAATCTGGATGAATCTGAACATTTCTCAAACACTTTTTTCAGAGATACTTGTTAGTTTGGTAAAGTCAAGTTCGATATCTTCATACTCCTAACTTTAGTTCCTCATAAGGTATAATTTTAAGATGTCTTAAGACATGAATTCCAAATCTAAAGACCGATCAGAGCGGCTGTCAGTGAATAATTTTCATAAACTTGTCATCACTTCGCGTTTCAGCGAACGACAGACGTAATTTGTTCGTAATTTGTTCGTCAAAACATATAAAACATAAAGTGCTTTCATCTTTTTCGAATAATCGACTGATTTGTTGTGGAATCCTTGCACATTTGAGCTTCAACTCAAACGAATATATTATCTTTGCGGGTGAATCAATTAATTTTGCGTATTATTGCGTTCTATTGTCTTATGCCGTGAAACGCAACTTGCGGTTTTTATGAATAATGGCCGAGGCGCAAGAGAAAACCGCAAACGTCCGCAAATTGCGGTTCTCTTTAAGAAGTCTTTTTGCGGCGCAATTGCGGTTCTTAGCTGTTGCAATACTTTTAGGCGGTACTGTATCTATCTATCTATCTATCTATCTATCTAACTATCTATCTATCTATCTATCTATCTATCTATCTATCTATCTATCTATCTATCTATCTATCTATCTATCTATCTATCTATCTATCTATCTATCTATCTATCTATCTATCTATCTATCTATCTATCTATCTATCTATCTATCTATCTATCTATCTATCTATCTATCTATCTATCTATCTATCTATCTATCAATCAATCAATCTATCTATCTACATACATGTATCTATCTGTCTGTCTGTCTGTCTGTATTGAAGTATTAAATTGCTATTTTTACAGGTTGATAACTCTTCCTTAACTGGAGAATCTGAACCACAAAGTAGAAGTCCAGAATGCACAAGCGAAAATCCCGTTGAGACCAAGAATCTGGCTTTCTTCTCCACCTATGCTCTTGAGGGCACATGTACTGGTGTTGTCATTCAAATTGGTGATAACTCTGTCATGGGACGTATTGCGAACTTGGCTAGTGGTCTTGGCTCTGGCAAGACACCGATTGCTGTAGAAATTGAGCATTTTATCCACATCATTACCAGTGTTGCAGTTTTCCTGGGAGTCTCGTTTTTCATCATTGCTTTCATCTTAGACTACTCGTGGCTCGAGGCTGTTATCTTCTTGATTGGTATCATTGTGGCTAACGTTCCTGAAGGTCTCTTGGCAACTGTAACGGTAACTATCATATATCTAATCAACAGTGCATGTTGAATATCTAATTAGCCACTTAGAAACGAGTAAAGGACTGGGAACGAGTTTTCAGAATTAATCTAATTAAAAAATGAACCCCATCACAAGAAAGAGCATATCAGAATTAGCATTATTACAAAGTTTCAAAAGGTTTTGTTAGATATTGAACGAGTAATAGCTTTCCAAAAATCAAAAATTACAAAGAAATGTAGGTTTAGTAGGGACGCTTGTCCCGAGTAACCATACATTTCTTTGTAATTTTTGCAGTTTTTAAATGTCTTCAGTTTCAGTTTCTCCAAACCCTATCAAACTCCAAAAACTTACTAATTCTGATATGCTCTTTCTTGTGATGGGTTTCATTTTTTAATTAGATTAAAAAATGTTCTTAAAACTCGTTCCCAGTCCTCCACTCGTTTCTAAAGTGGCTAATTGAAGAGGTCCATTTGAAGATAATGTAAGTGATCTCTGATCAGAAATTGAATTCTCCTTTAAGTTTTTTTTAATTCTATGGGAGAATTTGTATTTTAATCACAAGTCACTAACTGTTCTCAGAATGATGCCTTCAATTGTGGGGTATTTGTAAACATATTTTTCTAAGTAAAGAGTATGTTGTGTTGTGTCTAGGTGTGTCTAACCTTGACCGCTAAGCGTATGGCATCCAAGAACTGCCTGGTAAAGAATCTAGAAGCTGTTGAAACCCTGGGTAGTACTTCTACCATTTGCTCGGATAAAACTGGTACACTCACCCAAAACAGAATGACTGTTGGTAAGCATTTGATAGTTCATCACTAGGTTGAGAATCCTGTATGCATTCATAGGGCGCAGTGCACCGTCCGCCCCCTGGTAGAACACTTTTGGGTGAAGGGGCATGAATGTTAAATACCCACCTTTATTATTTATTTCATTATTTTAGACTATTTATGGTCTAATAATTCCTTTTGGTCAAAGCGTTTATGTCGTTCAGTCGGACAATGTTTATGCAATTAGGTGTTTTCAAAGGTCAATGAATATTCTCAAGGTCAACCCGGAGTAAAATATATTCATTTTGTCAACGAGTGCAGCAAACTGTCTAATCAACTCTAAGCTAGAGTATTTGATTCAAAAGGCTCATTGTGTAATCTACTGTCTATGTTGTTGTCTTTGTTAGCACACTTGTGGTATGACAATAACATCGTTGAAGCTGACACTAGTGAAGAACAGAAGGGCGGAGAGACCGAAAAGGTATGATCACACTTGATTAGCTGAGGAATATCACCCAAGATTCCCCGACTCCTATTAACCCAGATGCACACTGCACAACTCAGTTGTTGTAAGGGATTAATCGTATGTCGAAACTCAATCTATAGGGCAAGTTTAGACCAATAATTGCCAAGGTTAAGACAAAATTAGGAAATTGAATCGTACATGAAGTTGTAGATTATTGTAGGTGTTACGCATCGTGTGCAGTACGTCTTTCACTTGCTGGTTACAAACAATAACTACATGCAGTCAATCATCACATGATAGAAGACCAGACAGTCGTAGTCGAGTCCTCGAGTGTGCACTGGGCTTTAGGTTGAAGCATTGTGCTGAATTAGTATCAAGAATGCTGGTCTTGCATTTTCTCATATTGTTTTTCAATGTATTTTTGAATGTAGTACACAGACACTTGGCAAGCATTGTCTCGTGTTGCCACATTGTGTAATCGTGCTGAGTTTAAAGCTGGCCAAGAAGACAAACCTGTCCTCAAAAGGTAAACTCCTCACGAGAATCGACTTTGGTTATTTGGTTGGTTGTTTTTAATTGTGTGCAATACCAATACCAGCAGCAATATAGTCGTTTTTGTATGAGTGGGAAACCTACGGCACTGAGTTACAGTCACGGTATGGAATCCAAGACATTGTACTCAACCAATCACAGCGTGCAAAATCGTTGCTCAACCAATCAGAATGCTTGGATATGGCATGGTCACGACATGGTACCGTAACTACTTCCCACTTACATGAAAAGGACTCGATGTTGTATTGTATTTCAAAACAATTCAGTTCAGTCTGCACTGCACTGCACTGCAATTTTGAAAAGAGAGACATTATTATTGTGTATATTTGTACTTTCTCACAATTATTATTGTTGCAAGCGATACTGCATGAATGAGTTCACTTTCTACTACTCCATCATAATGCACAACATATGCAGTTACGCTTTACGCTCGGGCCAATTTGTGCTTATGGAAGTGTTAATTTATACAAAATTGCATCTGCGGTCCGCAATATCTCAAAGCATACGAACATGTATATCTTTGTATGCCAAACTCACTCATCGGGATAATCCCGATGAGTGATTTTGGCATATGAAGATATAAACAACCCTGCATTTAAATTTGCCACTGAAATTAGTTCCATTTTGCCCTTTTGAATTTATACAGGTCTAACCATTCAAAAAGGAGGAGTTCAATTTCCATCACATACAATTGTTCAAAATTACTGTTTTGTAGTTTTTCATTTATTCAATCTCAAACAAATAGCAAATTGTTGATATACGAACATGTGTTTTAGCCTACCGGGTACACATATAGTACATTTTTATCTCAGGACACATAAATTTATGTGTTTTAGCCTATAAATGTATGTGTTTTAGCCTATAAACAAAAACTTGAATGGTCCTTTTCAGTAGAAAAATCTGCATAAATTCTTACTTATGAACAGATTTTGCAAAAAATTTATAATATGCAAAAATGCTAATTTAAATGCAGGGTTGTTTATACCGATAAGTAACTGTAAGGAGTTCGGTTGTGCTCGTTGTACGATGTGAACTGCATGAGACTGCGCAGTGCGAAAAATTAAATTTTTGTGACCCTGAACTGCATTCCTATAATTTCAATGGTGACTCATGATTAACTGCATGAAATGTTGGTGCATTTTTAGTCTATGGTTCATTCCTGTCCTTTACAAGTATCTTGGTTTGATTTGCCAACCTTTTTACTGCTATTTCCAGTTGAGCGCGCCGCTCGCCGAATTTCACTGGGACGAGAAACGTTTGAAGGCATCAAATCCCACGCCCTAAAACATTGTTTTGACAGGTGACAAGTACGTTCTTTCAGCACGTGAACTTGTTGGACGTTGGCGTGTGAACTTGTTTTGATTACAGTTGAAATCCAGTTATGAATTTCTCGTAGTTTCGTTCTACGAGCCTAGAAAACCTCTTGACGTCGACTTTAGAAGAGATATCATTGATGAGATTGTGTGGAGGAAATGTAGTCACAGGTTATTTTCCAAGCTCAATTACAGTTGTAGCTGAGAAATTTTGTGTCGCACAAAGCACAGTTAGAAAATTCTGGAACACGTTTTGCAATGAATTCACTGAGAATCCTCATCCGAAAGGAGGCGGCAATCCAAAAGTGATCTTTTGATTCTCCTTTCTTTTTATATACCCTGTATATTCGACTTTAAATTGGTACTCCATGGTCAACTCGTTCAAGAATACACGTAGTCTCAACAAGTTGGTGCACCAACTCTAACAAGTTTACGTGCCGAAAGAACGTACTTGTCACCTGTCAAAACAATGTTTTAGGGCGTGGGATTTGATGACTTCAAACGTTTCTCGACCCAGTGAAATTCGGCGAGCGGCGCGCTCAACTGGAAATAGCAGTAACAACAACACCTCTTACCAAGTAGCCAACATTCCTGATCTCCTGACAGCATATTAACAACAATAAACCTGCTATCTTTAGGGAATGTGCCGGCGATGCTTCTGAGTCTGCTTTACTCAAGTATGTAGAACTTGCCATTGGTAATGTGACAGCTTACAGGAAACGACATGTGAAAGTCTGTGAAATCCCATTCAACTCCACCAACAAATACCAATTGTCTATCCACGAAGTCAGCTTGAGTGAAGAAGATGCAAAAGAAAGCGAGAAAGAGAAAGATTATCATCATGTTTTGGTCATGAAAGGTGCCCCGGAAAGAATCCTCGATCGTTGTAGTACCATCCTTATGGACGGAGAAGAGAAAGAATTAGATGACAAGATGAAGGAAGCCTTTAATCAAGCTTACATGGACCTCGGTGGCTTAGGAGAGCGTGTTCTGGGATTCTGTCACAAACTTATGCCAGCAGAAGAATTCCCAAAAGGTTTCAAATTTGAAGCTGAAGATGTAAGTAGTGAAGTGTTGTAAGTGAGTCAAAGTGATAATCTAGGATCATTTGGCATTGGTATATTATACGCCTATTCCAAAAAGCGTTGTCTGGGCCGAAAGCAACAAACAAGAAGCTGACGACCGCAAAGGGCATTGGGACTTTCTCCTTATTCACTTATTCAACCATAGACATTTTGTCAAAATGCATTTTCAAATGGCCGAATAGTTCCAAATGATTGCTGTTCATAGGGATAACTTCTCAAGTACCATGGATAAATTAATTAATTAGGAGGTTCCCAAAGTCCTTTGCGGTCGTCAGCTTCTTCTTTGTTGCTTTTGGCCTGGACAACGATATTTGGAATAGGCGTATATTTATTTATTAAATCCTTTCTTTCTTTCTTTGTTGGACCTTTCTTGCTTTTTCTCATTCATTCTTTCATTTATTCCTCCTTTCTCTCTTTCATTATTTCTCTCTTTCCTTCCTTCCCTCCCTTTCTTTCATTTTCTCTCCCTTTACCCACACAAAGTACAGTCTTTCTCCACCTACCTCTTGCTACAATAATATGATAACTCAAGTTCTATTGGTCTAGTATTCAATAAAATTATTAATTAATAATAATAATAATAATCTTTTTTTTGTTTGTTTCAAAAGACTCTAAACTTCTCCTTAGAAAACTTATGCTTTGTTGGTCTCATGTCTATGATCGATCCACCACGAGCTGCTGTCCCTGACGCCGTCAGCAAGTGTCGCAGTGCTGGTATTAAAGTCATCATGGTCACTGGAGACCATCCAATCACAGCCAAGGCTATTGCTAAGGGTGTCGGCATCATCTCTGAAGGTAAAGTAAAAAAATAAGAAAATAATAATAATAAATCTTTTGAAAGAAGGCCTCCGTCAAACTCTTTCAGCTTGACCAAAGAAAATTAAAGTTGACCAATTATTATTCTACTTTGTGTTTACAGGAACAGAGACAGTTGAAGACATTGCAGAACGTTTGAACATTCCTGTTGAAGAGGTCGAAGAATCTCAAGCCAAGGCCATTGTTGTCCATGGGCAAAAACTAAAGGTACAACATCTCAACAACATACAGTCGTTTTCGTATTAGTGGGAAACCCACGGCACAGAGTTACAGTCACGGTATGGAATTGAAGACATCTATTCAACCAATCACAGCACACAAAATCATTGCTCAGCCAATCCGAATGCTTAGACACAGCGTGGTCAAGGCACGGTACCATCATCGCATGGCACAAACCGTACCATAACTACTTCCCACTCATAAGAAAACTAGCTACATGTACTTTCCACTCATACGAAAACGACTCTAACATCTTGATCTACATGTACTGTGTCACTGCAGTACTGACTGGCTTGTGAGTCATCTTGTTCAGTTTTGTCACTACAGCTTAAATGCTGTACTTACTAACGTTTACCAATATTATTATACAGGATATGGAACTTTCACAGATTGACAGCATCCTTTGTAACCACACTGAGATTGTATTTGCACGTACCTCACCCCAACAAAAATTGATTATCGTAGAGGGTTGTCAGCGTATGGGTGCTATTGTAGCTGTGACTGGTGATGGTGTTAATGACTCCCCTGCTCTGAAGAAAGCTGATATTGGTATGTCTGGCTTTAATATACTATTGACGATAATGGGAGATATGATGACAGTTTTTGTCATTTTGGTTATATGCAGGAGTTGCTATGGGAATATCTGGTTCTGACGTATCGAAACAAGCTGCTGATATGATTCTGCTGGATGACAACTTTGCTTCCATTGTTACTGGAGTAGAGGAGGGTAAGAACAATTCTTCTCAACGTACATAGGGTGTGTAATCATTGGGCTTTCCATTGTTATTGGAGTAGAGGAGGGTAAGAACAATTCTTCTCAGCGTACATAGGGTGTGTAATCATGGGGCTTTCCATTGTTATTGGAGTAGAGGAGGGTAAGAACAATTCTTCTCAGCGTACATAGGGTGTGTAATCATGGGGCTTTCCATTGTTATTGGAGTAGAGGAGGGTGAAGAACAATTCTTCTCAGCATACATAGGGTGTGTAATCATGGGGCTTTCCATTGTTACTGGAGTAGGAGGGTAAGAACAATTCTTCTCAGCGTACATAGGGTGTGTAATCATGGGGCTTTCCATTGTTATTGGAGTAGAGGAGGGTAAGAACAATTCTTCTCAGCATACATAGGGTGTGTAATCATGGGGCTTTCCATTGTTATTGGAGTAGAGGAGGGTACGAACAATTCTTCTCAACGTACAGAGGGTGTGTAATCATGGGGCTTTCCATTGTTATTGGAGTAGAGGAGGGTGAAGAACAATTCTTCTCAGCATACATAGGGTGTGTAATCATGGGGCTTTCCATTGTTACTGGAGTAGGAGGGTAAGAACAATTCTTCTCAGCGTACATAGGGTGTGTAATCATGGGGCTTTCCATTGTTATTGAGAGTAGAGGAGGGTAAGAACAATTCTTCTCAACGTACATAGGGTGTGTAATCATGGGGCTTTCCATTGTTATTGGAGTAGAGGAGGGTAAGAACAATTCTTCTCAGCGTACATAGGGTGTGAAATCATGGGGCTTTCCATTGTTATTGGAGTAGAGGAGGGTAAGAATAATTCTTCTCAGCGTACATAGGGTGTGAAATCATGGGGCTTTCCATTGTTATTGGAGTAGAGGAGGGTAAGAACAATTCTTCTCAGCGTACATAGGGTGTGTAATCATGGGGCTTTCCATTGTTATTGGAGTAGAGGAGGGTAAGAACAATTCTTCTCAGCGTACATAGGGTGTGTAATCATGGTGCTTTCCATTGTTACTGGAGTAGAGGAGGGTAAGAACAATTCTTCTCAACGTACATAGGGTGTGTAATCATGGTGCTTTCCATTGTTATTGGAGTAGAGGAGGGTAAGAACAATTCTTCTCAGCGTACATAGGGTGTGCAATCATGGGGCTTTCCATTGTTATTGGAGTAGAGGAGGGTAAGAACAATTCTTCTCAGCGTACATAGGGTGTGTAATCATGGGGCTTTCCATTGTTATTGGAGTAGAGGAGGGTAAGAACAATTCTTCTCAGCGTACATAGGGTGTGTAATCATGGGGCTTTCCATTGTTACTGGAGTAGAGGAGGGTAAGAACAATTCTTCTAAGCGTACATAGGGTGTGTAATCATGGGGCTTTCCATTGTTACTGGAGTAGAGGAGGGTAAGAACAATTCTTCTCAGCGTACATAGGGTGTGTAATCATGGGGCTTTCCATTGTTATTGGAGTAGAGGAGGGTAAGAACAATTCTTCTAAGCGTACATAGGGTGTGTAATCATGGGGCTTTCCATTGTTACCGGAGTAGAGGAGGGTAAGAACAATTCTTCTCAACGTACATAGGGTATGTAATCATGGGGCTTTCCATTGTTATTGGAGTAGAGGAGGGTAAGAACAATTCTTCTAAGCGTACATAGGGTGTGTAATCATGGGGCTTTCCATTGTTATTGGAGTAGAGGAGGGTAAGAACAATTCTTCTAAGCGTACATAGGGTGTGTAATCATGGGGCTTTCCATTGTTACCGGAGTAGAGGAGGGTAAGAACAATTCTTCTCAACGTACATAGGGTATGTAATCATGGGGCTTTCCATTGTTATTGGAGTAGAGGAGGGTAAGAACAATTCTTCTAAGCGTACATAGGGTGTGTAATCATGGGGCTTTCCATTGTTACTGGAGTAGGAGGGTAAGAACAATTCTTCTCAGCGTACATAGGGTGTGTAATCATGGTGCTTTCCGCAAAACCAGTTAATAAACATTACTTTTTATTTCCAGGTCGACTTATTTTTGATAATCTAAAGAAGTCCATCGCCTACACTCTGACAAGTAACATCCCAGAAATCACTCCATTCTTGTTGTTTATCATCCTGGACATCCCACTTCCTCTTGGTACCATCACCATCCTGTGTATTGACTTGGGTACTGACATGGTGAGTATGGCTCTAATCCTTTCTAGTCACTCCCCATCACCCCCTCCCCATCACCCCCTATCCCCTAGGGGTACTGAGAGTTTTGTTTATATGCAAAAATGCCAGTATGAGTAGTACTTAGTTACTTAGTTTTATGTACAGAAAGACCACAGGAAACACGCAAGGTGTTAAGATAAATCTGAGCTGTGTTGTTATCACCCGACACTCGTTCTTCTAATGCGGCATCCCTTGTTGCCAGTGACAACTCCTCTGAAGGAATAACCGTAACATGAGAAGGGATTCACTCGCACCAAGGGTGTGGTCCCCCTGTCTCTCACAGGAGTAGGAATGGGTGATTGTCATCAACAAAGTTAGAAAGCAGTGCTTGTTATCTTTGCCTACCATTGATAATCTTGTTTCTAACTCAGGTTCCAGCTATCTCGCTTGCCTATGAAGAAGCTGAGAATGACATCATGAAACGAAAGCCTCGTAATCCTCAAGAAGATAATCTTGTAAACGAGAGGTACAGTAGCTGATGAAACGTGCAAGCCATAGCGGTCTATAGTCTGTCGTACATGTAGCGAGTCTCTCTCATATGACAGTGCATCATGCATGTATACGGACCATATTATATTAGACACTAAACACTATTGTTTATTATTCTAGGCTGATTGCCATGGCTTATGGGCAGATTGGTATGTTGCAGGTACGAGAATCTGTTGCATCTTGTAGAGTTTACAAAGTTACTAAACATCACTGTGTATATCATTGTAAACGGTCGATTCATTCAATCCTTCAAAAATTTCGACCATTGTTTTGGTCTGTCTGCTGATTCTAATAACAGAATGCGCACATTTGGCTTGGATGGACCTGAAAATTAGTCCTTTTTTGTGCGTCCTCTCTGTGTTCAAGATGGCGGCTGCTTGAGTTATATTATTACAATCAACAGACAGACCGGTCAGTCCGGCCATACAGAAAGCAACCATTAGATGCCATTATTCAATGAGATATGTTTTCTCTCGTCAGGCCTCTGCAGGGTTTTTCACGTACTTCGTCATCATGGGTGAAAACGGCTTCTTCCCACGTGACCTGTTTGGTATAAGAAGATCATGGGACGATCGATCTAACAACGCGGTCATCGATAGCTACGGCCAGGAATGGGTACGTTTATTAGACATATGGTGCACATGGAAAGAATGCAAGCGATTCCCCTACAAACTGACACCACCACCACATAGAACGTTTAGCTATTGCTAACTAAGACTGTTCGTATCCACAGACTTATGCCCAACGTAAAATATTGGAATACACTTGCCATACCGCATTCTTTGTCAGCATTGTCGTCGTACAATGGGCTGATCTGATTATCTGTAAGACCAGAAGAAACAGTTTATTTACACAAGGAATGAAGTAAGTGCTAGTCCTTCAGGGGAGCAGCCGGGGGGGGGGGGGGGGTCCTAGGGTCTCAGTGTTCCCCCCTCTTGGGTCCGAAAAATATAGTAAACAACAGACAAAATATTGGATACAACATTTGGGATACTATACATTTTGAAGGCCCATGACCACCAGGAAATATTCCTTGCTACGACCGTGTCTCCTTCATGAATCCCGACACTTCCCTTTTGAGGTAAAATATATATCTACGCGAATACAATTGAGGATCAAATTCTCAATTCTCCTCGAGATTCTTTGAATTTCAAAGGAGAATTTGGGTTTTGATCACAAGTCACTCATTCTTGCTGGATTGATTGATTGATTCTCTCTGTTCTCTACAGGAACAAGATGTTGAATTTTGGTCTTCTCTTCGAAACTTTGTTGGCTGTATTCCTTAGCTATACTCCAGGCATGGCTAACGGTCTCAACATGTATCCACTCAAGTAAGTAGAGAATATATTTGTCAGTTTAAAAAAAACAAGCCCTCCTCAAAACCTTGGGCATTCATTGGCATTTTGTTGGAAATTCTTTATACAAGGTTTCAAGAGCGAACAGTTATCAGTAAAAATGTGTCATTAATTAATACGATTTTGGACATGGGTTTTACAAATATAGTGCACATGCTCGGGAAATGGGCGGGAAAGTTGCGACGCGCGTCGTATTTCCGAAGCAAAATATTTACATATATTTACATTTTGGCGGGAAAACTAAATTCATGAAAGTTATTGTTATTAATGGAAAGTTAGTGCTCAGCTTTTCACGATTTCTTGGTTTTTTTTTTTGGCTCAAAAATCAAGATATTCTGGATCCGTTTCTCTTTGAAATTCCATATTTCTTTTTTAAGTTGACGCATGCACAGTACGTAGGAAATGTCCCACATGTAAAGATGATTAGCGTGTTGACCAAATAAATGCACTTGTGTAATGGTGTCTTGTCTTGTGTTTGTAGTTGGAACTGGTGGTTCCCAGCCTTACCCTTCAGTTTGGTCATCTGGGTTTACGATGAGGTTCGGCGTTATATACTCAGAAGATATCCCGGATGTAAGTGTACAGTGTTGTGGTCAGCAGCATTTGCGCATGCGTTGTTACCCCTAGTTCAAGTACACAATGTCCAAAGCACTGGTCAGGTCTTCGTGTAGCTGCACAAAAGTCCTGGCTATTGTTCTATTGTCGTTCTATGTATTGTTTTTGCATAATATACAATAGCCAGGACAATTTGTGCAGCTACACGAAGACCTAGCGACTACAAGTGTTATTTTGTATTCTCAAGAGATCGGAGAACGCGAAGCTCACAATATTAAATAACCGCTTACCAAAGTTAACGCGGGCACGGAAGGTTCCACATTGATAAGAATTTATTATCAAACGACATTGTTTCAACGCGTACTAATTAACTTACTGAATGTTTTGTTTGTTTGTTTGCAGGTTGGTTGGATAAGGAAACCTACTACTAGCAATGTCCGTTGACTCCACAATCCAGGAGTCTCTGTTGATATTTGTATTCAATTCTAAAAGCTTCGCAATTACGATACCATTACTCAATGGTCCCAATATAGGACATCTTGTGTTTTTTTAGGCTCCTAATATTTAATGGGCTTCCGCCCTTCCAAGACGGGGTCGTATTTCTGTGCAGACCCCACCCTATTGGGAGCATAACAGAAATGATACCCCGTCCTGAGGCACCCTTGGGTATTTCTACGAACCCTCGGGATTCTCGCGGGATCGATTTGAATAGTGTGATCATGGTGAAGACCGAATTATTTTCAATTTTTTTTTTCTAACAATTTTTAATCCGTGTGGAGCTGGACTGATTTGTTGTTTTGTGGAGTTGATTGTGTAATAATTCTTCGATGTTTAGGTACTAAGGAAAGTAAATGGCGAAGCATTGGATTTTTAGCCGTTCAACACACAGGAAGCCCAAACAGTAAACTCGAAGTATGACGTTGAACCCGAGTGGTACCGATTGAATTCCGACGTCGAGATCGAGTAGAAAATCCGAGAAAAACGTTTCTGGTGAATTAGTTAATTTTGGCATTGTGTATAGAAAGAAAACACTTTGGGCTTCCTGTGTTGGCTGTCCTGAATTGCTGAATAGTTACCTCTATATAAGGGCTTGATTTCAACAGGATATGATTATGTCCCAGTGTTTTTTAACAGGGAAGCTTCGCGTAGCAATAACACCTTATATGGTAATCGAATCGCACCACATGTTTGTTGCAGTGATGTTACGCATAATAAAGCTTTGAAACGAGGCCAAAGGAGTTATTCCTGGGTACGAACCTCGCCATCTTGGATTACTGCGAAATCTCTTTCTTGAATTACCATTTGTTAGATGTTTTATCCCACTTTTGTATTCATTTTTAATCACGACGATTGGTGTTCTATCACTAACTTTCAAGTGTTTGATTGTAAAATAAAGCACGACTCTCTTCAAGTATTTGTAGTTGTGAAACCCACGCCCTTAATCTCACCTAACAAAAATAGTTCTGGGAATTATGTTTACATGTGACAGTAAAAATTTTAAAAGGACCCACCAGCTGAAATCCCCCAATATATGGCAGCCTGACGTTTGAAATAGGTTCTTCTAGGAAAAATCACAAAGTGAAACAAACAATAGATTTATGAATATTTAATACTAAGAAATAATAATTTTTGTGCACAATTGCACACAAAAAAAAACGTGGGCAGCCAGAAACAACTGTAACTGCAAGAAGTTCGACTGATTTGTAATCAGATAAACTTCTTGCAGTTAGAACAAGTGGCCACACCCATATCAATACTTATGCCCCATTCACACCAAAACGTGTTTAGTTAAACTAGGTTTTTCTAGCTTCTACATCTGGCCTAATGAGGGTTTATCATGTAATCAAAACTCAGGACAAAAAAATGATTATCATAACTGGAAAAAGCTCGTTGAAATTAGTAAAAATGTGAAGTTTGGAAAAGATCGCATCACAAATTGCGAAGATATGAATTTCCACAAATCGAAATAAAACCTTTGTTGGAAATTTACGCTTGCATGGAGGCAACCTCCAACAAAGGTTTTATTTCGATTTTTGGAAATTCATATCTTCGCAATTTGTGATGCGATCTTTTCCAAACTTCACATTTTGACTAATTTCAACGAGCTCTTTCCAGCTATGATAATCATATTTTTGTCCTATGAGTTTTGAAATTACATGATAAACCCTCATTTGACAATAATTTAATCAAACTATCTGGTATTTCTACTGCACGACACAGGACAGTGGTTTGTAGATAATTTTCTAAACCTGTTTAGTTAAACCACTTTAAAAAAAACGTATTTTAGCCTGCTTGCGAAAAAGACACTGCAACATTGCATTGTCCGCATACAGAAGTCAGTTTTAGCTTATTACTACACAATTTACTGTAAAACAGAATTTCCACAGTCGATACAGCTATTTCAAAAAAGGTTGGTGAAGGTTTTGTTGCATCTTGCATACCAAGCCCGAAATGTATTGTGGATCATATATAAATAATGTCAGCATGCACATACAGAAGAAAATATGCCGGCTCGTCCATATTGCGAAGACAAAATTTGGGAAAATTCCCAGAGTCCACATTGTTGTGACCTTTCGCTGACTCCATTCACATCGCCCATAGTGCATTTCGGGCTTGGTATGCAAGATGCACCAAAACCTTCACCAACCTTTTTACTCGGGCTCTTCCGAAGGAAGCCCGAGTTATAAAATGCGTTTTTCGGTAGTAGTAGTAGTAGTTTTGTTCGGCTAAAGAATGACGAAAGTATGCGACGTATTTAATCGTATCGAGTTTCAAGATTACTCAGCAGATAAGAAAAAAAACACACACACAGGACTAAAGTAGATTTGAATCTTAGTTTTGAAAGCAGCTGTAGATCTTCAAGCTATTAAAGGAAATCGATCCCGGGGAAAAACTAGAGTACGTGATTCGATCGCATCACGCAAATGCATTTCGTTAAAACATCCGTCAACCCAGGATTCTAGTTCATCGTTCAATGACTAGAAGTGGTAGAAGGACTAGAAGCTCGCTTAAAATATATTTAATAAAAACAAACGCGAGGGCGTTATCGGAACCATCTGACCTATGCAACCTCAAGACGTATCATGTTCGTACTCACCCGACTCATAGTCTCCCTCGTCACTCAACTGTCACTGATTGTCATGACGTCAGAGAAATGATATTGTATTGAAGAAGATGTCCTTGTTTTATTCGACGTTCGAACCGTAACTCGAACTCGAACTCGATTCCAAACTCGACGTTTCGGGATCTGAAGCTAGAGAGGGGCCTTTACACGAACTCATGAAAAAAATAAATAAAATCAATTGAACTCAAAGTCAAAAGGTAATCAAATGAACTCAAAGTCAAAGGCGAAAATCAAATCACAAAACTCGACACATACATGTATATACATAGTCTCCCTCGTCACGCAACTGTCAGTCATTGTCAGGTCTCTCCTCACGCAACTGACATTGTCCTTGTCATAAGCCCGAGTGTACGCTCATTGAGCGTCTTGTTTGAAATAGCTGTATACCAGCTCACAATGGAAAAGAATGCTACTTGAAAAAATATAAATAAGTTACAGCAAATGCCTCCTTTGACGTCACCGAATTAGCATATCACGATTTCAAACCTTTATAACTCGCAAATGCGAAGCTCAAATCACAAATTACTGAAACATCCCACTATTCACTTCATATGTAATCAATTTTCAAAATAAAAAAATAAGCTTCGATCGGCGCGATCTGGTTTTATACTCGTATGGCTCGTACTTGTTTGAATGATCCTAGATGCATGTAATCAGAACTTACGGTCAAGCTATAGTTTTAAAATCCTAATGTCTATCTGGGCCTCCTTTAGGAAAGACTAAAAAGCAAAAACTCGAAAAAAGAAATAATGGGACGATTCTCCCGAGACATTCAAAGAAGCTGAGACATCCAATCGACTTACGTCAAGGGTGAAGATTTCGGCCGCGCCTGCGCTATCCCGGTGCTACATAAAACTAGGTCCTAACCAAAAGGCCAGTGAGGGAGGGGATATCCGGCCCCTAAGCAATAACTTCAGATAAACACATGCAATTAGACCATTGCTCTAGTCACTCGTATTATATTAAGGTATGACTGGCGAAGCTTCAGTTGATATGCTAATACGTAGTGTAATAGTCCATAGGGACGTCACTTGGTTTGTAATTTACGCCCACGGTGACAGTGTTAAAATTATTTATTATTAAATAAATCCACAAATGCATACATTAAGAAACCGGGCCAAAATAAATACACGAGGAAAGTCCCGTGTGGCTTTATTCGATTATTTATTACAGAGAAGCTAGTAGTTGAACGCTTACAAAATGTCGATAATAATAATCTTGATCAGTTGTTTCCTTCTTTCTTTCTCGTTACTTGTGCTGTGTTTTATTCTGGCTTTGAATGTAATTGAAAAGTTAAGGTCGATCTTGCGGCGATCCCAAATCGCGGATTCTAAACTGGACAGAACTGTGCGGAGTTCATACTTTTATTCTCGTACTTGTTTGAATGATCCTAGATATAATCTACGGTGGCCGAAGAGCTAGGGTTATCGTTTTAAAATCCTAATGCCAGACCAAATTGCAACGAAAAAAACGTATTTCATCTGATATTTGTTTTCAATTATAACTGTATCGATATATTATTGGGATTCCTGTGTTCTTTATTTTCATAAATTGCATCCTATACTATAGTAGTGTGTGATAGTAACTATGTACATTAAGTATATTATAAAGCGCGTCGCTGCTTAAGCCGCATCTACACGAACAAGTTTTCCTTGACAAGGAAAAATTGACAATTTTTTGTCATCTACACGAGCAAGTTTTCCTTGACAGGAAAACTTGTCACTGAAGGAAAACTTGCTCGTGTAGATTCGGCTTTATAGACCTTGTCAACAAAATATGAAATATTTCTGGCTGATGATACTGATTCTCTATAGAGTGGTTTTCATAAACTTAGACCCATGAAATAGACCGCTTTATAGTTTGATACACGTTAGTTGCTCGAGGATGCAGCGGTTTTTGTCCGGATCGAGGCGCGGCGCTTTTAGGAGCCGGACAAAAACCGCTGGATCTTCGAGCATGGGTAGTGCACCCTAATTCCATCGTGTTCTTTTGTTTACTTTTGACTATTTGCCAATAACTAATAGTTGTTTCACGGGTTTATGAAAACCATTCTAATAGTGAAGATAGTAGTAGAGTGATTCCAATAAACCTGGGCACTACTAATTAGCTGTCAGTGTTTATTAGATGCAAAGAAACAAAAGAAAACAAAAGAGTGAGTAGTGGTGTAGTTAGTAATGCCCAGGTTTATTGGAATCACTCTATAGTATCGGCTGATAAATTGCTCCTGTAAAGTATGATTTATTTCGTGGTTGGTGTTTGAAACCCAACTTATCTTCATTTCATCCCCGACTGACTGTACAAGACTGTGTATATATACTAGTAGTCCTATATTAGTGTGAAGCGCATGCGTACATATTCACATGGAGTATGCCGGTGCTATACAAATTTGTTTTCCTTGTTCTGTCTATGCTCATCATAGTTTCTTTATCAAATTATTATTATTATTATTATTTATTATTATTATTTATTATTATTATTATTATTATTATTATTATTATTATCATCATCATCATCATTATTATTATTATTTATTATTATTATTATTTATTTATTATTATTATTATTATTATCATATTATCATATCATCATATTATTATTATTATTATTATTATTATTATTATTATTATTATTATTATTATTATTATTATTATTATTAGATTATTATGCTGAGATTATTTCACGCTGAGATAATTCAGGACTTGCCCTACCAACTTAATTTCATCTGACGGCTTGCTCCGTTTTAGAGTCGTTTTCGTATGAGTGGGAAACCTACGGTACCATGACACTCAAATGGCTTCCTTTCTGAACCAATCAAAAAGCGTGCAGATGCATCTCATCCAATCAAACTCTTTCAATACGGCACAGCACGGTTCCGTAACTTTCCCACTCATACGAAAGCGCCTCTATAGTGAATTGAATTTCTTCAGTCGGTCTCAGCCCTCACGCGCGGAATCCAAAAGAATAGGCCATTTGCATGATGACGTCATGTACTACGACATCCAGAATGCTTTGCCCGTTTTCTTTTAGATGATTAGTTTCAAATTGTCTTACTAATGAAAATCTGAAAAAGAAAGAAAATTCCCAAAGCATTCTGGTACTGATAGTTGTAGTAAAATCATGCCGCAAATGCCTATTATGGGTGACTATGAGAAAGCTCTAGACTGATTCCATAAGTCGCTGTTTTCGCTCTTTTACTCTGGTGGTCGCTCACGTAGCGAGTCAGTCATCAGTGAGCCGCGAAAATCAGAATCGACAGAGAGCGAACTGGGACCGACTTATGGAATCAGTCTAGAAAAAGCTCCACAGACCATTAAGCATTTTATCGGCTTAAAAATATGCACTACTCGCTTCAAGCTAAAACTGCTAAGTAGTTCAGTCAGTCACAAACGTACGTCACTGGAGTTCGGTCAAGTGGCCAGCAAACAGGAAGCATGCAAGAGTACACATTCATCATCACTAACCACCATCATGAAGCAAGAAATTGTATGGTATTCATTGCGATGGATAATTAACAGATATATTTTTAGTTTCAGCTGGCCATACGGTGCACAGACAAAGACGGTCTGTCTAGCTTAGATTCGGGTCCCGTATATCGACCGTGCGATGTCGCCTTTGTACGACTTGATTGTCGACGGTCGTGTTGAGGTCGTGAACGTACTCAGACGGTAAAAAAGTTTTCTCTTCTTGTCCCTGCAGAACAGCCCGATGAAAAAACGCTTGAATTCTCTTCTGTAGTTCTCATTCAACGCCGTGTAGCAGATAGGATTCGCCGCACTGTTTGCGAATGTCACAATTTGACAGAAAGCTAAAAGCTCCCAAAAGTATGAAATTTTTTTGTCGGCTTGTCCGAAGTCAAGCCACAACCACATGAGATTGTTCGGGAGTACGCACAGCGCAAACACGGCCGTTACAACAAGAAGCATTTTGACGACTTTACGGGTCTCCTGGACCTGCATTTGCCGTACTGGACAGCTCTCTGGCCCAGCTTTTTCTCTCTTGCGCATCTCGATAGCAATCCCGGCGTACGCTGTTGCGATGATTAGAAGCGGTAGCACGTACTGGAAGACGAAAAGGCACACAGTATAACTGGACCTCATGTTTTTGCTCTTCCATTTCTCATTACAGTTTTTGTCGTCAAGTTGCAACGAATGAACGTAAGGGACGATGGGAATCAATGAACCAAACCAAATAATCACGATGACGACCTTTGTCTTGGAAGTACTGAGTTGTGTCCTTAGAGGCTTAACGATCGCCCAGTATCGCGTCAAGCTGACGGCAGTTAAGGTGTATATGGAGGCAAATAGCGCTAGAGTCTGTAATGGGTAGAGTATTTTACACATAAACCCACCATATGGCCACACGTAGTTCATTTCTTGTACAGGAATGTCGAATGGAATACAGATACAAGTCAATGCCAGATCAGCGATAGCCAGGTTCAGAATAAAATAGTTGGTCACCGTTTTCATCTTCTTTCGTCGCAAGATGATGGTACAAACAATGGAGTTCCCCACTGAACTGATGGTGAAGATTGTAACATAAAGAAACAGTTTAACGACACGGAACCATGACATGTTGTCGGAGCTAAATGGAGCCTCGTCGTAGTCGCCTGTTCCATTAGGGTGTACTCCTCGTGCAGACAGAATACTTGTGTTAGTTGCCACGTTACTCATATCTCAGGTTTGCCCTGCGTAAAGAGAAAACCGATGTTAATACTGTTCTTACGGGTCAATTAATAATGCCTGATGACGATATGAAACGCAGTCAATTAAAAGCGCATTGTGTTGCGACTATTTAATATATTTTCACGATTTGGTGTATATTGCACCGCACTTCTAGAATCTAAATACAATAGATTTTTTTAATATTAAACGTATTACTACTGTGCGTAAGGTTTTGCACCGCCAAAGGCCAAACAACTGACATTAGCAGATTTTACAGAGAAAATCTTCTGTATTAATTTAGAGACTAAAGCCCCGCGGGAATCTAGAGATGTCGGCTTGACTTAGCCGGAATGGAATGCGGCGTAAGAACCTATAGTGCAATTATCGTTTGCTGAGTTTCAGAAACAAAAAAATATATAACATGTGTCTTGTATGACACATCGGCTTTACATCGGCTTGTTTGAGATGAAAAATCCTTGAGTTCAAAGTCCGAAAAGCGCGGCAAATTAGGCATGCGATTTTGTCGTCACTGATATCGAATGAGTTTATTCAGTCCCTTGGCTCTCAAATGTGGATAACTGGAAAGAATGACTGAAAAATGCTTTACATCTTGTTTGAGATGAAAAATCCTTGAGTTCAAAAAAAAAGCGCGGCAAACTAGGCATGCGATTTTGTCATCACCGATATCAGTCGAACTGGGTTTATTTCCCTTGGCTCTCAAATATGAGGGACACGCACGGTGAGTGCATCATCGCGTGTCCGGCCGAGATTTTTCTTAGAAATTCAAAGCCAAAAAGCTGGATAACAAACTCAACAAACTAGAGAAATCATTTTGTAAACTTATTTCATTGCAAATATGCATCAGTTCATCATGAATTCAGGGACAAAATCATTGGGATAAAATACAAAGTTTGTTGCAAGTAAACCTATGTTCGACTCAGACGACTCCGTCTACACTAAAACGCTAGCTAACCTGTGTTTTCCTATTCAGGTTTCTGGTAATGAGCTGATTGTTTTCGATTCCATTGAG
The DNA here is from genome assembly GCA_033675265.1 of Actinostola sp. cb2023. Taxonomy (NCBI): domain Eukaryota; kingdom Metazoa; phylum Cnidaria; class Anthozoa; order Actiniaria; family Actinostolidae; genus Actinostola; species Actinostola sp. cb2023. The sequence goes on from JAUJYZ010001170.1 coordinate 366,963, forward strand.
GATATAGAACAATATAAAAACGATGCGTTTTCAAGCGATGCGTTTTCAAACGAAAACGGAGTAGTGTGCGACGGGGCCTCATACTTTGTACCAAAGTAAACAAAAATTAAATAACATCAATGAAATTGAGCAAAATAAATAAATATATGAACGAATGAACGTATGATGACGTTCTTGACATACGTTTATAAATGGCTTCCAGTTAATTAATCGTCCAAAGTTCTCAAAACACTTGAATGTTACATCAATGGCTTGAAGTTTCCTCGCCAGCTTTGTCGAAGTTAACTGGTCGTGAATAAATGCGCAGTTGATTGTTCAATGTTCGATGCCGTGAGTTAAGTCACAACAATGACCCATCAAACAGGCCATCAAGATAAGCGATTACAGCGCTAGGCCTAATAACTCTAGCAGGAGATAAAAGCGGTAGGCGAGGGCCAAATGGCGATGAGCGACGCGCTACGAGAGAGCTCTTGTTAGCCTGTTGATCGAGCACGCTTTGGTTCAAACTTGTAAACTCACCTAACCACAATAATAGTCTAGAATTTGGGTTTTTCGTTTGAAGAAGTTTCAAGAGTCCAGTGTAATTATGCCAGTGGCTGAATATAAATCATTAAAAAGTCTGCCACAATTAGGTCTAAGTTAACAGTGCCTGGGGCAAAAAGCGGATTTTGCGACACCTTTTAAATATGCTTTTCTGACGTGAATTGAATCAGACATTTTTTATCTCTTATGTGCCTAGAGACAAGATCATATATTACAACTGTTTTACAAAACAGCAACAAATTGTATGACAAAAACGACTATTTTCTCTTGTTCATTATCAGTAACAATCCTCCAGTCCCGATCGTGGTCTTCAATTATCCTTTTGTGGTTAAATATAAATACTCTTCTGTTTATCAAGATAATTCCTTAATCTGTGTAGTCAAATTTTCCTTTTTTAGATCGCTCATTTTTGTGTCTCATTTTTGTGTTATCACTGTCTCGTTACTTGGCTAAAAACGACAAAAAAGTTTACTCCTAATTAATTATTACTCGCCGAGAAACCGAGAGTATACAAGCTAAGTACTGATCTAGCTCTTGGTCTATCGCAAGCGCTATTGAAAATCACACAAACAGCGTTTTATTTTTACCTCCCTTCGTCATGACTATCAACTCTAAAAAGTCTACAAAGAGAATATATGATTATTTTTTATTATTAAATATACTGTTTTGACTTTGTTTCATCTACGCATTATTAGCACTATTTATAGGCCCGCGTAATGCAGTTCAGTCTGATGTCCTCTGATGTAGTGAATCAGTGTTTTAGCATCTGCGTACGTAATTCGCCACAAATCGAATTTTCTTCTTCGTCATGATCTGCATGTCATATATCCCTTGTACGTTGTCGCCTTTTTGATGTGTTATTTAATTTTTAATTTCTAGCCAGTTTTCAGCTGCTCGGAGTAATTTTGGATCTACTGGTGAAAATTTACATCTGAGAGCTGGAAGAAATGTTTTCTCATAGACAATTATTTATATAGCGCTAAACATATCAAACTTATGTTATACAAAAGGTCATTGTTTCACATATGCAGATGAGGTGAGTCTTGTTTAGGCGAAAAACAGCATGATTTTGATACATTTTTGCTTTTTACTGCATTGTTAAAATACAAATCAAAAACCTACCAACGGAATATAAAAGACGAATATGTAAGGAATGAATAAGCTGGCAACTCAAGCACAAATAAAGAGGTTTGAAGGTGGCATTTCCGTTTCTTCAAAGTCAATCGAACTGAAATCTCTGAAGAGATATAGGAGAGCGTGACATACGCTGCACACAAAATCCCTCTGAATTCTTTGGGAATTGTGTCAATCAAAAACCTACCGCCGGATTCTAATGCTCTGTAATTGTACGCGCATTTTGATATAAAATACATGTATATTAAACTTAATTAAGCGGTGGCAAAATGAAATCTAAAACTCTTTGTTTGGTAATTGTGAACATCATATTGGTGCTCTGTATCGCGGTCTGTATGTAGAAGCTACATAGGCCGGCGAATTCGCAAATAAATTATGGCTCGGAAAGGACGTTTTTTGAAGGCAATTTCCAATATTTACACGCACGAGATCAATAAGTTAGTTCGAATTTGTGATATATTTTCCCGTTGAGGAAACATATGCAGCTTTTCCATCCTCTCTTATATTTTAGCTACCTGATTTACACATTGTCAAAGGAAAAATATGAATCCAGTCACGTACGAATCTGCTTTATTTAGCGGTCATAGTGAACAAATTGCTGGATCAATCGGGCCTCACGTGCATTAGTAAACAAAGCATTAACAAAAAACGTTGTCCGCGTGATACTGGATCCAAACAGGAGCAAATGTTCAATGATGCAGGACATAAGTTTGATATGTAATACAACTGACTCCAAACAGGAGCCCATTAATGGGCTCCTGCTCCAAAGTGCTTTGCAAAAAAATGTCAACAAAAATATCGCTAAAAATACATGTTTAAAATATTAGAAAAGACGACGTGCAATAAAATGGAATTAAGATTAAAAAAATAAAAATAAATAAATAAAACCAAATAAAAATATTACGATTTATAAAATAAATTGTAAACGCAAAAATAAACGCAAAATAGTTTTTACTACATAATACAAGACAACACCATAACATACCCATAAAATGTGGGTTGGCTTTTGACTGACGAGTAAGCAGGCTTAGCATACCTACGTATAAGTGCTGTCACATGCCTTCTTCCGTCAGTGATCCAGCTTTGTGACGATATAAACTCATCAGATTGAGTAAACTTTCATATGTTGTATAAGGCTTAAGGCTTCCGCTTTGAAGTATTACTGACTACAACGTTATTGAATATTTCTATCAATGTTAATAGAAAGATAACAGTAAACAAGAACGCAAATATACTCGATGCGGAAAAAACTGCGAGACTTCAGCACCGTTTCAGAATAAACTATATGTTTTCTGTGTATTTTCTTTCCTTTTTTTTTTCTTCTTTAATTCTTTCTTTCTCTCTCTCTCTCTCTCTCTCTTTCTTTCTTTCTTTCTTTCTTTCATTTTTTCTTTCAGTTTCTTTCTTTCTCGTATAGCCAAAGAGTATCAGTGATGTACCATATTTGATCAGACTCGGAAAATGAACGACTTCAAAATATCAAAAATTTCTCGTTTGGTGTCAGTGAAGCCGCGGCCTTGCGTGTTTACATCCGGTAGAGCGAACTGAAAAGATACACGATAGAGTAATCCATTGTGCCGGATATCTACTGTGGGTTTCACTCCAAAGCATTTATTTATCGCTGCGAGGTATCGACTTTAACGAAAAACCATGTCAACAGACAGTTTATCGCTCAAATCGTTGGCATGCGATGCAGGCCGCTCCTCAGTCTGTAAGACAGCACGATTATTACGCTACAGCATGATGGCGGGGAATATACCTTTCATCGCTAAAACAGTTTCAAGGCCGCCCAAGCACAAAAAGCACGATTTCGCTGTGAAAACGAGCCTAAAGAAGCACAAACACAAGTGGCGAAGATCTAAATTGTTACATTTCTTACGTTTGCGCTTATTTTTGCCGTTAGTGAAGACATACCGCATCGATACGCCAGTATTCACGCCTAAGATATCGGGAATTAAACAGTCACGCACAACCACCCCTCTGAAAAGTCTGGGTTTTTCTACAGTAGCGACGCATGTGCACAAGCGATTTCAAGCACAACTTGAGAAAACGGGACGAAGCAAGAATAAGCGCAAACACTCAAGAAAATAATCCTTATCATTGCGCCATGCCCATTTTCACAGCAAGAGTTTCCTTTCGTTGCTAATGAACGCCAGGCTTGTGAGCCCCATAAACCAATAAACACGAAAATATACAGCCTAGCGTAGTAGTCGTGCAAGGTTTCGCGCAGCTGTCTTAGAGGGCACGACCGACTCCATCCTTATAAGACTGCGATTATAATCACGCTATTACACTTAGTCAAACACTCAGCGCGTATCTCTGAATAACTAGAATGGTAATACAAACTCGTTCTCAAAATATATATAATCAGCATCATTGATATAGCCACTTCTTAGTTCAATAATAGCTGCTCGCGTGAGTGATTGGTTTCCGTGTCTGTCAGTACCCGATTTACCCGATGTGGTCTATCAGTCCTAAGAGACTAGGCATTAGGCAGCTGTTTCCGCAACTAGATCATAGGCAGCCCAACCATTGCTTTTGAGGCTTCTAAATAATCAAGTAAGATGATATTTGCGTCTTTTCTGTGGTAGAGCGCGGCGCAATACGTATTATGTTGGGTTCCCCGGCTGGCGCGTCCCGCAGGACGTGCTTCTTGCGGGACACACACAGGGATCCCAACATAGGACGTTACTCAGCACAGGGAGCCCGACATAGCGCGCGCTCTACCACAAGAAACCCATAAAAAGACACAAATACCATTTTATTTCATTATTTAGTAGCTTCAAAAGCAATGGTTGGGCTGCCTATGACTAGATGTGGTCTTATTGCACTAGGATGGGGATAATGGGGAGGAAGGGGGGATAATCATCTTCTCTTGCAGCTAGCAGCTGACTTCAATACGAATTAAGGACGTAAGTCGATGTCGAAGGCAGGCGCACTATGCTCACCATACGATCGACCCAATGTCTGGCCACGGAGCATATCTCCGCGTACCATGTAGCGCGCTAGTCAGTATCGACTTGGTGGTGTTTACACTTGAGCGCTTTATCAAGGTTAACCGCTCAAGAAACAACTGAGTTTTCTCAATTGTACTCTTGGTAACGATAGAAAACAATCCACCAGATTATAACTCCTCAGCTTGCTAATAACCATATATCTATTCCCAAATCAATTTTCTCTATTTTTTTTTCTGTTTAGGGCTGTTCAAACCACAATTTCGTAGCCTATTTGAGGCACTTTGTAGACTTTTCAACAAACCGTCCGCCATTTTGTTTTTGCACTTGCAAATATTTTGATTTTGATGACAATTTTCAAATGCACTGCAATTTCACGAAATTTCAGTACATTTTATAATAATAATAATAATAATAATATGCCGGTTCTTATATAGCGCATTTCACATTGTCTCAATGCGCTTTGCAACCGATGGAGGACTTTTTCGGGCTGCATTTGAAAAGAATGGATCGCTGTCAGCCAATCACAGAACTGAAATTATTTTAAATATAATGTAAATGTTGTCTGTAAATCGCCCAGAGTGCGATGTATTTTGTTGTTTTTTGTTGATATCCAATAAAAACACAAACCGAAGGATGAACAATTTGTTGTGAGTGCCCACTCTTATTTTGAGATCTCAGTATATGGTTGATTCAGTAATAACAATTTACTTTCCTTAATTAATTGAGTCATTAAAAATTATATCAGGTATATTTGTAGTCGATGAAAAGAGAGATTCTCATAACCTAACTGACGACAAAATAAGCCAATCAAATTCACATTTGCTTACAAAAAAGCGGGAAAACCACGGACGCGTCGCGCCTGCCGATATATATGACGTCATTGCTCAAACACAAAATGAAAAATATATCAATCATGAAGTAGTTACCTTGCATACAAGCTTGCCGACTGGTAAGAAATTAACCTTTTTGCCCGAGGCAAAGTTAAACAAAACATTGATCACCACCGCTTTGTTGACTCCATTTGATAGCCGGTTCTAGCTCTGTCAAAACGATAAGTTTGTGAAGATTTGCATCTATTAACAGCGATAGTCAAGAGAACCGACTCTGAAGAGAAAAGCTGAATTGAGATTTGAGAAGGTAAATGATGACTGATTGACGAACATTTTTCTGTTGAGTGTACATAAGATTCTTGGTACATTTGCACAATTTCGAGCTATGACACTGACTACGAGTAGCTATAGTAAAGAAGAAAATGTTGAAAACAAAGCAACTCCGATGCAGTAATTCAACCCGCTAAAACTTACTGACTTTATATTGCAGCGAAATATTTTTTCTCGGAATGACATTTGAACCAATCACAGCACCAACACTCAAAGAGAACATAAATAAACTAAGTGACTGTTATCTTGTAAATATGTGTTCTATACAAAAATGATGCACGCCTGCTCAGCTCTTGAAATGCTAGCAAGTGGATACACGAGCGTGCAAGTGTATTCAGCTGCATTTCAAGAGCTCAGAAGTGCATCATTTTTGTATAGAACATAGAAAGCCATCTTCTATTTATTTTATAATATAAAAAGTCGAAAATTATAGAGTAATTCACTGGAAAAGACCAACATTCTGGTTCGAGGTAATTCATATTCAACATGAGTTTATGTAAATTAGATAATGACATTCCAGAGTGCAGCGCGCGCACTTCAACTAAAATTTTAACAGAATCCTCAACTTCCTTGCCATTTTGTTCACCATTCTTCATAAAGCCATTTACAAGCACGTTGCCATTATTTTCCTCGACAAATTACATAGCCTTTATCGGTTATCCTCGTAAAATGGACTGTTTGGAAAGTAGTTTGAGATTACTCCATGGAAAGTGCGTTACCATGGTGTAATGTTTTTATTTCATGCTTACTGAGATTATAAAGCGATGTCTCGGCATTGCCGTCAAACGCGCACGAAATTAAAATTGTATTAAACCATCAAAGTGCTCGGCAAGACTCCAGAAAAGTTTATTTGAATCGACGAGCAAAATATTTGTGAATCTTTAGTTCAGAGAAAAATATGAACTTCAAAGTAAAAATTGGATCACACTTTGATCATAGACAACAACATTCAAATAAAATGAATTTCATAACGTTCTGCTTTTTTTATTCATAGCTCTTTGTCGGCTTTACAGGAACAAATAAAATTTATTTCAATGGAGACAAAACTTTCTCTCAATTATATTTTTAGCGAGGTACTTGGCGTGTAGTTTTGACGCTGTAATGTTTGTCCCGGAAACTACTGGTTCGTATTCTTGCCCATATTTTCTTCTTATAGATTGAATACTGTAATTAAACTTATCGATGATCTCGTTAACGGAGCCGTCAAAAAGAGCAAACCCTGGCAAATCTTCCTCCATGTTGACAGAAAAGCCGGCGCAGTTCGGTGGGACGTATTTTGCGTACCGGACTTTTTTCACTAGTGGATTTTCATCGTTCGTCATTCTGATTGGACGTACGATGTTTTTTCACTAGTGGATTTTCATCGTTCGCCATTCTGATTGGACGTACGATGTTTTTTCACTAGTGAATTTTCATCGTTCGCCATTCTGATTGAACGTACGATGTTTTTTCACTAGTGGATTTTCATCGTTCGCCATTCTGATTGGACGTACGATGTTCTTTCACTAGTGGATTTTCATCGTTCGTCATTCTGATTGGACGTACGATGTTTTTTTCACTAGTGGATTTTCATCGTTCGTCATTCTGATTGGACGTACGATGTTCTTTCACTAGTGGATTTTCATCGTTCGTCATTCTGATTGGACGTACGATGTTCTTTCACTAGTGGATTTTCATCGTTCGTCATTCTGATTGGACGTACGATGTTTTTTCACTAGTGGATTTTCATCGTTCGTCATTCTGATTAGACGTACGATGTTTTTTCACTAGTGGATTTTCATCGTTCGCCATTCTGATTGGACGTACGATGTTCTTTCACTAGTGGATTTTCATCGTTCGCCATTCTGATTGAACGTACGATGTTTTTTCACTAGTGGATTTTCATCGTTCGCCATTCTGATTGGACGTACGATGTTTTTTCGCTAGTGGATTTTCATCGTTCGCCATTCTGATTGGACGTACGATGTTTTTTCGCTAGTGGATTTTCATCGTTCGTCATTCTGATTGGACGTACGATGTTCTTTCACTAGTGGATTTTCATCGTTCGCCATTCTGATTGGACGTACGATGTTCTTTCACTAGTGGATTTTCATCGTTCGCCATTCTGATTGGACGTACGATGTTTTTTCACTAGTGGATTTTCATCGTTCGTCATTCTGATTGGACGTACGATGTTCTTTCACTAGTGGATTTTCATCGTTCGTCATTCTGATTGGACGTACGATGTTTTTTCACTAGTGGATTTTCATCGTTCGTCATTCTGATTGGACGTACGATGTTTTTTCACTAGTGGATTTTCATCGTTCGTCATTCTGATTGGACGTACGATGTTTTTTCACTAGTGGATTTTCATCGTTCGTCATTCTGATTGGACGTACGATGTTTTTTCACTAGTGGATTTTCATCGTTCGCCATTCTGATTGGACGTACGATGTTCTTTCACTAGTGGATTTTCATCGTTCGCCATTCTGATTGGACGTACGATGTTCTTTCACTAGTGGATTTTCATCGTTCGCCATTCTGATTGAACGTACGATGTTTTTTCACTAGTGGATTTTCATCGTTCGCCATTCTGATTGGACGTACGATGTTTTTTCGCTAGTGGATTTTCATCGTTCGCCATTCTGATTGGACGTACGATGTTTTTTCGCTAGTGGATTTTTTCATCGTTCGTCATTCTGATTGGACGTACGATGTTCTTTCACTAGTGGATTTTCATCGTTCGCCATTCTGATTGGACGTACGATGTTCTTTCACTAGTGGATTTTCATCGTTCGCCATTCTGATTGGACGTACGATGTTCTTTCACTAGTGGATTTTCATCGTTCGTCATTCTGATTGGACGTACGATGTTCTTTCACTAGTGGATTTTCATCGTTCGTCATTCTGATTGGACGTACGATGTTCTTTCACTAGTGGATTTTCATCGTTCGTCATTCTGATTGGACGTACGATGTTCTTTCACTAGTGGATTTTCATCGTTCGTCATTCTGATTGGACGTACGATGTTCTTTCACTAGTGGATTTTCATCGTTCGTCATTCTGATTGGACGTACGATGTTCTTTCACTAGTTAGTTTTCATCGTTCGCCATTCTGATTGGACGTACAATGTTCTTTCACTAGTGGATTTTCATCGTTCGCCATTCTGATTGGACGTACGATGTTTTTTCACTAGTGGATTTTCATCGTTCGCCATTCTGATTGGATGTACGATGTTCTTTCACTAGTGGATTTTCATCGTTCGCCATTCTGATTGGACGTACGATGTTTTTTTCACTAGTGGATTTTCATCGTTCGCCATTCTGATTGGACGTACGATGTTCTTTCACTAGTTAGTTTTCATCGTTCGCATTTCTGATTGCCTGTTGAAATTTCTGTATCCGATTTCTAGGATTATTTGATATTGTTGTACTGCAAAATGCACTGTTTGCCGGAGAAATAGTTTCTCAGTTAAATCTACATATCCACGTTAAACTAAACACCATTTTATGACCTATAAAACACAGGTGAAGAATCCGTTTTTATTTTCAAATGTACTCAATGCTGCAAACAAATTTACCCTTGTTTTTAATATATAGAGGATATTACATGGGCCAAGCGACCATGTAATATTCTGTTTAATATATAATTATCGATGAAACATTTTTTTAAAAATAATTTTTACTTTACGATATGATATCTTCACATGTTATCTTCACGTGTGAAGATATCAATTTTTCGAAGAAGAGAAAAATAGATATTTCATCGATAATTATATATTAAACCGTGTATTTCAACAGTAGAATTATTGAAAACTATATGTCGAAAACAAGAATTTTAACTGTGCAAAATAGTCTTAATTTTCGTATATAATTAGTTTTTATTTAAGTATTTACACTTGTAACTTGATTAGACTGTAAAGCGCCTCTGGACATATATGGAAGAGGCGCTATATAAGAAATAAATATTATTATTATTAAAGTATTTTTATTTTTATAATTTCGTACCATCCGAAAAAAAAAAAAAAAAAAAAAAAAAAAAAACGAAAAATAACTGAAATCTTTATTATTTTTCGGCATACCGTGTGTCGGGTTACTTGCAAGGCTTCCAACGGATGATTATTAATGACGAGATCCGATACACATCCCAGCCACGACTCATGTCCTTCCGAACTCATCCGTATTTAATTTTAATGTCTTTGTCTTTGACTCCTGTTTTGGCTTTTATTGTAAAAATCAATATCTTTCTGTAGTTTCGCTTTGATTATATATGATATACTTAACTGTAGTTGCAACTTCAGTTCGTGGATTGGTAGCTAGTATAGAGCCGATTTCGTATGACTGTGAAAAACTTGCGGCACGGACGTGCCGTGCCGTGACCGTGATGATTTAGGATTTCGAATGAATCCGTGCCGTGCCGTGCGCCGTGGTTTTTCACAGTCATACGAAATCTGCTCTATATAGAGGATATTACACGGCGGCGCGAAGATATGAATTTTATTTTCGAGTGGCAAAGAAAATAAAATTCATATCTTCAAACCGCCGTGTAATTTTCTTTTTATTATATAGACCAAAAAAAATTGACGAAAAATTATTTCTCTTTACTAAAAGTCATCGATATCCTCACTAGTGAGGATATGGCGTTGGACGAAACATTATCTTGATCAGAGTCGCTAACATAACTCAAATAGCTATTTTTTGCTATCAGTAGGCTTGTATGTACTTTTGATTGTTACAACATTCACTGCTATAAACAACATTAAAACCGACCTATTGTATCCTGTCTTTCATTTTCTGCCCTTTTCTTAGCTATTTTTTGCTATTTTAGGCTTGTGCACAACATTCACCGCTAAACAACATTAAAACCGACCTATTGTATCCTGTCTTTCATGTTCTGCCCTTTTCTTTGCCTCTTGATAATATTGATAAAGTGTTATACCAGTTTATGCTAAGATAACATATGAGATACTTTGCAACCATTAGTCTCTTTTAGTCTCAGTCTAGCTTTTATAATCGATAGCTGAGAATATTCCAGACGCCCGATTAATCTCACTTTATGAGCTATCTCATTCAATGATTATCTCTACTGAATTACGATATCACATCGTAGATTAAATTGTTCATTATATACCTCCAAGCGAGTTACGATGTAATATCCTCTAAATACTTCAATAGATCTACCGCCGACACCGGGAGGAGAACGCTAATCGACCATGTTTTAATCACCACATCAACAGCTATTCTCAAAAACGTTTTCTATCGATCGAATATGTTTGATATTAAAAGAAGTGTCACGTGATGATAAACAAGTCGTTCCCAAATACGGCTACATCTTTTCAAAAATGAAACCGTATACGTAAAAATAATTACAATGACTTCGTTACAAGCGATTTTATAATATATATTTTGTAGGTATACAACCTTTTTGAAAATGACTGTGCACTTGTATTTAACAAATAGAACAGCTTCATCTGTGCTCCGTTCAGTTATAAAGCACGAAGGAAGTGACGAGAGCACGAGAGAAGTGTAGGGAGAAACACAAGCCGTAGGCGAGTGTTTCTCCTCACTTCTCGAGTGCTATCGTTACTTCCTAAGTGCTTTATAACTGAACGGAGCACAGATGAAGCTGTTCTATTTGCTTTATTATATAGAAACTATGAATTTATGGCAAGACATTTGAGGATTCTGTTGTGTTTTTGAATACAATTTTAGCGAGTGAAGTGCGCGCGCTACTGACGCCAGTTACGCCATCGAGCGCGCGCTGGGTTTGTTTTCTTCATGCAGTATTTTGGTCTTTTTGAAAAATAGCGTCATCAAACCGTGCTCCGTTCTCTGATAAAGCACAGTTCTCGACCAATCAGAGCGCGCGTTTCAATGTGACTACAGTCAACTCTCTCGTAAGCGGACACCCTCGGGAATTGAAAAAAGTGTCCGTTAGTAGAGCTGTCCGCTTATGAGAACTATTCCCGTAAGCGGACACCAAAGAAAAATAGGGTGGATGTCCGCTTACGGGAGAGTTAATTACGTTTTAATCGGTAGAGAAAAATAACAACTGAACCGTACACCTTGCTTCCCCGCGGACAAATGGAGATTTGACAAAACCGATCCCCACTGTTCTGTTGCTCTGTAAAAGGTCATATTTTTGTTGATTTATTGCAAATTAAAGACAAATTCCATTGCCGAAAGTCCATTATTATATGGTGTGTCCGCTTACGAGAGAGCGTAAACAAAAGAAAAATCCAATTTTCATTTTCAAAAGTGTCCGCGTCCGCTTACGAGAGAGTGTCCGCTTACGGGAATGTGTAAATACAGAGTTTGACTGGAAGGTAAAACTGGGATTTGAAAAGGTGTCCGTAAGTAGAGCTGTCCGCTTACGAGAGTGTCCGTTAGCGGAGAGTTGACTGTATATAATAAATATTATTAGTATTTGGTATTTGGTATATCACTAGTATACATTGCACTTCTTTAACTATATCTGAGTTGTAAGAACTTCGAGACTTTGTATGAAGCTCTATGAAGCTCTAATCTATTACTTATTATTATTTATTATTATTATTATTATTATTATTATTATTATTATTATTATTATTATTATTATTATTATTATTATTATTATTATTATTATTATTATTATTATTATTATTATTATTATTATTATTATTATTATTATTATTATTATTATTTCGTTTTGATCTCACTTATTATTATTAATAATTATTATTATTATTATTATTATTCCTATATTATTATTATTATTATTATTATTATTATTATTATTATTATTAGACATTTTATTGATTACAAAAATGATCTAGTGATAAAATACACTCTTATAGTCGGTTCGTTTTGATCTCACTGTTAAATTCACCTATAGATTTACTGTAGAACTTTTAATCACAGTCGACTCAAAAGCTAAGCTCTTCTAATCAATATTGGACAAAATTGCTGTTGCATTTTCCTATCAGTAAACATGGCGAGCTTGCAAATATTCACCAGTCATAATGACAAAACACCTTTTAATACAGTAAAAACCCGCATAAAAGAACCCCTATCTTTCCAAGTCAGGCTGAAATGGTTCTTATATATTGGGTGTCTAGTGAGAAATCAGGCTGAATAGGTTCTTAACAGGTTCTTATTTACAGGGCAAAAACACTATTGTTCCTGATATGGTGTATTTCCTTACAATTTGTTTTAGTGAACTATTGACCCTGAAAGGTCTAATATTCACACTAAACATTAACAACCCAACTGTATAGTAAATATAATATTTCTGCATATTCAGCACCGACTGTACCTGTGTGTCACATCTCAGCATGATAAACTCTTAGAACGATTAACTTGTTTTTAATTGGTAGTCCCTTCATACCGTGATGCATAAAGCGCTAAAGGAAGTGGTATATCGGGCGCGGAAGGCTGTATTCATGGGCGCAAGCCATGTTTGTAAACATGGGTCTATATTTCGCCATCTCTTTGAACTACATGCATGTTTTCCGCACGTACGCCCTCCATTTACTCGTGCTTTGTGTGTCTATCACGGATTTCTGTAAGACGTGTGGGATGTGATACGCGTGGAAAGTGCCTAAATGAAACTAAATGCGATTTATTTGCACCCATGGTACCATTAAGTATATGTAACGCGATGAGTGCTCGATTGTAGCATATAGAATAGGTAACTATGACAAGTATGATACAAAACCATGATAATCAAAATTATATTTAGATCATAGATTTACCCAGTCTTATCCTTCAAACACTAGTATTGGCTGGATCAATGTCAGCTCAAATCCATGGGTTATTGTTTCAGTTTCTTAATTGGCAAACTGAATAACAAAAACAAGATTAATAAAATTATTCTCGTATTTTTTTCAGTCGCCGCACACACACTTCTGTGCAGGTGTTGAAAACAATGTAATTCTGCCCCAAGTTTGTTTTGGTTATTTTGATTTTGTCATGCTATAGAATAGGCCACAAACCTGATTTATTCCAATTGTCGCAAATTAGAACAGCGTCATTATGTTGGTACAGCACCACAGCTGTATAATCATTTGCAACCAAGATTTATAACTTGAGAATGAATTATTTTCACACATTTGCAGTGAAATATATTCAGTCTTACTTACGAAAGAAGAAAAGGCACACACGTAAAAATGACAACTTATATCATCTGACATCAAGGGAAAGATATATCTTTTGTACTGCATATATATTGCTATTTACATCTAAAACTTGCTAGAATGGACTCAGTAGATTTACCTTATCGTGCAATGTTATCATACAAACATTTGCCAGGCACGGTCACGCAGACTTGCAGTCTTCAAAGAGAAGAGAAGTAAAACACATCTCTTTTCTATAGTCTTCCAGTTCGTACTGATTAATCGTTGTACCGATCGTTGTTTAATATTACATGAAGTTATGTTTCTGTAAGGCAAGATTAAGCTTAATCACAACATTATCCTAGTAAACCCATAGAAATGTAGACTAAATTCTTAACATCCAACAGAAAAGACCGAAGAAACAAGTTCAAGGTTTCAAGAAAAGATATTTCCATTACAAACATCAGTAATTCACTAAAGTTTACCTTTCGTATAGAAAATATGGCTGAAATAAGTCGATGCCGGATAGATTTACTCCAATACACCAACCTGATTAGTCGAGAGTGGAAAAGCAAAAGCCGCTCAAAGCAATAAAGCAAGTGGCTATTAAATTTGTGTAAGACATCCTTCTAACCAATCACGAGCGACTTTCAAGCTGACGTAGCACTTTGTTGGCTTCATATTGAAATTTTAATTAATATTGTCAAATTATTGCTGAGTCCTTGATTTTTGAAGTTATTTTCTCTATATGAATTTGCAGTTTATTTTTGCTAACACCACGCCGGAAAAAGAAGAAAAAAAGACACTTAATTTTGTAAGAAATTATTCTAGACAATCACCAACGATATTCAAATTATGAAATAACACTTTGTTGGCTTTATGGAGAATTTTTATTGTGACTGATTATTGCTGAGTCCTTGATTTTTTAAGTTATTTGCTTTATATGAATTTGCAGTTTATTTTTGATAACACCACGCCGGAAAAAGAAGAAAAAAAGACACTTAATTTTGTAAGAAATTATTCTAGACAATCACCAACGATATTCAAATTATGAAATAACACTTTGTTGGCTTTATGGAGAATTTTTATTGTGACTGATTATTGCTGAGTCCTTGATTTTTTAAGTTATTTGCTTATATGAATTTGCAGTTTATTTTTGATAACACCACGCCGGAAAAAGAAGAAAAAAAAGACACTTAATTTTGTAAGAAATTATTCTAGACAATCACCAACGATATTCAAATTATGAAATAACACTTTGTTGGCTTTATGGAGAATTTTTATTGTGACTGATTATTGCTGAGTCCTTGATTTTTTAAGTTATTTGCTTTACTATAGTGAATGTACAGTTTATTTTGATAACGGTACGCCGAGAAAAAACCGCTTAATCAGTTTTGTAAGAAACCTTCCAGCCAATCACCAACGACATTGAAATGATGAAATGGCACTTTGTTGGCTTTATGGAGAAATTTTATTGTCAAATTATTGCTGAATCCTTGATTTTTGAAGTTATTTGCTTTACTAGTGAATTTACAGTATATTTTAATAACGGTGCGCCGAAAAAAGACGCTTAATTTTATAAAAATCCTTCCAGCCAATCACCAACGACATTGAAATTATGAAATGACACTTTGTTGGCTTTACGGAGAAATTTTATTGTCAAATTATTGCTGAATCCTTGATTTTTGAAGTTATTTGCTTTACTATAGTGAATGTACAGTTTATTTTGATAACGGTACGCCGAGAAAAAAACGCTTATCAGTTTTGTAAGAAACCTTTCAGCCAATCACCAACGACATTGAAATTATGAAATGACACTTTGTTGGCTTTACGGAGAAATTTTATTGTCAAATTATTGCCGAATCCTTGATTTTTGAAGTTATTTGCTTTACTATAGTGAATGTACAGTTTATTTTGATAACGGTACGCCGAGAAAAAACCGCTTAATCAGTTTTGTAAGAAACCTTCCAGCCAATCACCAACGACATTGAAATGATGAAATCACACTTTGTTGGCTTTATGGAGAAATTTTATTGTGAAATTATTGTTGAATCCTTGATTTTTGGCGTTGTTTTCTTTATATGAATTTGCATAACGTATGCCGGAAAAATAAATAAAAAGACGCTTAATTATGTAATATATCCTTCCAGCCAATCACCAACGACATTCAGTATGAAATGACACTTTCTTGGCTTTATGGAGAAATTTTATTGTCAAATTAATGCTGAATCCTTGATTTTTGAAGTTATTTGCTTTACTAGTGAATTTACAGTTTATTTTGATAACGCCGGTACGCCGAAAAAAAGACGCTTAATTTTATAAGAAATAAAGACGTTTAATAATTTTGTAATATATCCTTCCAGCCAATCACCAACGAAATTCAAATTATGAAATAACACTTTGTTGGCTTTATGGAGATATTTGAGTTAATGCTGTTTTAATTTCTCCCCGTTGAAAAATAAACTGCAAACTGATTCATATAAAGAAAAAAAGAAAAATCAAGGATTCAGCAATAATGTGATTACATAATCGTTGTCGGGTTGAAAATCATAAATCAGTGAAGCTAAGCCCGCAACGATGTCTGGGAAAGCTGTAAACGAGCCATGTTTTATTCAGATGAAGTAAATCTACCAGGATTTTCAAAATCTGAGAAAGGAAAGGTTTTTGATTGTATACGGCGCGATGTTATTCAGTTGAGAATTTCAATTAGTGCAGCTCAAGTTGTTGTGATAAATTTTAAATTCTTTTTAGAATTCAAAACTAGAAACCAACATATTGTAAATGGAAACTGACGAGTACACTAGTATGGGCTGCGTCGGTGTATGATGATAAATACAATGGAAACTGACGAGTACACTAGTATGGGCTGCGTCGGTGTATGATGATAAATACAATGGAAACTGACGAGTACACTAGTATGGGCTGCGTCGGTGTATAATGATAAATACAATGGAAACTAGCGAGTACACTAGTATGGGCTGCGTCGGTGTATGATGATAAATACAATGGAAACTAGCGAGTACACTAGTATGGGCTGCGTCGGTGTATGATGATAAATACAATGGAAACTGACGAGTACACTAGTATGGGCTGCGTCGGTGTATAATGATAAATACAATGGAAACTAGCGAGTACACTAGTATGGGCTGCGTCGGTGTATGATGATAAATACAATGGAAACTGACGAGTACACTAGTATGGGCTGCGTCGGTGTATAATGATAAATACAATGGAAACTAGCGAGTACACTAGTATGGGCTGCGTCGGTGTATAATGATAAATTCAATGGAAACTAGCGAGTACACTAGTATGGGCTGCGTCGGTGTATAATGATAAATACAATGGAAACTAGCGAGTACACTAGTATGGGCTGCGTCGGTGTATGATGATAAATACAATGGAAACTGACGAGTACACTAGTATGGGCTGCGTCGGTGTATAATGATAAATACAATGGAAACTGACGAGTACACTAGTATGGGCTGCGTCGGTGTATAATGATAAATTCAATGGTTAATCAGTATAACACCTTAAACGGAGTACTTAACGACTTTACTGACTCAAATATTCTTCAACCAAATGATTTTATTTCTCCAAGCTTTCGGGCTAAGCGCCCATCTTCAAGGATTGTTACTTTACTGACGTTTCGAGCCTTAGCCCTTCGTCGGAGTAAGAGGAAACTGAATTGTAAGTAACGTTACCATAACATATCCAAATACAACCCTTTTTATAAACACAAAATTAATGTTAAATACTTTCTTTTTTAGTACTCATAAGACAACCTTTTTGAAATAGCTGTATACTAGCAGCAAGTAAAGGAGTGTGATAATATAACGGTATGTCTCGCAGATCTGTTGTGATTGGATAATACAAACAATAGAATTCATTATCTACTCGTTCTATGGTTTGGGTTCTATTGTTTTACTCTAATAGTATTGAACCAATTGGACTAGATCTTCTAAGAGCTGCGACCTTACCCAATATAACAGGTGCAATACTATAATGAATAACATCAACTGAACAGCGAGCTGAACCAGCAGTAACTTTGACATAGTTGAGTCCGTGATTGGCCACAATTTCTTGAAATCTTCAGTATCGCCAAACACGATAAAACAATTTGTCTTTATTAATTAAGTTATCGTTTTATGACCGGAACAATTCGTAACAAAGAGCCACGCAATTACTGAAAATGGCCGTGACGCTTTTGTATCGTCCCTAATTGTCCCTATAGCTGTAATTAAGGTTATTTTACAGGAGTAATTACACTATACACTAAGGTAATTGGTAATGTGTGATGATTATTAGTTTCATAACAGAGGTCGTCTTGGCTGACGGGTTGTTTCGTCGAGTTTGTGTTACCGATGCGTCATGCCATGCATGTGTAGACACTCGTAGTCACAGTCAAAATTAGAAGTTGCTGTACTCGAATTTGTTTACTTGAAGGCCGGAAAGTAGCATCAAAAGCACACGAAGGAAAGTTTAATTGGCGTGTTCACTTTCACTTTTTATCGTCTCAATCTTTTTGGAACAAATTAGACTAAAACATGTCGTGATAAGAAGAGAATCGTGTCCTCTACCATGGGACTTTCTTCCTGCCATCGGATGGTAGTGCTACTCACAACTGATACTTCCTAATTACAGTGTGGACACTCGAACCGTGAACACTTCAAGTTTTTTTCGAACTTTTTTTTCCGAACTTTCTATTGCCTCATAGCCTCTCAAATGCAGCATTGAGTTTAAATACACTTAGTGATCAAAATAAATTATTTTGCTGATCAATTTGCTCAATCGATAATTTATATATTTGTGTTAGAAAAAAAACTAAGTGTTCACGGTTCGAGTGTCCATACTGTAATTTGTTTGCAGTATCATATATATATTTCTTGAAATTCTTCAAATGTTTCCACCTGTCCTCACGTCTAACTCATTACTGATCAAGTCTTTTCATTCAGTCGCTTTTTTAATTTGTAAGCGAGAAAACAGCACGTTTTATTGACTTTAGAGTTAAAAGTAGGGAAAAGTAATTATATAGATTGTTTCGTTTGCATATATGTTAACTGTCAATCAAGCTGTTCAATTGTCAAGGGTAGTTTGTTCAATCTGTTCCCGTAGACTCAAGTGTTTGAACTTCTATGAACCAATGGTGAGTGCAAAACGATTCTGTTAAACATTTAAAAGGTAAGGTTGTCGACATTTCTCTGTTGAACTAAAAGTGTTTTGCAAGTATAGTTTTGCAGAAAAACACGGTGAAATTCAGTTTTGGTAAATATATCAATTTTTCATTTTTTTTCCATTTTTTTTCCATTTTCATTTTTTCCCCCAGTAAAACTACATATTGTCGTTATCAAAATAGAAACAAAAGGGAATGTAGACTTGTTCAACACGGTGAAATTCAGTTTTGGTAAATATATCAATTTTTCATTTTTTTTTCATTTTTTCAATTTTTCATTTTTTCCCCCAGTAAAACTACTTTATTCTACACTTATTGTCGTTATCAAAATAGAAAAAAAGAGAATATAGACTTGTTCAAACTTGTACCAATTGTCATCTCTCGACCACTTTAACTTTTAGCCGCAAAATGTAACTGGTTGTGACCTAGTGTATCTTGCTTATTATCGGTAGTCGCTGCGCCAGGCTATTGTTGCCCTTGTGCGATAAAGATGGTCATGTTTGTTTCATAATTGGACGCCTTCCCAAACTAGAATTACTTTATGCTCAATTACAAATAACACATTAACAAAGTCCTAATGGCATCGCTTTTGTGTGCTGCATTGTCATTGATATAGTATTCTTTTTAAGAATAAAAAGAGATTGTGATTTTCAATCAAGGACGCGCACTTTTTGCGGAAGTTCTTTTACATTTTCATCAGTTTTTTTCTCTTAAAAAAAAAAAGTATTTTCTAGAGTGTGTTTCCATACGTTAGTCTTTGCGCACTTTCACCGTATCTATGCCTGATTAAACGATAGGACTCTCATGCGTTTCAATGAAAGAGTGTCAGGCTTGCGTTATCAAGAATAAGCTTGCGCAAATAATAGTACCAGAAAGATTGAAGTCACTACTTACTGTCGACGGCATTAATATAAATTCCTCAAACATTTACACCATCTCAAAGACACTATTTTTCCGTTTCTACTTTTCTCGTGTCGTGAGGTTTCGCCGTCCAATATGCTGCTTTGATTTCTGACAGTTACACGAGGGTTTGTCGCGGTTTATTTGTTAAACGCGATGTTGAGTTCCCGCTAGCTCGACGTGCCCAATTAAATCTCTCGCGATCATTCAAAACATAGGAACCGATTCATACCAAGCACTCCTTTAAGTTTTCCCTTCTAGAATCATCGAACATAATCAGCCCAGCATTACTGTAGATCTATAGTTTACAAGTATTAGAACGAAAAGTGACCGTGAAATCGAGAAAAATCATTTCCACAGCATTCAGAAATACTAAATAAACAAGATAAGAAGTGCGCTTCCTTCCTATTTGATAGCCTAATGTTTTAAGGCTCTTCTCTATCGTGACTACTGTCTCTAACAAACCTTACCTTGTAATGAATAACGCTTCAATCAAACTCTTTGACGGAGGGTAAATTAAGTACGAGTGGAAAACCGCGGCACAATTTGTCTTCAAAGGCTCGCGCAGCTTCAACGGGTTTCTTGCAATGAGCTTGCAAAACAAGGAATGTAGGACGGTGATTTTGAGCGCGTGAAAGTGGCGTTTCTTCCAAAATACGGCTGGAAATCGAGTCTAACCAAGACTGAGTGCTGGCAAACAGAAATACAGCTGGTTCTAGGCGAATTTTGAAGCCAAACTAATTCGTCTGCCGTTATAGTAGTACGAGTTCTCTTGCATTCGGAGATCTACACCGTTCATCAATAATATAAAGTCTAAGAAAATTGTTTTTGTTTGAGACGGATATTCGATTCAATGACTTTTGTTCGTTGTTAATTAAAAGTCATGTCACGTCGATCATTGGGTATAGATATCTAGCTTTGAAAAGAGCCGGGTGTGTGTGAGCCTAATAGGCGCTCATCGTACCGTCCAACGGCGGCGAACGCGGCGCGATGTTGTACTACGGCACCTATATCATATCGATGTGCGTCGCTAAATTCATCGATAGCGACAGCTAGAAATAAAAATATCACGATATTAATTGAGTTAAATTCAAGTGGATGGAATTAAAAAAGCGTCACTTGTCACGATTCCTTCGGACAGGCAACACCCCAGCTCCCGTCCTTCACGTCTTCCCCGTAAGAGAACAGTCTTATGTACACATAACGACAAACACATTTAATTTCCTTCAATAACTGTAACTTGATGTTTCTCAAGACTAATTCTCGATTATTCAGTTTAAAGTAATTTCTACAGATATTTCTAAGGTAGTTCTAAATGATATATAAATATGCTTTACACAAAATACAAATGTTTTATACTTAATGTTCTGGCGGCTTTTGTTTTCGTTCGTAGGCGATTTTGCAGTGGACTTTAACGAAGTGGTGAACTTTAGTGAAGTTAACATATAGACTTTCTTGTTCTCTAGTACCTCACAGTTGTCCACAATTCTTTGTACACTGAATTCACGACCTCGTGCTCTAGAGGTTGACTTCTCTTCCAACCAGTATAGGAACTTGTGTTGACTCTGTTCCACTGTTTATAGCTTTCTTTAATTCGTGTTCCAAAGATTCGTCTGCGAATTCTCTCCTTACTCATGGGACTCTGAGTGAGTCTGTTCCAATGACTCTCCAAGTTCTTTGCTTATCATGGGACTCTGAGTGAGTCTGTTCCAATGACTTCTTACTCTTCTTGTAAGATTTACTTTCACTTCAAGCGAACTTGTCCTCTCCTTGTTCTTTCGAACGTGTCTTCTCTCAACTACCAAAACCGCTTCGAGGCGTATTATTATGATTAACAAAATACAATCATTACGAATAATTACGTACATATTCTCGTGCAATCGTGCAATCGTGGAATGTTACTTAAATAAACACATTACTATTGAAGCTAAATTAATTAACCTAAATTCGTGACACACTTTTAATAACAATTGATTCGTTTAAATTAAGACTCGAGACTTATTAAAAAACGATAAAATAACTCACAAAAAAAGTGTGTTTGATTGGTATTGGCAGCCAAACGAGTGAAATAGCACAATTTCTAGCAACATTGAAGCTACTAATATGGGACTTGCACCAAGAGGTCACGTGACCCCAACCCCCTTAAGTCGAACAACAGTGTCAAAATGAACTCTAGAAATGAAAAGAGCAGCTCGAAATTAGTAAAAGGGCGGAGTTTCAGCT
The DNA here is from genome assembly GCA_033675265.1 of Actinostola sp. cb2023. Lineage (NCBI taxonomy): Eukaryota > Metazoa > Cnidaria > Anthozoa > Actiniaria > Actinostolidae > Actinostola > Actinostola sp. cb2023. The sequence continues at coordinate 389,122 of JAUJYZ010001170.1, forward strand.
CATAATATCGACACAGGAGAAATGACATTAAAAATAACATCGCACATTTTATTAGGATTCGTATCAGGGAAAATATCCGTTTTCCAAACAAAGTCTTAGAAAACGTTCGATATTATTTTTATTTTGAATGTCATTTCTCCTGTATCAGAAATTATGAGCTTCGAGCTGCTCTTTTCATTTCTGGAGTTCATGTTGACACTGCTGTTCGATTTAAGGGGGTTGGGGTCACGTGACCTAAGATAGATAGATAGACACCTTTAAACTTAGTGCAAGTCCCGCCCTATTGCTACGAATCTCTTGGAGACATTAATCAATATATTTTTTGGTTCGCGAGACTCAGTAGAAGACAAATGTCTAGGATGTCAGACTTCGAACAGAATACCATCCTGAAGCACTTGAGAGCTTTTACGTTGTCACAGTTTGACCGAGGTACTCACTTCTGGTTGTAATATAGAGTCACGTGACAGGCATGACGTCACGTTATAAAAAAGCACATGTTTATTATGTTGTAACGGAGCCAAGATGGCGATTAAAGCAGTTACGATTAAAGCAGTGTAAACCCACCAATTTAAGGCCTCCTAATTTCACTACATTGGTGCAAACTCGAAAACTCGATTGCGACGGAAATTTGTACCAAAAATATATTGTGAAAAACTCATGAAAGCATTTAGGTTGACACAGTTTGAGGTACTCACATCTGATGCAAACTGGAAAACTCGATTGCGACGGAAATTTGTAACAAAAACATATTGTGAAAAACTCATGAAAGCATTTAGGTTGACACAGTTTGAGGTACTCACTTCTGGTGCAAACTGGAAAACTTGATTGCGACGGAAATTTGTACCAAAAATATATTGTGAAAAACTCATGAAAGCATTTAGGTTGACACAGTTTGAGGTACTCACATCTGATGCAAACTGGAAAACTCGATTGCGACGGAAATTTGTAACAAAAACATATTGTGAAAAACTCATGAAAGCATTTAGGTTGACACAGTTTGAGGTACTCACTTCTGGTGCAAACTGGAAAACTTGATTGCGACGGAAATTTGTAACAAAAATATATTGTGAAAAACTCATGAAAGCATTTAGGTTGACACAGTTTGAGGCCGACTCACTTCTGGTGCAAACTGGAAAACTCGATTGCGACGGAAATTTGTAACAAAAATATATTGTGAAAAACTCATGAAAGCATTTAGGTTGACACAGTTTGAGGTACTCACATCTGATGCAAACTGGAAAACGCGATTGCGACGGAAATTTGTACCAAAATATATTGTGAAAAACTCATGAAAGCATTTAGGTTGACACAGTTTGAGGCCGACTCACTTCTGGTGCAAACTGGAAAACTCGATTGCGACGGAAATTTGTAACATGAAAAAAACATATTGTGCAAAAAAACTCATGAAAGCATTTAGGTTGACACAGTTTGAGGTACTCACTTCTGGTGCAAACTGGAAAACTCGATTGCGACGGAAATTTGTAACAAAAATATATTGTGAAAAACTCATGAAAGCATTTAGGTTGACACAGTTTGAGGTACTCACTTCTGGTGCAAACTGGAAAACTCGATTGCGACGGAAATTTGTAACAAAAATATATTGTGAAAAACTCATGAAAGCATTTAGGTTGACACAGTTTGAGGTACTCACTTCTCGTATAAACTCGAAAACTCGATTGCGACGGAAATTTGTAACAAAAACATATTGTGAAAAACTCATGAAAGCATTTAGGTTGACACAGTTTGAGGTACTCACTTCTGGTGCAAACTGGAAAACTCGATTGCGACGGAAATTTGTACCAAAAATATAATCTGAAAAACTCACCAAAAATATATTGTGAAAAACATGAAAGCATTTAGGTTGACACAGTTTTGAAAGCATTTAGGTTGACACAGTTTGAGATACTCACTTCTGGTGCAAACTGGAAAACTCGATTGCGACGGAAATTTGTAACAAAAATATATTGTGAAAAACTCATGAAAGCATTTAGGTTGACACAGTTTGAGGTACTCACTTCTCGTATAAACTCGAAAACTCGATTGCGACGGAAATTTGTAACAAAAACATATTGTGAAAAACTCATGAAAGCATTTAGGTTGACACAGTTTGAGGTACTCACTTCTTGTGCAAACTGGAAAACTCGATTGCGACGGAAATTTGTACCAAAAATATATTGTGAAAAACTCATGAAAGCATTTAGGTTGACACAGTTTGAGGTACTCACTTCTGGTGCAAACTGGAAAACGCGATTGCGACGGAAATTTGTACCAAAATATATTGTGAAAAACTCATGAAAGCATTTAGGTTGACACAGTTTGAGGCCGACTCACTTCTGGTGCAAACTGGAAAACTCGATTGCGACGGAAATTTGTAACAAAAACATATTGTGAAAAACTCATGAAAGCATTTAGGTTGACACAGTTTGAGGCCGACTCACTTCTGGTGCAAACTGGAAAACTCGATTGCGACGGAAATTTGTAACAAAAACATATTGTGAAAAACTCATGAAAGCATTTAGGTTGACACAGTTTGAGGCCGACTCACTTCTGGTGCAAACTGGAAAACTCGATTGCGACGGAAATTTGTAACAAAAACATATTGTGAAAAACTCATGAAAGCATTTAGGTTGACACAGTTTGAGGTACTCACTTCTCGTGCAAACTGGAAAACTCGATTGCGACGGAAATTTGTACCATGAAAGCAAAAATGCAAACTGGAAAATCGATATTGTGAAAAATGTCATCATGAAAGCATTTAGGTTGACACAGTTTGAGGTACTCACTTCTGGTGCAAACTGGAAAACTCGATTGCGACGGAAATTTGTAACAAAAACATATTGTGAAAAAAAAACTCATGAAAGCATTTAGGTTGACAGGTTGACACGTTTGAGGCCGACTCACTTCTGGTGCAAACTGGAAAACTCGATTGCGACGGAAATTTGTAACAAAAACATATTGTGAAAAAACTCATGAAAGCATTTAGGTTGACACAGTTTGAGGCCGACTCACTTCTGGTGCAAACTGGAAAACTCGATTGCGACGGAAATTTGCAAAAATATATTGGAAAGCATTTAGGTTGACACAGTTTGAGGTACTCACTTCTTGTGCAAACTGGAAAACTCGATTGCGACGGAAATTTGTAACAAAAACATATTGTGAAAAACTCATGAAAGCATTTAGGTTGACACAGTTTGAGGTACTCACTTCTGGTGCAAACTGGAAAACTCGATTGCGACGGAAATTTGTAACAAAAATATAATCTGAAAAACTCATGAAAGCATTTAGGTTGACACAGTTTGAGATACTCACTTCTGGTGCAAACTGGAAAACTCGATTGCGACGGAAATTTGTAACAAAAATATATTGTGAAAAACTCATGAAAGCATTTAGGTTGACACAGTTTGAGGTACTCACTTCTGGTGCAAACTCGAAAACTCGATTGCGACGAAAATTTGTAACAAAAAAATATATTGTGAAAAACTCATGAAAGCATTTTTAGGTTGACACAGTTTGAGGTACTCACTTCTCGTATAAACTCGAAAACTCGATTGCGACGGAAATTTGTAACAAAAACATATTGTGAAAAACTCATGAAAGCATTTAGGTTGACACAGTTTGAGGTACTCACTTCTCGTGCAAACTGGAAAACTCGATTGCGACGGAAATTTGTAACAAAAATATATTGTGAAAAACTCATGAAAGCATTTAGGTTGACACAGTTTGAGGTACTCACTTCTGGTGCAAACTCGAAAACTCGATTGCGACGAAAATTTGTAACAAAAATATATTGTGAAAAACTCATGAAAGCATTTAGGTTGACACAGTTTGAGGTACTCACTTCTCGTGCAAACTCGAAAACTCGATTGCGACGGAAATTTGTAACAAAAATATATTGTGAAAAACTCATGAAAGCATTTAGGTTGACACAGTTTGAGGTACTCACTTCTGGTGCAAACTGGAAAACTCGATTGCGACGGAAATTTGTACAAAAAATATATTGTGAAAAACTCATGAAAGCATTTAGGTTGACACAGTTTGAGGCCGACTCACTTCTGGTGCAAACTGGAAAACTCGATTGCGACGGAAATTTGTAACAAAAACATATTGTGAAAAACTCATGAAAGCATTTAGGTTGACACAGTTTGAGGCCGACTCACTTCTGGTGCAAACTGGAAAACTCGATTGCGACGGAAATTTGTAAAAAACATATTGTGAAAAACTCATGAAAGCATTTAGGTTGACACAGTTTGAGGCCGACTCACTTCTGGTGCAAACTGGAAAACTCGATTGCGACGGAAATTTGTAACAAAAACATATTGTGAAAAACTCATGAAAGCATTTAGGTTGACACAGTTTGAGGTACTCACTTCTCGTGCAAACTGGAAAACTCGATTGCGACGGAAATTTGTACGGAAAAAAACATATTGTGAAAAAACTCATGAAAGCATTTAGGTTGACACAGTTTGAGGTACTCACTTCTGTGCAAACTGGAAAACTCGATTGCGACGGAAATTTGTAACAAAAAAAATATATTGTGAAAAAATTCATGAAAGCATTTAGGTTGACACAGTTTGAGGTACTCACTTCTGGTGCAAACTGGAAAACTCGATTGCGACGGAAATTTGTAACAAAAACATATTGTGAAAAACTCATGAAAGCATTTAGGTTGACACAGTTTGAGGCCGACTCACTTCTGGTGCAAACTGGAAAACTCGATTGCGACGGAAATTTGTAACAAAAACATATTGTGAAAAACTCATGAAAGCATTTAGGTTGACACAGTTTGAGGCCGACTCACTTCTGGTGCAAACTGGAAAACTCGATTGCGACGGAAATTTGTAACAAAAAAACATATTGTGAAAAACTCATGAAAGCATTTAGGTTGACACAGTTTGAGGCCGACTCACTTCTGGTGCAAACTGGAAAACTCGATTGCGACGGAAATTTGTAACAAAAATATATTGTGAAAAACTCATGAAAGCATTTAGGTTGACACAGTTTGAGGTACTCACTTCTGGTGCAAACTGGAAAACTCGATTGCGACGGAAATTTGTAACAAAAATATATTGTGAAAAACTCATGAAAGCATTTAGGTTGACACAGTTTGAGGTACTCACTTCTGGTGCAAACTGGAAAACTCGATTGCGACAAAAAAATTGTGAAAAACAAAAATATATTGTGAAAAACTCATGAAAGCATTTAGGTTGACACAGTTTGAGGTACTCACTTCTCGTGCAAACTGGAAAACTCGATTGCGACGGAAATTTGTAACAAAAACATATTGTGAAAAACTCATGAAAGCATTTAGGTTGACACAGTTTGAGGTACTCACTTCTCGTGCAAACTGGAAAACTCGATTGCGACGGAAATTTGTAACAAAAATATATTGTGAAAAACTCATGAAAGCATTTAGGTTGACACAGTTTGAGGTACTCACTTCTGGTGCAAACTGGAAAACTCGATTGCGACGGAAATTTGTAACAAAAATATATTGTGAAAAACTCATGAAAGCATTTAGGTTGACACAGTTTGAGGTACTCACTTCTGGTGCAAACTGGAAAACTCGATTGCGACGGAAATTTGTAACAAAAATATATTGTGAAAAACTCATGAAAGCATTTAGGTTGACACAGTTTGAGGTACTCACTTCTGGTGCAAACTGGAAAACTCGATTGCGACGGAAATTTGTAACAAAAACATATTGTGAAAAACTCATGAAAGCATTTAGGTTGACACAGTTTGAGGTACTCACTTCTGGTGCAAACTGGAAAACTCGATTGCGACGGAAATTTGTAACTGGAAAAAAAATATATTGTGAAAAACTCATGAAAGCATTTAGGTTGACACAGTTTGAGGTACTCACTTCTGGTGCAAACTGGAAAACTCGATTGCGACGGAAATTTGTAACAAAAACATATTGTGAAAAACTCATGAAAGCATTTAGGTTGACACAGTTTGAGGTACTCACTTCTGGTGCAAACTGGAAAACTCGATTGCGACGGAAATTTGTAACAAAAATATATTGTGAAAAACTCATGAAAGCATTTAGGTTGACACAGTTTGAGGCCGACTCACTTCTGGTGCAAACTGGAAAACTCGATTGCGACGGAAATTTGTAACAAAAATATATTGTGAAAAAAACTCATGAAAGCATTTAGGTTGACACAGTTTGAGGTACTCACTTCTGATGCAAACTGGAAAACGCGATTGCGACGGAAATTTGTACCAAAATATATTGTGAAAAACTCATGAAAGCATTTAGGTTGACACAGTTTGAGGCCGACTCACTTCTGGTGCAAACTGGAAAACTCGATTGCGACGGAAATTTGTAACAAAAACATATTGTGAAAAACTCATGAAAGCATTTAGGTTGACACAGTTTGAGGTACTCACTTCTGGTGCAAACTGGAAAACTCGATTGCGACGGAAATTTGTAACAAAAATATATTGTGAAAAACTCATGAAAGCATTTAGGTTGACACAGTTTGAGGTACCACTTCTGGTGCAAACTGGAAAACTCGATTGCGACGGAAATTTGTAACAAAAATATATTGTGAAAAACTCATGAAAGCATTTAGGTTGACACAGTTTGAGGTACTCACTTCTGGTGCAAACTGGAAAACTCGATTGCGACGGAAATTTGTAACAAAAACATATTGTGAAAAACTCATGAAAGCATTTGGTGACACAGTTTGAGGTACTCAAACTGGAAAACTCGATTGCGACGGAAATTTGTAACAAAAATATATTGTGAAAAACTCATGAAAGCATTTAGGTTGACACAGTTTGAGGTACTCACTTCTGGTGCAAACTGGAAAACTCGATTGCGACGGAAATTTGTAACAAAAATATATTGTGAAAAACTCATGAAAGCATTTAGGTTGACACAGTTTGAGGTACTCACATCTGCAAACTTCGATTGCGACGGAAATTTGTACCAAAATATATTGTGAAAAACTCATGAAAGCATTTAGGTTAAACTGTATAAAAAACTCGATTGCGACGGAAATTTGTAACAAAAACATATTGTGAAAAACTCATGAAAGCATTTAGGTTGACACAGTTTGAGGTACTCACTTCTTGTGCAAACTGGAAAACTCGATTGCGACGAAAATTTGTACCAAAAATATATTGTGAAAAACTCATGAAAGCATTTAGGTTGACACAGTTTGAGGTACTCACTTCTGGTGCAAACTGGAAAACGCGATTGCGACGGAAATTTGTACCAAAATATATTGTGAAAAACTCATGAAAGCATTTAGGTTGACACAGTTTGAGGCCGACTCACTTCTGGTGCAAACTGGAAAACTCGATTGCGACGGAAATTTGTAACAAAAACATATTGTGAAAAACTCATGAAAGCATTTAGGTTGACACAGTTTGAGGCCGACTCACTTCTGGTGCAAACTGGAAAACTCGATTGCGACGGAAATTTGTAACAAAAACATATTGTGAAAAACTCATGAAAGCATTTAGGTTGACACAGTTTGAGGCCGACTCACTTCTGGTGCAAACTGGAAAACTCGATTGCGACGGAAATTTGTAACAAAAACATATTGTGAAAAATACATGAAAGCATTTAGGTTGTCACAGTTTGAGGTACTCACTTCTCGTGCAAACTGGAAAACTCGATTGCGACGGAAATTTGTACCAAAAATTAAATATATTGTGAAAAATTCATTAAAGCATTTAGGTTGACACAGTTTGAGGTACTCACTTCTGGTGCAAACTGGAAAACTCGATTGCGACGGAAATTTGTAACAAAAACATATTGTGAAAAACTCATGAAAGCATTTAGGTTGACACAGTTTGAGGCCGACTCACTTCTGGTGCAAACTGGAAAACTCGATTGCGACGGAAATTTGTAAACAAAAAACATATTGTGAAAAACTCATGAAAGCATTTAGGTTGACACAGTTTGAGGCCGACTCACTTCTGGTGCAAACTGGAAAACTCGATTGCGACGGAAATTTGTAACAAAAACATATTGTGAAAAACTCATGAAAGCATTTAGGTTGACACAGTTTGAGGCCGACTCACTTCTGGTGCAAACTGGAAAACTCGATTGCGACGGAAATTTGTACCAAAAATATATTGTGAAAAACTCATGAAAGCATTTAGGTTGACACAGTTTGAGGTACTCACTTCTGGTGCAAACTGGAAAACTCGATTGCGACGGAAATTTGTAACAAAAATATAATCTGAAAAACTCATGAAAGCATTTAGGTTGACACAGTTTGAGATACTCACTTCTGGTGCAAACTGGAAAACTCGATTGCGACGGAAATTTGTACCAAAAATATAATCTGAAAAACTCATGAAAGCATTTAAGTTGACACAGTTTGAGATACTCACTTCTGGTGCAAACTGGAAAACTCG